>JASDDO010000016.1:55013240-55530689 GCA_030015575.1 Agapanthus africanus | reverse complement strand
AAAGTCGTGTTATGAGAACTACCAAAGATGTTGTTTTGTGCCTACCGGCACACAGTAAAAACATTCGCGAAGAGGGATCGTGCTTGGATACCCTTTCACGGCTCTCTCGCGCAGTCATTGCCCATCAAGGGCATGTAATCCTCAAACTGTAGTGGGTGGTCATGTGCGGGCAAACAAGGTATAAGTGTGACCTCATGGATTAAATCCCGATCAATGTTAATAACGCGATATGTTAGTTGTATGTATGCCGTAGAGGCCAGTATTGTACAGATGATGTATATTATATTGGATGCTTGGACATATATAGAGAGGACTTTCTTGCTCGATATGATAGTATGCTATCTGGTTGCTCTTTACTTTAACATGTATACTTGTCTCTTTATACTGTCTTATCGTTACATGTTGGTAAAGCCCTTAGGATGTGTACTTGACTACCTGGACTAAGATGCGGATCATACTAGTGGGGACATGGTAGTCCATAAGTACATCCTTCAAGGTCCCTAGTCATGGGTGTATCGAGATGGGGCATCGATATACCGGTGTAGACTAGCGTATACGCTTCTCGACCCATGAGATGGGCGATGGATGATCCCATATCCATTGGTGTTTGACATCAGAGATGGTATACGGGTGCTCAGTGGAGACTGGGTACACTAGACGGACTCGCCAAGAAATCCCAGATGGTATTATACCTTACGTCAGATGGCAGTTCTCTGGTGACACATGTCCAGGTTAGTCTGTAGACCCGAGATCGTCATAGAGTCTTGTTTGATTCCCACTGTGCTTTGATTTCCACCTTACCACGTCCATGAGGGCATGCAAAACGGTGGTTTTTAGGTACAGTCCCGAGTCAAATGGAGGCAATGAGCGATAGGAGGGGTTTCGTCTCTCCCGGTATTGGGGGTTGATGTTGCGCTGTGCTCGATTGGCTATAACAGGGAAGTCCCTGGCCAGGGCTGATTTAGAGATTTGCTGGTAAGTGTTACCAGTAGTTTCTCGACCCGTTATGAGCCTCACATCGGCACGACTTATCGGTTATTGGGGTCTGACGTTTACCACCCTTAGACTTGATATGCGACATATCAGATGAGGAGACCGGACTGTACGGGAAGTGTTACCGGCAGGCTTTTACAGGAGTTGGAGCGGGTTTGCTTGCTGATCTTCTGATCGCTCAATATCCGGGTAGCCGTTACGTCCAGCTAGTACCGCTGACAGCTTGTGGGTGCTTGATGTGATCACCACCTACTGCAGGCGTATTGACGAGTCTTTAGAGTCCTACATAGAGGTTTTACTGGCTCAGGAAAAACGAAATAGGAGCACGTATGTGATATGTGCGAGACCGAGAATAAATGCGTGTATGTGATACCGTATTCTATTCTCGCGAATTTTTTTGTATCGGTCGGTTATATATGATATAGCCGGGTTATCGAATCAAGTGTTGATAAGATAAGTCGATACAATGATTGTTAGCCGGTTATATGAGATATGACCGGATTATTAAGTCAAGTGTTGATTTAATAATTAAGTGTATAATTGTATATTAGATATACTAATTTACATTTACTAACACTTGTTCACTTTAGGGTTTTCTCACTTTTACACATCTTTACTATATATATGATATATGTTAAAATGTGTTATATATTTGTATCATGGTTGTTGATACACTAGACATGGATGTGTAAGACTTACACCATTCTATTTTTAAATGGTGGTTTATATTTATTTAAAGTAATTACAAATTAGTGGAATTTTTTCATAAGCATAAAGCTTGTAGAAGCTTGTGGATGCTTTGAAAAAGTCCACAAGTTTTGTTTTACTTTAGATTTTTATTGACCTAACCATTTACACTTAGCCATGGTTATGTCTCACCATGAGTTAGTATATGATACTCACTCACCATGGTTAGCCTTCTCACTTAATCATTATCCTCATTTCTTATCTTTTGTTCATCATCTTCTTCTTCATTGAGCAAGAGAAAAAGCTAGCTAGGGTTTGATCCAAAGTGAGATAACTTGTGAGAAAACAAATTCTAAAGAGAACCCACTTCCTATTTCTCCATCCTCTACTAGACTAGCACTTTAGTATAGGGTGTTTTCTTCACTAATTCTCAAGTTAGTGAAGTAGAAGCTTGAGTCAGAATTCCCTCAACGTAGATCATCTTCGGCCTCGGAGACTTCAAGCAAGGTCGCACCTTTCGCCTCGTAAAGCCATGCAAGGGTCCGGGAGAACCACGATCGCAGCGAAGGGACTTCATCAAGGAGCTAAAGAAGTGGAGGACCGATCTACAAAGGTTGTATTTCGTATCCCTTTAGAGTAAAGTTGTTTACTTGCTATATGATTCGCCTAAACTCTAGTATACGATCTTGCTTGGTGTTATTCGGCACATAAAAAATTTAATTTTGGCATGGTCGATACCTTGTAGAGCCTTGTTAGTGTGTCTAGTTACCCTTCAGTGGTATCAGAGCCTAGCTAGAGCATTAGGCGATGTGTTAACAAAGTTAAAACTCCGAACGAACCCGAATACGACAAAATGAAACCCTCTCTGGACAATTTCTAAAAATGTGGATTTTTCTGTATTAAAAATTCCTAAAAAATTCAGCAGGGAAATATAAGACTTTTGGTGAAAAACGAGGGAATACACTGTTCATACCACCGCGGAACCGCGGCCGTACCACGCTTGGGCTGCGGATCCGCGGCAGAAAAGATGACGTATGCCCTAGTTTTTACACTATAATTTCTTTGTCTGTGAATGCTATTTTCTGGGTATTTTTAATCTGACTCAAGTGTTGAGTATTTTGGGGTTTATTTTGTAATCGTCGATTCGATCGGAGAATTTAATTTTGTTCTGTTATTCCAGATAATTTAGAAAGTATTAAAATGTTCGAACGGATATCATTAACTCATTAATTTCCCGGCACGAAAAACATTCAAGTGTTGAATTTTTCTCGGGTTTAAATTTTTCGGAAAAACGTGCATGTGACGCGATGGACCCTCTAGAAAACAACAAACCTTAACTCGATTATGTGACCGTCTTGAACTGCCCTTTGAACCTTAGGGTTTGGGGCAGTACGGCGTGCCTCATGTGAGGCGTTGGCTTGACCCTTCTACGGCTGGACCGTTGCTACTGTGACGTATTCTGGAATCTTTGAACTCCGCTCAAGAGTTGAGCTATTATGGAAATCTTGAGTATTTGAATATTCAATCGGAAAGTTTAATACTGTCTATTTATCTGGAATGTGATACAATATGTGGAATTCACACAGTTTGGCATGAAATGCGAAATATGTGATATTTCGGATTTACGATGTCTAAAGAGATTGTGGATTCCAAATGTTGTAGTTTTACACTTTCTTTTCTGTGACCGTAAGTGTAATATGTGATATCGCCGGTTTCGTTGCTATATGTCAACGACAATTGGGATGCGCATATTTACTTACGTTGATGACATGTGATGTTATGTGTTGCTGGATATGTTATATTGGATCGTCGCGTTCAGAATAGCCGGGTTTTTTTTATGTGAGATGAGAGTTTTTATTTTCATTCATGTAAAATAAAATGTATGTAATATTCTTTTATTGGGGCACTTCCGGGATGAGGTTGATGTCACCTTTTGTATATTATTTACTTTTCCGCACTAGGATAGACCCAAGGAGGAGATCACAAGTAACCGGGTTCTGGAGTCCAGTGGAAGACCAACTCGAGGAGTCGAGTCTGGGTCTCCTAACTCTAGAATTGGTAGGGTTGCTTGCCGCTCTCGTAGGGATCTAGGGGCGTGGGTTTGGCTATTCGTCGCGACCGTGGAATCCGTATTTTATACAGGCTCAAAATAAAACACGGACGTCCTAGTATATCCAATGTTTCATATATTTCTTCTACTGCGATATCTATGATGTGATCATTTGATGTTCTGTGATAAATATTGTATATAGTATATATGATATATTATATAGGCGTTACTTATGTTTTACACCCGCGCTAGCCCTGCCCCGCTCTGCCGTTAGTTACCTAACCTAACGGTACACGAGGGGACATCGAGGCGAATGCGGATGGCATAAGTGTACGTCGTATTTATCTGTGATGTTTAGGTGACTTAAATGATGGGACTTCATTAATGTGATTAATGAAAGAAAAGAAACCTAAAAGATGTTGTAGAATCAAATTTTAATAAAAAGGGGTAGCTACAGTTTTGCTTTGCATAGCGATATATATGATATATCCCGCACCTTATTCGATGAGGAAAGAGCCGAGATCCCTTCACCGGGAGTGACCTCTTTAGTAAAACTGGCAGATGCTACAACACTCGGTTTGCTTTTGATTGCTTTTGAAGTTTTTCTTTGCATAGTGATGTATATGATATATCCTGCACCTTATTCCATAAGGAAAGAGCCGAGATCCCTTCACCGGGAGTGACCTCTTTAGCAAAACTAATAAAAACCTCAAAATCACTCCATTTCAAAATTCACTCGATTCTACAACGATATCAAGTTCTTTACGCAATAGGTTTTCAGAAAAACCTGTCATAGCCCTCCATCATTTCAGATAAGTCCTGCTCAGTATTCGTGCTGCGCTTGTTGACCTTGTCAAGGCGTAGTGTACGGTAGCTGACCAGTATTTACCTGTTTGTGCATATGATGCAGATTGTTTTAGGGTAGTCGTATGACCTTGTTGACCTTGTCAAGGGTCGTGCGGATGGGTTTAATTCAATCAAGAAATGACGGGCTGAACTTGACTTACGGTCTATGGTTTGTTGACCTTGTCAAGGTCATAGATCGTTTGGGGCAAAATATTATCGGGAATTTCAAGTGTTGAGATTTGCAATGAGATTGCATACCTTCTATGAGATAGTTGGATCCCGATACCCACTGCGAGTAATTGTTACTCCTGGGAGAGTTTTACACAGGACAATTAGCCGATCAAGTAGGTGTCTAGAAAGGTGTCAACGGGGTTACGCCTCTGGAAAAACGAGGTTTACTTTAATTAGGTCCGTGCGAAAGCACGGGAACCTCCCTCAAAGTACCGACACTGGCCTGGCTGAAAGATCGGCGAAGTTGTAGCGTGTAATTAATCCCGGCTAGTCTTTCCTTTTAGGGTTTGAAGGAAGATTTGATAAAAACAGTGGGAGCCATCCTGATTAGATAAAATAATAACCAATCTGATCTTGCAAGAGCATACGCTAAAGTGTTTTCTTCTCTCTCTCTCCAGGTAGCGACCATATCATGCCTTAATCAAGATAATAATATGGATGTATTGACCGAACCTGCATATTATACTGTGCTGGGGAACGTTGGTTCCATTCTTTCTTATAAGAGTTATAAGACTGATCAGGATATAGGGGAATACCAGGATTCCCATGCCACCCGAACGAAGAAAGTACATATTGATGCATTTTCTTCGGGTGTGTTCGTTACAGAGAACTGTTTCTCCATTTGCTCTACGTCCTGGGTATTAGATACCGGGTCAGGATCCCATATATGTAATCAATTACATGGGCTTAGGAAAGGTAGAGAACTTGGAGAAGGTGATAAAGACATAAGAGTTGGAAATGGTGCAATTGTTGCAGCTAAAACCGTCGGGGAATATCACCTTGTATTGCCAACTGGTAATACATTGATTCTGAACGAATGTTATTACATGCCGAACCTGATATGCAACATTATATCGGTTTCTTTATTGAGTAAAGAAGGATATAATTTTGTATTACAGGATAATGTTATGAACATTTTTCTAAACCAAAAGTTGGTTGGATCAGGCACGATGTGCAATGGCATTAATGTTCTAAATCAATCAACAGTTCTAAGCATAACAAACACACACAGGAGGAAGAGTTCAGAAATGAACGAATCCTTCTTGTGGCATTGTAGACTGGGTCACATCAATGCGACACGACTAGCTAAATTGCATAAAGATAGATATTTGAATCCGTTTGAATTTTCATCTTATGACACTTGCCAGTCATGTATCAAAGGCAAGATGACCAAAACTCCGTTTATGGGACACGGAGAGAGAGTTACGGAACTCTTGGAACTGGTACATAATGATGTATGCGGCCCCATGTCTACACATGCCAGGAATGGTTCTGTGTACTTCATTACATTCACTGACGATCTCTCTAGATTCGGATATGTGTTCCTGATGAAACACAAATCAGAAGTTTTTGAGAAATTTAGAGAATATAAACAAGAAGTCGAGAACCAAACCGGGAAAAGTATTAAAATCCTTCGATCTGATCGAGGAGGAGAATACTTGAGCAATGAATTCCTGGACTTCCTAAAAGAGAATGGGATTCTCTCTCAGCTGACTCCTCCATATACACCACAGCACAACGGTGTATCTGAACGGAGGAACCGCACCCTATTAGATATGGTGCGCTCTATGATGAGCACAGCTGAGTTACCTATTTCCTTCTGGGGATATGCACTGGAGACAGTAGCATACCTATTGAATCAAGTTCCATCTAAATCTGTACCTACCACGCCATATGAGATATGGAGTGGGAAGAGACCATATCTTAAACGAGTTAAGATATGGGGTTGTCCGGCCTATGTCAAAAGACAAAATCCGGACAAACACGAGGCACGGTCAGTTCTTTGCAAGTTTGTGGGATATCCAAAGAACTCATATGGGTATTTTTTCTACCACAGTGAGGAAAGTGTTTGTTGCTCAACATGCCACCGTTTTAGAAAAGGAATTTCTTGTAAAAAAAATTAGTGGCAAAGTGGTAGAGCTGGAAGAGGTTCCAGATACACAAACTCAAACTGAAGATTTAGTGGAACCGGAGGATTCGATAGTTCCTAATGAACCTCAGCCTCTCCGCCGATCTAATAGGGTTCCTCACCCACCTGAGAGATACTACGGTTTTCTCATGGATGGTGGGAGCGAGGATTGCATCATGGTTGATGATAACCCAACTAGCTTCGAGCAGGCCATCACGAGTGGGGACTCAGTGAAATGGCTGGATGCAATGAGGTCCGAGATGGAATCCATGTACACCAACAAAGTGTGGACTTTGGAAGTTGCTCCTGAAGGGGTAAAACCCATTGGGAGCAAGTGGATCTTCAAGAAAAAACTTGGTGTAGATGGGAAAGTGGAGACTTTCAAAGCTAGACTTGTTGCAAAGGGTTTTCGTCAAAGACCAGGTGTGGACTATGACGAAACCTTTTCTACAATGGCTATGCTTAAATCCATCTGGATCATGCTTGCCATCGCTGCATATCATGACTACGAAATCTGGAAAATGGATGTTAAGACCGCCTTTCTAAACGGTGATTTAGAAGAGTGCGTGTACATGACTCAGCCAGAGGGCTTCGTAGATAGTGGGAGCAGCAGGAAGGTGTGCAAGCTGCTTAAATCCATTTATGGATTAAAGCAAGCATCGCGGAGTTGGAACATCTGCTTTGACGTCGTTATCAAAGAGTTTGATTTCGTCAAAAATGTAGATGAACCTTGTATCTACAAGAAGGTGGCAGAGAGTAAGGTTGTCTTCCTCGTATTATACGTGGACGACATACTCTTGATAGGAAATGACATTCCTATGCTGCAATCGGTCAAGCTCTTCTTATGACAAAGATTCTCAATGAAAGATCTTGGTGATGCCTCCTGCATATTGGGAATTATGATCTATAGAGATAGATCTAAAAGGATATTGGGATTGTCCCAATCCAGGTACATTGACACCATACTAAAGAGGTTTAGTATGGAAGAGTCCAAACGTGGGTTTTTACCCACGATCTCAGGGCTCACTCTCTCCAAAGAGATGTCTCCCAAGACTGATTTGGAGAGAGCTCGCATGCAAGGGATACCCTATGCTTCGGCAGTAGGCTTTATCATGTACGCGATGCTATGTGCCAGACCTGATGTAGCATACTCACTAAGTGTAGTGAGTAGGTATCAAGCTGATCCTGGAGAGAGTCACTGGACAGCTGTGAAGAGCATTCTCAAGTACTTGCGAAGGACTAAGGAGATGCTCTTGGTGTATGGTAACGGAGAACTCCAAGTGGAGTCCTTTACCGATTCGAGCTTCCAAAGTGATAAGGACGACTCTAAGTCGCAGTCAGGATTTGTCTTTACCCTTTGCAGAGGGGCGGTTAGCTGGAAGAGTTCCAAGCAGGAAACTGTGGCAGACTCGACGATGGAGGCTGAATACATTGCTGCCAACGATGCTGCCAAAGAGGCTGTCTGGATCAAAAAGTTCATCATTGAACTTGGAGTGGTTCCATCCATTGAGCATCCAATACCTTTGTATTGCGATAACAATGGAGCGGTGGCTTTGGCCAAGGAACCCAGGTCCCATCAGCGATCCAGGCATATTCTGAGGTGGTATCACCTGATCCGGGAGATAGTTGATCGCCGGGAGATCGAGGTCAGGAGGGTTGACACGAAGAACAACACTGCGGATCCACTCACGAAGGCCATTCCCCAGATACAGTTTGAGAGACTCTTCGGGATGCTCGGTATGCGATACTACAGCAGCTGGCCCTAGTGCAAGTGGAAGATTGTTAGTTGTATGTATGCCCTAGAGGCCAGTATTGTACAGATGATGTATATTATATGGGATGCTTGGACATATATAGAGAGGACTTTCTTGCTTGATATGATAGTATGCTATCTGGTTGCTCTTTACTTTAACATGTATACTTGTCTCTTTATACTGTCTTATCGTTACATGTTGGTAAAGCCCTTAGGATATGTACTTGACTACCTGGACTATGATGCGGATCATACTAGTGGGGACATGGTAGTCCATAAGTACATCCTTCAAGGTCCCTAATCGTGGGTGTATCGAGACGGGGCATCGATATACCAGTGTAGACTAGCGTATACGCTTCTCGACCCATGAGATGGGCGATGGATGATCCCATATCCATTGGTGTTTGACATCAGAGATGGTATACGGGTGCTCAGTGGAGACTGGGTACACTGGACGGACTCTCCAAGAACTCCCAGATGGTATTATACCTTACATCAGATGGCAGTTCTCTGGTGACACTTGTGCAGGTTAGTCTGTAGACCCGAGATCGTCATAGAGTCTTGTGCGATTCCCACTGTGGTTTGATTTCCACCTTACCACGTCCATGAGGGCGTGCAAAACGGTGGTTTTTGGGTACAGTCCCGAGTCACATGGAGGCAATGAGCGATAGGAGGGGTTTCGTCTCTCCCGGTATTGGGGGCTGATGTTGCGCTGTGCTCGATTGGCTATAACAGGGAAGTCCCTGGCCAGGGCTGATTTAGAGATTTGCTGGTAAGTGTTACCAGTATTTTCTCGACCCGTTATGAGCCTCACATCGGCATGACTTATCGGTTATTGGGGTCTGACGTTTACCACCCCTAGACTTGATATGCGACATATCAGATGAGGAGGCCGGACTGTACGGGAAGTGTTACCGGCAGGCTTTTACAGGAGTTGGAGCGGGCTTGCTTGCTGATCTTCTGATCGCTCAATACCCGGGTAGCCGTTACGTCCAGCTAGTACCGCTGACGGCTTGTGGGTGCTTGATGTGATCATCACCTACTGCCGGCGTATTGACGAGTCTTTAGAGTCCTACATAGAGGTTTTACTGGCTCAGGCAAAACGAAATAGGAGCACGTATGTGATATGTGCGAGACCAAGAATAAATGCATGTATGTGATACCGTATTCTATTCTCATGACTTTTTTTGTATCGGTCGGTTATATATGATATAGCCGGGTTATCGAATCAAGTGTTGATTCGATAAGTCAATACAATGATTGTTAGCCGGTTAAATGAGATATGACCGGATTATTAAGTCAAGTGTTGATTTAATAATTAAGTGTATAATTGTATATTAGATATACTAATTTACATTTACTAACACTTGTTCACTTTAGGGGTTTTCTCACTTTTACACATCTTTACTATATATATGATATATATTAAAATGTGTTATATATTTGTATCATGGTTGTTGATACACTAGACATGGATGTGTAAGACTTACACCATTCTATTTTTAAATGGTGGTTTATATTTATTTAAAATAATTACAAATTAGTGGAATTTTTTCATAAGCATAAAGCTTGTAGAAGCTTTTGGATGCTTTGAAAAAGTCCACAAGTTTTGTTTTACTTTAGATTTTTATTGACCTAACCATTTACACTTAGCCATGGTTATGTCTCACCATGAGTTAGTATATGATACTCACTTACCATGGTTAGCCTTCTCACTTAATCATTATCCTCATTTCTTATCTTTTGTTCATCATCTTCTTCTTCATTGAGCAAGAGAAAAAGCTAGCTAGGGTTTGATCCAAAGTGAGATAGCTTGTGAGAAAACAAATTCTAAAGAGAACCCACTTCCTATTTCTCCATCCTCTACTAGGCTAGCACTTTAGTATAGGGTGTTTTCTTCACTAATTCTCAAGTTAGTGAAGTAGAAGCTTGAGTCGGAATTCTCTCGACGTAGATCATCTTCGGCCTCGGAGACTTCAAGCAAGGTCGCACCTTTCGCCTCGTAAAGCCATGCAAGGGTCCGGGAGAACCACGATCGCAGCGAAGGGACTTCATCAAGGAGCTAAAGAAGTGGAGGACCGATCTACAAAGGTTGTATTTCGTATCCCTTTAGAGTAAAGTTGTTTACTTGCTATATGATTTGCCTAAACTCTAGTATACGATCTTGCTTAGTGTTATTCGGCACATAAAAAATTTAATTTTGGCATGGTCGATGCCTTGTAGAGCCTTGTTAGTATGCCTAGTAACCCTACACGATCCCCCCAATTCAACTTGATATACCCTAAGTCCGCTAGACAATTTTCTTCCATGGATTCATAAAAATAGGCAACTAGATCCGGTAGAGCAAATACAGAGGGGTGATTGTAAATCAGAAAATTCCATTCCCTCCGCTCAATTTCGCGTGAGAAGTAGCTACCGTAAAGTTCGTGCGAGAAAACCGGAGAGAAATCCCTCTCAAATTGCATTCTGTGTTCCATAGTGATTTACAGAAAAATAAATGAGGAAAACAAAGTGCAGAGGAACAGATATACCTCCCCTGGAAATTCCAGGGGGTGTCGAGGCAGAATGGCGGCGGGATCGCGGCGGGAGCGGCCTGGCACGGCGGAATCGCAGCGGTAGGGCGGCTGCGCTGCGGAAATTTTCGTCGGCTGTTCTGTGGCGGCGGCTAGGGTTAGAGGAGGATGAAAGGAATTAGGTTAGAGGAACGGGGGCTCGGGTCCTTTAAATAGGAGGGGTGAAATGGAATTTTTATAGAAAACCCCCTCCAAAAGGGAGAATTTATTTGTAAAATAAAAAATTGTATTTATTAATTAATCTGAATATTTACAATTAGGTCTAAATGTATTTTTATCTTCTTCTTTTTTCAAAAATTTTTGTGTTTAATTTTTATGGTATTTTGGAATTATGTATTTACAAATGATACACTCCCCCCCCCTAAACTCATTTGAAATTATTTATTGGAAAAATTGGAAATTCGGGGGGGGGGGAGGAAGTGGAGGAGAATTAATCGGTATACACCGGCTCCTGCAAAAACAGGAGCTCCTCCGATGGGTCCGCTGTGAGGAACGGTTTCAATCGATGTCCATTCACTTTGAATAAAGTACCGTCCTCAGAATTTTCAAGATCGACCGCACCGTGCGGATAAACGGTGCAGACAGCAAATGGTCCCTTCCATCTAGAACGGAGCTTACCGGGGTGATAATGTAACCGAGTATCATAGAGCAAAACCTGTTGACCAGGTTGAAATGTTTTTCGCAAAAGATGTTTATCGTGGAACAACTTAGTTCGGTTTTTCATAATTACGACATTATCATATGCCTCATCCCGCAGCTCTTCTAGTTCATTCAACTGCAGCTTTCGATTGCTGCCCGCATCTCCTAAAGATAAATTTAGCTCTTTGATAGCCCAAAATGCCTTGTGCTCAATCTTAACTGGGAGGTTGCAAGCCTTCCCGTAAACAAGCCGGTATGGAGACATACCCAGATCAGTCTTGTATGCAGTACAGAAAGCCCATAGTGCATCGATCAGTTTAAGTGACCAATCCTTACGGTTTTTAGAAACCGTTTTCTCTAAGATTTGCTTTATTTGCCGATTTGAAACCTCGGCTTGCCCACATGTTTGGGGATGGTATGGTGTTGACAGCTTGTGGGTGATAGAATATTTGCGCATAAAGGACTCAAAAGTCCTATTGCAAAAGTGAGAACCGTTATCACTTATGATCGCTCGAGGGTGCCCAAATCGAGAAAAGATGTGTTCTTTAAGAAATCGAACGACGACCTTGTTGTCGTTCGTTCGGCTAGGCACAGCCTCGACCCACTTTGAAACGTAGTCAACAGCCAACAGAATATAAACATTCCCAAAAGAATTGGGAAATGGTCCTATGAAGTCTATACCCCAAACATCAAAAACATCGACAACCAAAATTGGTTGGAGCGGCATTTCGTTTCTCCGCGATATCCGGCCCAAGTGTTGGCACCGGGAGCATGTCTTGCAGTATTCATATGCATCCTTGAAAAGTCGTGGCCAATAGAAACCACAATGCAAGATTTTTTCGGCCGTCTTCTTTGGGCCAAACTGCCCGCCACATGCTTGATCGTGGCAATAAGACAGCACACTCTTAAACTCGTTTTCTGGTACACACCGACGAATGATTTGGTCGGAACAGTATTTAAAAAGATAACGTTCATCCCAGTAAAAATGCTTTGCTTGGGATAAGAATCAAAGTTTATCCTGTTTCGACCAATCGTTAGGTATCAAGCCGGTGGCTAAGTAGTTTACTATATCAGCGAACCATGGTTCGCAAGAAACGGTCAAGAGTTGCTCATCGGGAAAAGCATCAGTGATAGAAAGTTCAAGTGTGGGCGAAGAAGGAAGTCGTGAAAGGTGATCGGCCACTAGGTTTTCACATCCTTTTTTGTCCCTTATGACAAGGTCAAACTCTTGTAGCAAGAGGATCCAACGTATTAGCCTCGACTTAGCATTCTTCTTCGCAAAAAGGTGGCGAAGAGCTGAATGATCTGTATACACAATAACTGGAGAGCCGATTAAATAAGGCCGAAATTTTTCAAGTGCAAACACAACTGCTAAAAACTCTTTTTCTGTTGTTGTGTAGTTTAGTTGGGCCTCATTTAATGTACGGCTAGCGTAATAAATCACGTGCGGCATCTTGTTAATGTGCTGTCCAAGGACAGCACCAATGGCAAAATCTAATGCGTCGCACATAATTTTGAAAGGTTGCGTCCAGTCTGGAGATGAAAGAATGGGCGCAGAAATGAGAGAGTGTTTCAAAGACTCGAATGCTTCCATGCACGTTGAGTCGAAATCAAATGTTGTGTCCTTGGCTAATAAAAGAGTCAAGGGTCTAGCAATCTTGCTAAAATCCTTGATGAACCGTCTATAAAATCCGGCGTGGCCGAGGAAAGCTCGAATGTCTTTGACGCATTTAGGAGGAGGAAGATTAGAGATGACTTCAAGTTTGGCTCTATCAACCTCTATGTCATTTTGCGAGATGACATGTCCTAAGACAATGCCCTCTCGTGCCATAAAATGGAACTTCTCCCAATTCAAAGTTAGGTTCTTATCCCTACAGCGGGTAAAAACAGCGTCAAGATGTCATAAACACTCGTCGAAGGAGTCACCAAAAATGGAGAAATCATCCATAAAGATCTCCAAGAACTTTTCAACCATGTCTGAAAAGATCCCCATCATACACCGCTGAAATGTAGCGGGTGCATTGCATAACCCAAAGGGCATGTGACGATAAGCAAAAGTCCCAAAGGGACAAGTAAATGTGGTCTTGTCTTGATCCTCTTTGGCTATGGGGACTTGGTTATAACCGGAATAGCCATCTAAAAAGCTGTAGAACTCGTGCCCCGCCAATCGTTCTAGCATTTGGTCAATGAAAGGTAAAGGAAAGTGGTCCTTTCTTGTCACGGCATTAAGTTTTCTATAGTCGATGCAAACTCGCCACCCAGTTTGTGTGAGAGTGGGAATTTACTCATTTGCCTCATTGGTAATGACCGTGATGCCCGATTTCTTTGGCACGACATGAATGGGGCTAACCCATTGGCTATCCGAGATAGGGTAGATGATACTACTATCAAGACATTTAACAATCTCCTTCTTAACAGCCTCTTTCATAATGGGGTTGAGGCGTCTTTGTGGATCCCTTGCCGGCTTGGCATCATCCATCAAGTGTATATGATGTTCAACTATGAGGGGACTAATCCCCTTGATGTCCGCCATAGACTAGCCAAAAGCTTGCCGATTATTTTCTAAGACCATTAAAAGGGCCTTCTCCTGCTCAAGAGCTAGAGAGGCCGATATGATAACGGGTAAGGTCTCATTATCACCTAGATAAGCATATTTTAGGTGCGACGGCAAAATCTTTAGTTCAAGTTTAGGAGGTGAAACAATAGATGGTAACAATGGAGTAACTGTTTCAAACTCGAAGGATTAAATCAAAGGTTCAAATCGAGTGTACGCAACCGAGTCGGATGGTTCAACTAACTCATCCGAAAAAGCAAAAGACTCAAGCTCGGGTGGTGAGTCTTCAAAATCATCTACAAAGGTGAAACACTCATAATCGTTGTCCACCGTGAAAGCTGTGTCGGACTCTAGGAGGAACGCACTAGTGGCGTTAACATTGCTGTGATCGAACAAAAAAATTTCGAACTAATAGTCCTCCTCCGCGATCTCATTGATCGAGCAAACATCAAGTACGCTAGAATTAGGCTCGGCAGACTGATTTCCCAACTTAAAGATGTTGAGTTCAATTGTCATATTGCCAAAAGATAGATTCATTGAACCGTTACGACAATTGATCACAGCGTTAGAAGTCGCCAGGAATGGTCGACCAAGTATCACCGGAATTTGACTCCGGGGGTTAGCGACATGTTGTGTATCCATAACAATAAAGTCTACGGGGAAAATGAAATCCCCAACTCTAATTAACACATCCTCCAACTCTCCCCTAGGATGGGTGATTGATCGGTCGACCATTTGGAGAGTGCAGTGAGTGGGCTTAAGCTCTCCAACGCCTAATTGCTCGTACACAGAATAAGGTAGCAAATTGACACTAGCACCAAGATCTAATAGTGCTCTATTGATATTTTTGTCCCCAATTGTTATCGAAATAGTAGGACAATCGGGTCATTTTGCTTTGGGGGTAAAGAATTTACAATAGCATCACTAATAGCACTAGCCACGAAAACTTTCTTTGGTACTTGTGACTTCCTCTTTTTGGTGCATAAGTCCTTTAAGATTTTTGCATATGAAGGAACTTGTTGGATTGCATCCAAAAGAGGGATATTTATGCTGACATGTTTGAACAACTCTACAATCTTCTCCATCTGTGGAGTTGGTTTATTGGATCTCAATCGGTTTGGAAAAGGTACATTTTGAAATGTTGTTGAGTCCAATTTTTGCGGATCAGATTGTTGAGTTAGAACGAAACCCCGTGTAGATGTGTTCGTGTTGTGAGAAATGGGTCCGTTCGAGCTAGAAGAAGTAGAGCCGTGTGAAGGATGGAGAATAGGCTCTAACGAAGAAGAAGAAGGTGAAGAAGATGAAGAAGAACCACCGGCAGGGGTGTCATGGTCAATACCCACATTATTTTGCAACACTTTTCAGGATCTCAACGTGGTCACAGCGTTTACGTTATGATTTTGCTGTTGATATGCAGCATGTGCGTGACCGGGATTGGGCAGTGGTTGAGATGGGAGCTTTCCTTTCTCTCGCTCGCTCAATGCTGCATTGAGTTGTGCAATTTGTGCTTCAATAGATTTGATGCTTTGATCGTGTGAGGCACTGTTTTGCACCAAAGATTGAATAGAAGTCTCTAATCTTGCTGTAGATTGTGTAGATTGCTTTAGGAACGCATCTAGACTTCTTTCAAGCGAAGTAACCTTGTCATTATTAGGTTGAACAAAATTTTTTGGCGGGTAAGAATTGTTAGGCACAAAATTGTTCACTTGATTAGGGTGAGGTTGCTGTTGAAAAGGTTGCTGTTGAAATTGAGTTTGTGGAGGTGCTTCTTGTTGTTGTGAAGGTGTAGGCCTTTGAAAATTGTTATTCTCTTGGAATTGTTGATTTTGGTTCCAAGCGAAATTTGGGTGACTCCTCCACCCCGGATTGTATGTCGAAGAGTATGGATCTTTTCTCTGTCGTTGCTGGTATGCAGCATTGACTTGATCATGTCCTTGAGTAGATGCATTGTAAGGACACTCTTCGGTGAGATGTGATGGATCCGCGCAACAAGCACAAACAGTTCGTGGAGGCACAACAGGGGCAGGAGAAGACGATGAGATTTTAGTCTCAATCGCTTCTAGCTTTTTCGTAAGAGCGGCCATCTCAGCCTTCATAGCAATCGACATCTCTACTTGATGTATGCCTGCCCTAAATTGACCACTAGAAGAAGATGATGTGGTCTTGGTGCTCTCCCACTGAATTGTTTGTTCACTAAGATCCTCAAGAAACTGCCACGCTTCCTCACTAGATTTGGAGAGAAAGTTACCTTGACTGATGGTTTCTAGCAACTGCTTCGTTGCCGAGTTCAATCCCTTGTATAATGTTTGGCAAAGTTGCTAACTTTCGATCCCATGATGAGGGCATTGAACGAGTAGGTCTTTAAATCTCTCAAAACACTTCCAAAATGGTTCGGAAGGAAGCTGTGAAAATTGTATAATCTCATTACGGATTCTAGCAGTTTTGTGATGAGAATAGAACTTTTTAAGAAAGGCTTTCACAAACTCGTCCCAATTTCTAATTGAATGTGATGCTGTGCTATATAGCCACTTCTCGGCTAAGTCACATAAGGTGAAAGGAATGACCCTTAGCCTTATAGCGTCATCACTTAATTGGGTCGTTTTCATCATAGCGCAAACGTTTTGGAATTTATTGATGAAGATATAAGCATCTTCAGATTCTAAACCATGAAATTTTGGCAGCATATTGATGAAATGTGGTTTTATTTCAAAATTGTCCCCATTTGCCGGTGGGGGTGAAAGACAGGTAGGTACAGAAGTGCGGACTGGGTAAAAGAGATCCTAGAGCGCAACTCGTGTGGGCGCTTCAACAGGCAGTTGGTTCAGGTTATTCGCACCTAACGGAGGTGGAATCATTCCCGTCGGTAAGGTATCGTTAGGATTGTATCCCGACATGCCTTCGGAAAAAGAATTTGAAGGTGGAGGTAAGGAAGTGGACGGAATTTCGACTTCGGTGTCGAAAGGTTTGTCGGTCGGTATTAACGAAACACGGACTAATCGGGCGCTAGTGTCCCTAGTCCAAAGTGGCATACACTAAAGGGGTAGTGTAGTCAGAAAAAAAATGAAAGACAGAATGTGGAGGTAAGATAACGTCAATGAAAGAAAGTGATGTAAGTGAGTTGCAAGATTTCTTTAGCGACAAGTTGCAAGTTTTGAAAAGTTTATTATTTTTTTATGTGAATATTTTGCAAAAGATTTTTGAAAAGAGACTTGAGACACAAACGCGATCAACCACACATGCACAATCTGGCCTAGATCTAGGGTCACCTAGGTCAGCTAGACAGCTCCTAACTAGGGTTAGAAATAGGACCTCAAACCGCCTCTTCACCGAGAATTGCGGCCAGGTAAGTGCCAGGTAAGTGGGAGGCTCCCCGCTACAAGTAGTGGTCCTAATTAAGTAACCACTTGCCTTGACACACTTGCCTAGACACCGCAAAGTTAGGTTAGGATAAACGGTCGATGCCTATGACTAGTCCTTTGTCCTATTGAGCTCGAAGTCCTTAGGGCTGAGTCTAGTATTTTTTAATTAAGAGTGGTCGATGCAAATGCTTTAAGTGCTTTCTGGGGTCCTGGGAAGGGTGATGAAATCCCCACCCAATCTGAGTTTGGTCAATAGCCCCTTAAAGTCCGATTAAATTATGCAAAACAGTAAATTCACTTGCAATTAATTATTTTTAAGCGCGGCGCAAAGAAATCTGCAGAAAATATGTTATTTAGAAGGGGGAAGAAGAATTTTTAGCGTAAAGAAATCCTGCAGAAAAATTGACAAAGGATATATTGTAGATTGCAGAGGGGAGAAGGAGAGAACAAACCATGCAAATTTCGATGGCTGACGTGGCAGACGCACCGCGGTTCCGCGGTTCTTGGCTCAGATAAGCCGCGGAATCGCGGTCTGGTGGAGGGATCGTTTCCTGAGAAAAATTCTGCCGCTCCTTTGTTCCAATACTCCTCTGTTCTGATGTACCAATTTCTGTTTTGCCCTCTGTAAATTTCCAGATCCGAGATTCTTAGTTGTTCCTGCAAGATTCAAACGATAAACCCTTCAAACAGATAAAAATTGATAATTTTTTTTTTTACTTTTTCTATTTTCAGATTTTTATGATTTATTGGTTTATATTAACCCGAAATTACACAAATGAAATTTTACGCCATCCCCGACAACGGCGCCATTTGATTAGTGTAGATTTTAAGATCAAAAATATTTTACCGCAATCAGAAACGGCGTCGCTTTGCAGCTAGCCGGTGAATACGGGTCAGTCCACAGGGATGTGTAATTTTCTTAAGTGTTCTTACGAGCTAATTCCAATGGCTGTTTGGTCTTTTAGTTGAATCTAAAACTAAGTTGTACGATGATCAAGAAACTTGCTAGGATTAGGTCTAAGGTGAGTTTGATAAGATTAAAATTCACACCTCTTTCAATGCCCTCAATTAAATCTTTTTAGAAGTTATAACAATTATTAGTAAAGGGGATTAGGATGATTGGGAAGAAATGAAGTTTCTTCCTCTAGATCCTTGTCCGTCCTTTCCTAATAATTGATCTAACCTTCATGGAAGTCATGCATGTCTGGTCCTTTATACTACGGTTTCACCGTTACCTCGTGGGTAAGGTGCCGTAGGGAGCAGATCATGCATGCGTGCATGAAGTTCTAGTTATTACAAATTATTGGGCTTGAAAGAGATGAGAGATATTCATCTCTCAATCCCTCCCTTATTCCTAACCCTAACAAGCGAGGAAATTACTCGCTCATTAAGGGAATTGTTAAAAACATCATTTTTATTGTATGTATTTTTTTAGATCTAATAACTTAGTTACCTACTGCAGGTTATAAGATTTTACACTAGATTAAACTAAGACAAAGGATTAATTAATCTATGGCAAGAAACAATTATAAAGCTAGGGCAAAGGATGAATTAATCTAGGGCAAGAATTTAAAATGAACTTACAAGAAATGATGCTCTTAAATCTTCAAAAGAATCTGAATTTTATTTATCAAAAAGAGGCATCCTTAATACAATCTTTTGAATACATACTTATAGGAAATAGGAAAATTAGGGTTACAAATTCTCGCGCGTGTGCTATTACAGATATACCCTCGAAAAATCCCAACAAAGTCACCGACGCACCGCCACCAGAATTCTGCATCGACACGTGCCATAGACGGCCGCGGAACCGCGGCATGGGTGGGGGTAGGGTCGCGGTTCCGCGGCCCTTTGGGGAGATCACCTCATCATATTTTGTGGGCTTCTTCTATGCTGACTGGGCTTTTTATTTTTGTAGTTCTTTCTTCCATTTGGCCTCTGGGTCTTCTCCAGATCTTCAGTGAAAACTAGTAATGGTCTTTTAACGGTTCATTTTGACATTTCTGGATCTTGCGTTGCCTTGTACCTTTGTGAGTTGTTCTTCGTCTAGGCTTGACTAGGATCCTTCTACTTGTTGGTCAAAAGTCCCTCTTTTGTATCATCTTTTGTCTTTTTCACTGTTTTCGCTCCAAGAACCTGTATCCTGTAATATGTAGCAGACATGCGTCAAAAGCACCTGTTTACTTATAAAACGAATAAGAATGGGTAATATAATAATGCAATATTATGATATGAACACTCAACAAGAGGGGCCGGCCACTAAATAGATAGGAAGGGGGTGAGTGTAGGAACAAGGGAGGGTGATCCTAAGCTATCAAACTTATCATAACTCATTTAAAGCAAAATGACTCAATAAAATCATTAAATGCACACCAATGATAATAAACCTAGTCACCTTAACATTAAAAGAACAATTAATGCTAACAATGAGTCACAAGCCTTCTCACCAAAACTAGAACCTTCTAGAACCACGACTCACCCTCAAGACGAAAAGATAAATCCGCATTTAACCGAATATTAAATACGGGTGATGGAAAACTGGAAACTGGCAACTTCCAAAAGCGATCCCGAAACGAATTTCAGAATAAATCCGTATCAGAATAAACATACCCGCATTTGTATTACGACCGAATACAAATGCAACTGAGAAAAAGATATTATATCTACACAGTATAATACTCGGATCCGGCTTAAACCAAAGCCTACCAGTATTATCTTCCCGAAATATGACACGTGCGTAAACGCACATACATTTTCCGAACCCTGCCATAAAACCATACGGCCTCTACAACGTTTCGCCCGAACTTGGGAAACTGTCTGTGGGGGACTCTAATGACTCATCAACACACTGGCACTGGGTATAACCACTAGCACGTCAGAGGTACAAGCTGTACGTAACGGTTGCCTATGTATTGATTGGACGGGAAGCTGACGAGCGAACTCATCCAGAAACCCTACTGAGCCTAACAGTGACAATATACATACTGTCCCGTCCGTTCGTCTATGAGTATCGCATATCTGCCTAGGGGGCTGGTAATGTCAGACCGCCATTAGCGGTATAAGTCGTGTCAGAGAGTAGCCTAAAACATCCTGAGATACTACTGGAGTACCTACCAGTAAATCTCATGCCTCAACCGAGGGCTTTGTGTAATAGCTCTCCTAGATACAGCGCGATCTCATACCGGGAGAGACGAATCCCCTGCCTATCCGCTCACTTGCCTCCATGTGGCTCGGGACTGTACCCAAAAAAGACCTGTTTGCACGACTCCTTTGAGCCGTGGTAGGGTAGAAATCAAAGCACATTGGAAACTCACATGAGACAAATGACGACCTCAGGTCGATGAACTAACCTGTACACATGTTACCAGGGAACTGCTATCCGACGCTAGGTATAATATCAACTAGCAGGTTCCCGGCGAGTCCTTTCCGGTGTACTCATAACCCAATGAGCACCTGTATACATCTTAGGTGAACCAACTGACACCAATGGCTTGTGAGACCGGCCACCGCCCCTTGTCGGGGTCTCGACTGTATACACTAGTCTACTCTGGAGTATCGATGCCCTGTTTCGAAACTCCCACGACTAGGGACACTTTAAGGATGTGCTTACAGACCCCAGCTCCCACGTATATGATCGCCATCATACTGCTGGCAGTCAAGCAAGAATCCTATGGGCTCTATCAACATGCAATAGTGAACTAAAGCATGTATATGATGATAAAGACAAACCAGATAGCATACTATCATCTCGAGTAAGATAGTCATATCGGTATAGGTCCTCCCTCAATCATTGCAATCACATACCTGCGATCCAATAATTGACTTAGAGGGCACTATATCAAACACTAAAATGTATGTAAAGAGAGCTTGTTAGGGTTAGGATTAGGTTAGTTTGAGATAGGTGTCGCTCACTTCTTTCGTTGTCACTCTTAATATCGATGTTACGGTAATCGGCAACAACGAGGATTAGCACGACTAGGAAGGAACTTGCGAGTGTATGCTGGGCTTTCCAACGCTTAGTTTCTTCCTTTTGGTCCTTGTACGTCCGTTCTTGGCTCTTAGCCTTAACCTCCGGTTAATTCAACCACAACCGGTCTCGCTAAGGAATCACCGCTATCATGTAGGATAGGGTGCCGTTGGGAGCGGATTGTGGTTCAATTAACAGGAGTCTGAATTAAGATGTTGGGCAAGAAAAGAGTGAGAGAGATTTCCTTCTCTCAAACTTTCCTTATCCTACCCTAACAAGTGAGAAACTACTCACCCATTACAAAATAAGGAAAATAAAACAAAAGGAGGAAGATAGAAAGAAAGAGGTTAGAAGATTACAACTAGCTATTTGAGACCTCACTTTGGCAAGGATCAAGCTTAAGCATCATTGTTGTTAAGGATAAAGAAAACTAGAAGAAGAAAGAAACAAACAACAAATAACAACAACTAGATTAGCAAATGAAAATTACAAGCAATTATAATTAACAAAAGAACAAGACAAGCATGATAAAGAAAAGAACTCTTTTATTCATCACTTCACCCATACAAGCTCACTACAAGGTTTTAATGGAGAAAAGATGAAAAGAAGAAGAACAACAACAAAATATATCCTAGAATCTAACACAAGAATTAAGCACCCTTCACTTGGCATTGTTCTGGGATATTTATAGGCGGGAAACTGAAACCCTATGGCAACTTTCTGGCCCCAAATGAAGTTACCAAAATGCCCCCAAAAAAGAATCATCTGCTGAGTTAACTCGGCCGCGGATCCGCGGCCGAGTCACCATGTTGGCCGCCGATCCGCGGCCGTTTAGTTGACTTGATAGCTCATTTTTTGGGGATCTTTACGTTGCTGTGTACTTCAGTGTGGTATACTTGGTTTCTCAGAAGCTCTTCACATTTCTTCCAGATTTTCAGCAGGTCAAAAGGTAATTTGATGTGGATCTTTTGCCATGATTTTCTTGAGCTCCGCGTAGATATCTTGAGCTCCGCGTAGATATCTTGGATCTTGTGTTGACATTGTGCTTTGTGCATGAAAATGACCATTGATTTGCCATTTTGTCCTTTAAACTGGTGTGCGGCAACATACGGATAGAGAGCGGAGACCTATATTTTATCTGTGGTTGGCAGTAATCCAGAATTTGTCGCGCTTTTCCATGAATTTCACTGTTTAGAGCTGAGAACCTGTAACCTGCAATTATCTAGCAAACACGGCACAAGAGTACCTACATACAAGCAATGTGATAAAAAATGGGCAGTATAAAAATGCAAAAACCTGATATGAACAACTACCCAACTCTCACGTATATGATCGCCATCATACTGTTGGTAGTTAAGCAGTATCCTAAGGGCTCTATCAACGTGTAATAGTGAACAATAATGTCACCTAAACCTGTACACGATGATAAAGGCAAACCAGATAGCATAATATTATCTTGAGTAAGACCGTCCTACCGGTATAGGTCCTCCTCAATCATTGCAATCACATGCCTGCGATCCAATAATTGACTTTGAGGGCACTACGACTAACAGAAACTGTTTGGGCTCTTGTAGTGCCTTGATCAGAGAATCTCTCGCCTCTTCAGATAGAAGAAGGGCATCGAGAATGCTTAGTTGCGAGGGTATCATCCTCAGGTGTGCCAGAACGTTGTAATCCACCTTGTTTTTCTTTGGCGGGTCCTTGGCTGCCAGCTCTTCGACGACTCGGTCATTGAGAGCGATATCTTCGGGGACTTTTTTCTTTCCCCTTATCTTTTTTGTTCGCCCCCTTGTTTGTGGGTCCGAAATTCTTTTCAGGTAACGTACGATTATGTAGCTGAATGTTCTCGCAGATCTTCGTCTCTTCTGCTTCAGAGATGGATTCCTTGAAGAGAGGACCGAGGACTATTTCTTCATCAGAATCGCTCCCGAAGGTGAGAACTTGCGATCTTCCGGAATCAACCATGTGACAGTTGTCAGCAGTTCTTTTGCGTTCATCTGTCGTGCTCCTCTGCTCTCGATGAGTTTTGCGCTTCATCCGCTTGAAATGCTGCCTGTAATACCCGGTTCATTTATATACGCCTATATCCGTATTCCTTTTTAACCTATAAAATTTTATTTATAATTATTTATTATTTTAAAACTCCCAATCTATTTTAGTTCCCCCCCTCTCCTTTCTCAGACCCTAATCCCAATCCTACATGTTCTTGTCCCATTTATATAAACCTCAATTCATATACACCCATCTCTTTTCATATTTTTATTTAAACTCAAAACCCTAATTTTCCCTTCAACCCATTTTCTGTATCAATAAAACCCATTAAACCCAAACCAAATATATCTTTTCCTTGTTATAAAAACCCCCAGCCCAATCTTTTCTCCATTCTATTTCTTTAAGCCCCGGCCCCCTTCCTTTCTTATTTATCCTTGATTTTTATTCCTCTGGCCTGGCCCAACTCCTTCAGCCCGAGCCCACGAGAATTTATTAAATTAAACCATTTTTACTCCTGGCCCACACCCAGCCCAAGCCCGCTTCACTCCCCCGCTCCCGCGCTCCAACCCGACCCGGCCCACTTACCCTTCTTCCTCCAACGGTTCTCTCCTTTCCGCCCTTCCCGTGCGCCCGTTCCGCCTCCGTCACCCACGCTCACGCCTGCGACGTTACCCCCTCGCACTCCCCTCTCTAACTTCGTCGCCCTAGATCGTGCCCACGACCGCGCATCCCTATCCTCCTCAGACCCCCTTCTCCTCTTCTCCCTCTACTCCCTCACCCAACCCACAGCACCCCTCGAGCTCCCCATCGCCTCCATTCACCAAGCTCCGACCACGACCACCCCTTAGCCGCCACCCCCACCACTAGCGTTCACCAACAGTCCCCTTGCCTCCGCACCTCATCTCCTCATATCCTCTTCCCGAGCACCTCGCCCTTGCAACCTCGGCCAACTCCTTCACTCGCCCCACCGCCGACGGCGACGACCACGACTCCTCACCACCTCCCCTGCACACCGACTCCTCTTGCCTCCGACGACATCCTACCTCGTCACCGCCTCTACGATCACCCTCTCTGCTCTTTCTTCCTCTACTCTCCCTCTCTGTTCTCTACATTCTTCTCTCTCTCTCAACACTCCTCTCTCTATATATATCACTTTCTCACTCCCTCTTGATCTCTCTCTCTCTTGATCCCTCTCTCACCCCATCAACTCCTTCACCAACCGAGCCCTCGCCCTCATTGCCAGCCGATCCCCTACTCCGGCTACCGTCGCTGCACACCGCCTCCCTCACACCTTCTTCCTTCCCCATACCATGCACCATTGCTGCAGCCCCTCACCATGACCACCTCATTGCCACCATCCCCCAAGCTGACCCCTCACAACTCCATAGTCGACCCCTTCGCCACCTCCAACCAAATCCAACATCCACTCTAAACTCACCACAGCAACCCGAAGCCCCGGCTGCACACTACCCGACTCCAAGCTCCAGTATCCATATCCGTTGCCAAGCTCCTTCGCGTCACCTCGGCCACCACCTGTGCACCACCTCGACCACGAGCTCCCCCTCAGCACCTCTCCCCCTACTCCGGCCAACCAACGCCGCTCTCCGCTGCCCCAGAACAGACCCAAGATCATTCCGAGACGCTGCCGTCACCGTTCGTCATGCGTTCGTGACGTTACCGTCACCGTACATCCCCGAGACGTGTCCAGGAAAGTTCTCTACTTGCTACATGCTAAGTTATGGTTGTTACAAACTAAAATCGTATAGATTCCGTAGTTATTTTTCCTGATAAATTATATGACGTACCTGTTCGATACATGATCCCAATGAGAATACTTATCTAATTTGACGGAACTGGATTGTTTATATTGGCCCTTGTAGTGATGAATACCTTGTACAAATTTCGCTGGAAAATACGACTATTAACGACTAAAACGACTACCCCCAAGTTTACCCGTAAAACTGGAAATTTCTTGTATCTGAAAACTGTTAAAATCACCATAAATTATATACATGCTGGAATGATGCGTTCGAGGGCTTAAATCGAAGCCGACTCGAAAAACTATAACCCTATGCAAGTTTCAAAATATTCCTGTACTTAAACTGTGACATTATTTGGATCGGAGTGCGACTCTGGACTGCAGTCCAGAGCGACTATGTTTACTGTGTGCTGTCCCGTAATGGGTACCACCCTGTTTCCTTAACTCGTAGGTTGCGGAACTCCACTGTTTATTAAAGGTGAATTTGTTAGCCATACAACACAAGTGATTTCATTCTGTTTCGTCATCATTTGTTATTTAATCTGTAATTTAAAAGATGGGGACGTATGACAGTCCCAACAGAATCAGAATTGACATACTAGTATTGAACATTGTATATCTCCTGACGTACAGACGCGATAGAGAATCCGTCTATTACGTTGAAAACCATACTGAAAACCCTAGACTTTACTCAACTGTAGCATCGCTAAAATCTGATCCCAACTGGGATTAAAATGCGTTGCGAAACGGACTTCCGATTCTGAAACCGGATTTCCAGCCGTGAATGCTTAAAATGAAACGGCCACAATTAGTGATCCTGGAACCCGATTGGCATGAAACCAAATTCGCTGGATAGATAACTGAACATACTATCTATTCCCCATTCATCGTTTCGCTAAATTGTATACGTATGAATTATGATAATTTGTGCAAGTGGTAGATTACTGATTTATGACATCATAATCATGCTTTACATATTGTTTACGCATCATATCATACACATGTCACTGCATCGATAACCTAATGATAATGTGCATTACCCAGTGTTAAGTATTAGTGATGATTGTGGCAAGTACGTTAGTGTCCGTACATGAGTGAATAAGTGAAAGTGACGCGTACTTGTACACAATCAGTAAACCTTATGATTCTATTGCATTGTCGACGTCTGTGGGACACGTGTACGTGTAACTATAAGTGGTATGCGACACTTATGGAAACTCTTGCATGGGTGTCACAGATAAGACATCAGACTCTGCCATTTACCTTAGGTACTAGTCGGGACGTGCTAGATGGAGGTCCTGCCTCCAATTCTCGCGCAGACTTGTCACGGACCGACTGGTATTTAGGGTTATGGTTAGCGTTTGATGTAGACCACGGGGTGTGGGGTAGTTTGAGTATGAGTTCAACAGAATCTCGGGAGTCCCTTGCCGGCTTATATATATGGAGATATATGGAGATTTACAGGGTACATGATTATTACCGTGAGTTACATGTTGGGCCCGTGGTCCCTTGCCCTTGGGTTCTACTCTTGGGTGGAGGACACTCGCGAGTGGTTGACTCTCACACTTGGACTGACGATAGGCTTAGTGACCTGTACAGTAAGTCTTAGAGACTGATAGGGATAATGGCATTGATATACATCACTTACTGTGTTGACATACCTGGCATATTATTTTACTGCTTTACTGTTCACCCGATCTATTAGACACTCCTCTGGTTACTGCATGTTCATACCTATACCGTCATTAATTTACTGTTATATATATCTATTGCCACTGTTAGAGTTGTCACTTGTATATACATATTATATTGCTATTGTGTCGCTCTGACGACCTGAGTATGCATGCTCAGTGTGAGGAGAGAATTTAGCCTGGACCAGGACTAGACGTACATCACGGACATCTTGATTTGCTATCCAGAGTTATACCCTTTTGTTTCCCATCAGGTCAGTTCTCTATATTGTTTTGTTCCAGTTACTGCATTTCTCATTACCTGAGCATTATTTATTGTTTACCACGTAGAGCTAGAAACCGAAGTGTGACTACGGCAGGACATTTCCTTGACCGTAGGAGCATGGCTGGCCTTGTCAACCCCTCGTATTCCGTATTTTGGGAAGCGGGGCGTGACTTGGTTTAGTTGGTATCAGAGCCAGGTTTTGCTTCGATTGGGATTGCAGTTTTCCGTGTAGAGCTTGGCAATCTAAGACATTCCTTGGTCTAGGTTGTAAACTTGTTATTCTTGATTCATATTCACATTGTGTGTTCCGCTATCCATTCGCTAGGGTTTCAGGTGACTTGGCAAAGTTTTGTGGTTGTAATTGTGAACTACATCACGGTTACACTACCATACTCTTTTTAAGTGACTTAGAATCATACAGTTGATTTTCCACTTGTAATGAACTTCATCACATCTGATATTCTTGAATCTTTGTCCAATCCATATTATATTTGATTCTTATTGCTTGTGCCTTATATCATCCTCAAAATTATTGTTTCAGGATCATGTCTTCCAACGACTATTCCTCTATCTCCACTCCCCAGAATCAGACCATTGAGATTCTGAGTGTACTGCAAGGTTTGAAGGAAGCCCAGGAGCGAACAAACGACTTGTTAGCTGAAGGACTGAGAAGGCAGGTGAATCAGGCACCAGCGAGAGTCTCAAATTGTAAAGGGATCCCTGTTAGACGAGGAAAAGAGAAGGAGATGAAGCGCCAATTTGTTTCCCCACGACAGAAGCAGCAGAAGACCCCATGTTGTGGGTACTGTAAGAGGCCAGGACATCTTCAGATGGATTGTCGCCGTGCCCAAGGGAAATGTCTGATTTGCGGATCCAGCGAACATCTTATCAACGGTTGCCCAAAAAGGAAGGAGCTACAAGGAGGAGACTCGTCCACACTCTCCACTTCTGCCGAGTGATGATTATTGCGTAGTTTGAACCTCGAGAATAAAGCGGACCCAACACAGGATTCAACTCGCGTGACGAGAATGCAGCGGTCTAGCGATCAAAGAAGAATTTTCATGTTTTCTAATTTCAGTAATAATGTTGTCGTCATCTTATAAATATTTCCTTTCGTTTGAAATCTTGTATCCGTCGAAATTTTTAGTTGAATGCAATAAAAACTTTGAATCGTAATATATGTATCATTCTCTTGTTTCTCCCCTTATTCATACTATTCATTACCACAGCATTTTTAATCCTGATTTTTCAGTTCCTGCCCACCGCATATCTTTCTATACTTCGTACTCTTAGCTATTTTCTTGATGTATTCCATTGTCTAATCATGACTCTTTCTTTTCAGGCCATGGCCCACCCAGGAGCAGCGCCGCATCTAGATGAGGATGCACAGTCATGCGTTTCCTTAGACCGCACACTGATGAGTTCTGATGATGAGATCAACGATCCCCAGGTCATTGTCGGAAACAGCGATTCAGAGGACGAAGGAGCAGCCACCCCCGAGTTTGACATGATAGGCGATTCCGACGAAGAGGAAGGAGACCCTGAAGAGAACCCGATAGAGGAAGACCCCGAGGAAGAACCGATAGAAGAAAATCCAGTGGAGGAAAATCCCATAGAAGAGAATCCAGAAGAAGAGAATCACATGGAATCGGACATCGATGAAGAAGCTCCAGCCGAGGAAGAAGGACCAGAAGATCAAGACCCTGCTGTGGAAGAACTCCCAATGGCGATCCCTGCGAGGCGATATGGAAACGGACGTCCCTACCTGAGCGCGCGAGTCTACCGCAACCTGCTGGATCTCCACAACCGCGACTGACGGGAATTCTTTTAGACATTGTTTTATCTGGCCAAATAAATCTGTGTATAGTTGAGGTCCACCTTTCGTCTTTGAGAATGCTTTGTTTAAAATCTTCTGGAATGAAATAATTGCTGAGTTCGCTAATCTTTCGATCTTCTTAGTTCACTTGATGCTTGATTATTTCTTCTATACAATTATTTTCCTACTGAGATCTGTCCACCCCTACTCCTTATATGGTTTTAACCCTCACTGAGATTAAACAAGTACCACACCCGATCTTTTAGAGGTCCACCCTTCATCCTTCGTCTGTGCCTCGTTTGAGATCCTTCTGGGAGGAGAACTTTTTTTTTTGAAATTTCCGAGTTCGCTAACTCTTCAAATTTTTGATTCATATGATCTACCGACCGTTATCCTCCCCATACTTTTCCCTTTGCAGTCCTTTGTTGCTCACCCTTACTTCCTGTGCTGACCCGATCCCAATCTCCTTGACCTTCAGCCTAAAGCAGCCACACTACGATCTTCTGAATGAGCTACACTTCCTTGTAATCCTTACCCTAGCTAGCCCTATACATTTGTGTTTTCCTATTACCCAATATATATTTTGGGACTTTATTATTCGAAATTTGGTTTTCATTATCTTGTATTTGTCGAAGAGTGCGTGTTATTGACTACTTAGTTTTATGTATTTCAGAGCACACTACTATTATCCTCATTTTTGGGTAGCGCAACCTTACATCGCGCATATTTTCGTTCCATGTTTCCTATTTTCACTATGTGAGTTTTTCTAAGTTATCTGATCGATACGTTATTCTAAAATGTTTTAACCTACCGACAAATCTTTCACTACTTTATTGTCGCTACTTTATTTCGGGTATTGTGCCTATGGTTACTATTATAAATAATTGTGCCTTACACTTATTATTTCTGCCGTGCTACCTTTGATATACTTATACGTGCACATAGTTGAATTTCGATTTTATCAAGTACGACTCGAATAATATTGTTCGTTATTGTTGTTATTTATATTCCCATATATATGTAGTTTGCTCTTATAGTTGTTCCTGTCTTATATTTATTTAGACCTAGCCTTTTGTATGTTGTTCTTACATATATAAACCTTTAAATTTCTTCATCTGCCTATTTCAAGTAAAGCATTATGTGTTAGTTTGCAATGTAATAGCTTTCGCTTATATTTGTAAAACTTATCGTTTATTTTAAATTTAGAGGACGAAATTTTTATAAGGGTGGTATGATGTAATACCCGGTTCATTTATATACGCCTATATCCGTATTCCTTTTTAACCTATAAAATTTTATTTATAATTATTTATTATTTTAAAACTCCCAATCTATTTTAGTTCCTCCCCTCTCCTTTCTCAGACCCTAATCCCAATCCCTCATGTTCTTGTCCCATTTATATAAACCTCAATTCATATACACCCATCTCTTTTCATATTTTTATTTAAACTCAAAACCCTAATTTTCCCTTCAACCCATTTTCTGTATCAATAAAACCCATTAAACCCAAACCAAATATATCTTTTCCTTGTTATAAAAACCCCCAGCCCAATCTTTTCTCCATTCTATTTCTTTAAGCCCCGGCCCCCTTCCTTTCTTATTTATCCTTGATTTTTATTCCTCTGGCCCGACCAAACTCCTCCAGCCCGAGCCCACGAGAATTTATTAAATTAAACCATTTTTACTCCTGGCCCACACCCAGCCCAAGCCCGCTTCACTTCCCCGCTCCCGCGCTCCAACCCGACCCGGCCCACTTACCCTTCTTCCTCCAACGGCTCTCTCCTTTCCGCCCTTCCCGCGCGCCCGTTCCGCCTCCGTCGCCCATGCTCACGCCTGCGACGTTACCCCCCTCGCACTCTCCTCTCTAACTTCGTCGCCCTAGATCGTGCCCACGACCGCGCATCCCTATCCTCCTCAGACCCCCTTCTCCTCTTCTCCCTCTACTCCCTCACCCAACCCACAGCACCCCTCGAGCTCCCCATCGCCTCCATTCACCAAGCTCCAACCACGACCACCCCTTAGCCGCCGCCCCCACCACTAGCGTTCACCAACAGTCCCCTCGCCTCCGCACCTCATCTCCTCCCATCGTCTGCCCGAGCACCTCGCCCTTGCAACCTCGGCCAACTCCTTCACTCTCCCCACCGCCGACGGCAACGACCACGACTCCTCACCACCTCCTCTGCACGTCGACTCCTCTTGCCTCCGACGACCTCCTACCTCGTCACCGCCTCTGCGATCACCCGCTCTGCTCTCTCTTCCTCTACTTTCCCTCTCTGTTCTCTACATTCTTCTCTCTCTCTCAACACTCCTCTCTCTATATATATCTCTTTCTCACTCCCTCTTGATCTCTCTCTCTCTCTCTCTCTCTTGATCCCTCTCTCACCCCATCAACTCCTTCACCAACCGAGCCCTCGCCCTCATTGCCAGCCGATCCCCTACTCCGGCTACCGTCGCTGCACACCGCCTCCCTCACACCTTCTTCCTTCCCCATACCATGCACCATTGCTGCAGCCCCTCACCATAACCACCTCATTGCCACCATCCCCCAAGCTGACCCCTCACAACTCCATAGTCGACCCCTTCGCCACCTCCAACCAAATCCAACATCCACTCTAAACTCACCACAGCAACCCGAAGCCCCGGCTGCACACTACCCGACTCCAAGCTCCAGTATCCATATCCGTCGCCAAGCTCCTTCGCGTCACCTCGGCCACCACCTGTGCACCACCTCGACCACGAGCTCCCCCTCAGCACCTCTCCCCCTACTCCGGCCAACCAACGCCGCTCTCCGCTGCCCCAGAACAGACCCAAGATCATTCCGAGACACTGCCGTCACCGTTCGTCACGCGTTCGTGATGTTACCGTCACCGTACATCCCCGAGACGTATCCAGGAAAGTTCTCTACTTGCTACATGCTAAGTTATGGTTGTTACAAACTAAAATCGTATAGATTCCGTAGTTATTTTTCCTGATAAATTATATGACGTACCTGTTCGATACATGATCCCAATGAGAATACTTATATAATTTGACGGAACTGGATTGTTTATATTGGCCCTTGTAGTGATGAATACCTTGTACAAATTTCGCTGGAAAATACGACTATTAACGACTAAAACGACTACCCCCAAGTTTACCCGTAAAACTGGAAATTTCTTGTATCTGAAAACTGTTAAAATCACCATAAATTATATACATGCTGGAATGATGCGTTCGAGGGCTTAAATCGAAGCCGACTCGACGAAATATAACCCTATCCAAGTTTCCAAATATTCCTGTACATAAACTGTGACAATATTTGGATCGGAGTGCGACTCTGGACTGCAGTCCAGAGCGACTATGTTTACTGTGTGCTGTCCCGTAATGGGTACCACCCTGTTTTCTTAACTCGTAGGTTGCGAAACTCTACTGTTTATTAAAGGTAAATTTGTTATCCAGAAAACACAAGTAATTTCATTTTGTTTCGTCATAATTTGTTATTTAATCTGTAATTTAAAAGATGGGGACGTATGACAGTCCCAACAGAATCAGAATTGACATACTAGTATTGAACAGCGTATATCTCCTGACGTACAGACGCGATGGAGAATCCGTCTATTACGTTGAAAATCTTACTGAAAACCCTAGACTTTACTCAACTGTAGTGTCGCTAAAATCTGATCCCAACTGGGATTAAAATGCTTTGCGAAACGGACTTCCGATTCTGAAACCGGATTTCCAGCCGTGAATGCTTAAAATGAAACGGCCACAATTAGTGATCCTGGAACCCGATTGGCATGAAACCAAATTCATTGGATAGATAACTAAACATACTATCTATTCCCTGTTCATCATTTCGCTAAAATGTACACGTATGAATTATGATAATTTGTGCAAGTGGTAGATTACTGATTTATGACATCATAATCATGCTTTACATATTGTTTACGCATCATATCATACACATGTCACTGCATCGATAACCTAATGATAATGTGCATTACCCAGTATTAAGTATTAGTGATAATTGTGGCAAGTACATTAGTGTTCGTACATGAGTGAATAAGTGAAAGTGAGACGTACTTGTACACAAACAGTGAACCTTATGATTCTATTGCATTGTCGACGTCTGTGGGACGCGTGTACGTGTAACTATAAGTGGTATGGGACACTTATGGAAACTCTTGCATGGGTGTCACAGATAAGACATCAGACTCTGCCATTTACCTTAGGTACTAGTCGGGACGTGCTAGATGGAGGTCCTGCCTCCAATTCTTGCGCAGACTTGTCACAGACCGACTGGTATTTAGGGTTATGGTTAGCGTTTGATGTAGATCACGGGGTGTGGGGTAGTTTGAGTGTGAGTTCAACAGAATCTCGGGAGTCCCTTGCCGGCTTATATATATGGAGATATATGGAGATTTACAGGGTACATGATTATTACCGTGAGTTACATGTTGGGCCCGTGGTCCCTTGCCCTTGGGTTCTACCCTTGGGTGGAGGACACTCGCGAGTGGTTGACTCTCACACTTTGACTGACGATAGGCTTAGTGACCTGTACAGTGAGACTTAGAGACTGATAGGGATAATGGCATTGATATACATCACTTACTGTGTTGACATACCTGGCATATTATTTTACTGCTTTAATGTTCACCCGATCTATTAGACACTCCTCTGGTTACTGCATGTTCATACCTATACCGTCATTGATTTACTGTTATATATATCTATTGCCACTGTTAGAATTGTCACTTGTATATACATATTATATTGCTATTGTGTCGCTCTGACGACCTGAGTATGCATGCTCAGTGTGAGGAGAGGATTTAGCCTGGACCAGGACTAGACGTACATCACGGACATCTTGATTTGCTATCCAGAGTTATACCCTTTTGTTTCCCATCAGGTCAGTTCTCTATATTGTTTTGTTCCAGTTACTGCATTTCTCATTACCTGCGCATTATTTACTGTTTACCACGTAAAGCTAGAAGCCGAAGTGTGACTACGGCAGGACATTTCCTTGACCGTAGGAGTATGGCTGGCCTTGTCAACCCCTCATATTCCGTATTTTGGGAAGCGGGGCGTGACACTGCCGATGTGCAATGTATCCCTGCCACCAATTTTTAAAGGCCATGCATTTCTCGGTAGGGTGTGTGATCCTCCGATGGTATAAGAATTAGCTTGGATGTGTATCTAGTTCATCGGGGAACATATTTTCTGAAGTGTCTTCTTTGAAAGGTGGCAACTTCATTCCCATTGACAGGGCTTTAGTGAATTGCTTCCTTGTCTTAAACCTGCTTTTGCTGGCGGCAGAAATGCTTCTATCCGGTTGGGGTACTCTATGGTTTCTCAATACCGGAGCTTCTTTAACGTGACGCCGACACTTGGCCCTTTCATATATGGCCGTTTCCCATTCTCGATCAGATTTTCTTTTTTGACGGGACTCGTTCAGCAGCATGATAATCATCTCATTTGATGGTTCTACGAGTTCAGGTTCGGGATCTGCCCCCACTTTCTCTGCATCAGGAGCTTCTTCATCATCTATTAACGAGTGAGAGATCATGTGGCGGCTTGCCACATAATCTTCGGGCGCTTTTGAAGAATTTTCTCCTTCTTCAGTGTCATCGGCTTCATTCTCGAGAACATGCTTAAAGAATTCATCCAACGTGATTGGGGTCCGTGCCTTCTGGTTATATTCTTCTAGTGCATCGATATATTTCTGCAGACCTGTACGGCTGTCTTCGGGTTGGACGGGCTTCTTGGCCTTCTTCTTTTTCTTTAAAGCCTTTGGAGGTTTTGCCTGAATGTTTTGTCCACCTTCACCAACTTTCAGCGTTGGGCGCGGCTTCAGCCTCCCTTCAATAATCTCGGGCTCCAGCGGGCTTTTCCACCTGATCGCCGGGCATGTTTGGAGATCCTTTAGCATTCTTTTTGTATTGGCTGAAAGAGCGACCTTCCATGGAGTTTCTTCTATAAAAGAGTACGATGCCCCCGACGTGTCCGCCTTTTTAAGAACGTGCGGCTTGGGTGGGCTAACTTTCCAATTCTCGGACAGCGCGAATTTGCCCTATTGGTATTGGTTCTCAATCCAGCCTTTGAAGACGAAGCAATCTTCGATTGGATGGCCTACTACTCGGTGATAGGGGCAATAATTAGGATTGTTGACATCACCGAGATGCAATGGACGTCTCGGATCCGGCAGATTGATGAGCCTGTTGCGTATCGCCAGTTCGAACAGTCTCTTTGTTTTCTCCCGCGGAAACGAGGAAGGGCGTCTTAACTTTTCGTTGAGGAATCGCTGTCTATCGCTTTGGCGATAAGCTGGTTTTGGACCAGTTGGCTGTTGCTGAGCATTGGCGACGAAGGTCGCTTTCCCTTTCCCCTTTTCACTCCGCGGCTCCGACTTCGAAGAGGAAGGCCTGTGGCCCATTTGGTCCATTTGGGCCAGCTTGTCAATCAAGGCCTGGAAAGTAGTCGGCTTAAAGAATATCATGAATTGAGATATGGTTGCCTGCGGATCGAGGCTTCCCACAAACATGCCCACTACAGGAGCTTCCTCTATGCGCTGTTCACATTTTGACCTTAGATTTCGCCATCGAATGGCGTATTGAACCCGGGTTTCACCTGGCTTCACCCTGGCATTGATCAATGCCATGATTGGGGTACGTTCGCTAGAGCTGGCGAAACGCTGGGTGAATAGCAGTTCCATCTCCGTAAAAGTTTTGACAGAGTCGTTGGGAAGCTCTGAATACCATTCGAACGCTGTCTCCGACAAGCTGCCGACGAATTGGCGAAGCAGTAGCTTATCGTCACCTCCAGTGTTGCCGCACAGAGCCCTGAACTGAGCGACATGTTGATGGTGATTGCCCGTCCCCTTGTACACATAGAATTTAGGGATCGTATATCCCGGCGGGTACTTTATCTGATCGTACCATCCTGGATATGGTCGTCCAGTTCTGAGGACTTGGCTAGTTGCTTCATTTGCCTGATGATCTCGTATCTGTTGAGTTATATAATCATCGAGCGTAGCTTTCGAGATTGTTTCTTCCTTGGCCGCTGAAAAGGCTGGAGGAGGGTTCGATGACTCTCCTCTGTCGTCTTCAATTATTACTGGAGGATCCTCGGCTGGAGGATCTGGCTGGATCATCTTGCCGACCATGTCTAGGAATAGTAGCGCCATTTGTTTTATGTTGGCCGCTTGTTTCGCTGCCTCTTTATCTTTCCTTTCGAGCATTCTTCGGAGGAATTCGGCATCAGTTTCCTGTTCTTGACGCTGCTCTGACGATGCCTCCGGGTTTGCTTTTGTCCCGGTGAGTACGGCCATAGTTGTCAGCATCTCGTGGAGCTTTTGCTGTTGTTGCTCCTGAGCCTTAGTTACTGACCGCGTGAGTGGTCGATGACCCGTAGAGATACGGCTATCCTCTTTCCCAGAAGCCATATAAACAGTATGCACTACCATGCCCCCAGACTTAGGGCGTTTGGATTCAGTGCCCTTGCGATTCGTCGCAGACGCAGGGATCTTCTCCGGCCTTCTCCTTTTGTGGGCGGTCGAAGTTGAGGGGGCCGTTACAGCGGGAACCCAAGTAGATGACACCTTCTGTGGAATGACAGGGTGGTCCTTCTCTTGCCGAACCTTTATTTTCTTTGGTTGGCGAGAGTAATCTTAGTTAACCACAGAATCTTGGACCCTTCTTCAGACCCTGTGAATTTTAGAGGACAGCCACTAAGGGGGCTGCTCTGGTTTCACCTTTGTAATGTTCTCCATAGGTGGAGGAGATTTTTTTAGCACGGCAGTCGGCGAATTCCTGCGCACCCTGTTAAGTGGTTCAAAGCTGTTCCCAGTTGGAACAACAACATCAATTTCCACCATCGGAGCTGGTGGAGTTAATCCAGAGGGGGAACTGCCCCCAGCCTTCCCCACTTGGTGCCAGCGGCGACGTCGAGCATGCCTTGCAGATGGTATTGGCTCAGCTATGGGGGTGGCTTCATCATGCCCCCTGCTCTGGTGAAGGGTTACCGCCGGTGCCAGCCTCTTGAAAACCGACGTCCGCTGTGAAGAAGCGCCCAACCTGTCGAAGATTGACCCTTAGGCAGGGGAAGTAACTTTGGTGATCTCGCCCGAAACGGGGGTTGGAGCGGACAGTCTAGCGAAGACCGATCCCTTAGCAGGAGAATCCTCTTTGATGATTTTGTTTGTTGGAACATGGATGGCTATCCGTTTCGGGATAACCCCCTCAGGTATCGCGGGCTTCTTCATGGGCCCATTGGAGTTTTGGCCCAGTCTGTTAAAGACTGAGGCGCTGGATTTGGGCGACCCGTTGAGAGGGGCCGCGGTAGTTGCAAGTCGATCAAAGACCGACTTCTTTGGAGCTTCTTGCAACGGCAGTGTGGCATTGAAGCTCATCGGTGGAAGCATGGTCCCAAAGAATAGCCCAGTGGTGTCTTGCGTCACCTGTTCTACTGGCAACGTGAAAACGGAGGCCGCTTGAGGCCCATAGGTCACTCCTCCGGCAAGGATGGAGTGGGAGTTGTTGCAGTTGGTGCAGTTGAAAGCAATTGATCTTCTGTTTTCTGCACGGAGTAAGACACCAAATCTTAGTACCTCGAATCCAGGGGCATAGCAAACCCGCGATTCGTTCGCGAACATGACACACGAAGTGTGGAGTGGAAAGAGGAAAAGGTCCCACCGGGCGTGCCAGAATCTGTTCACCGCCGAAACAGAGACGAAACCGCGTAGGTCGTCTTGCCTGAATTTGGGGGCAGATGCTATTTGGTGTTATCCGTCCACCTCTCCGAAGATGCCAAGTTGATTTATGGCACCATGTATCGGAGGTTTGGACAGATGCAGACGTTGTAGCAGACTTCGTCAGATTCCCCCTCAATGTGAGGGGTTTTTGATTGTGGGGACACTCTTCCTTGCAGGCGCAAGCCCCTGCAATTAATTACGCTACCGCATCGCGGTAACCACTTTCTCCTTCTCCAGATGATCACCTCGTGTCGTGTGTGTTTGTTTTATTTTTGGTTGCCCGTGGATTGTATACGGGGACTAATTTATGTTGTCGCCCGTAGTGCGTGGATTAGTCCAAATCCGTATTTTCTTAGATTTGGGTTTGGGTTGGGTTCAAGGATCGTTAATCTCGTTTGAGATTAAGATCAACTTAAACGTTTGTTAAGGATACGTTAGTCTAATTTTAGACTAAGATCTACTTAACAGGATCGTTTCGATCCAACAAAAGAGCATTTGGGCTCTATTGTTTTAGTTTAGGGACACTGCGGTCCATTGGGTTTAAGGACATCATAGTCCGTGAAAGTTTAAAGACATCATAGTCTGTAAAGTTTAAGGACATCATAGTCCATGGGTTTAAAGACCCCACAGTCCGTAAAGTTTAAGGACATCATAGTCTATGGAATGTCTGGTTGTCGGGACCCGCCACCTCTCTGAAGACGTTGAAGAATTATAACGACACATATCAGAGGAATGAAGAGATGTACCCTTGAACCAATGTTGGTTGGGAGATCTATAGTCAAGTTTAGGACTAAGATCAGTTAAAAAGATTTATGAGCATATTGGCTCAATTAATCTGAATAAGGGACATATGGCCAACTTGGGTTCGGTCCACTCAGTTAAAATGTTGAACATTTAATTAGGCTCAGTCCTTTTTTATTTAACAATACTGAGCATTGGTTTGGGTTCCGACACCCTTTTTTTCTTTTATTGAGTGTTGAGCCCTCATTATGGCTTTGGGGCTTTATTTTAAAAACAGTTTATGTTCCTTCAGCGCCCACGTGAGGAACACGTGGCGCGCTTGGCGCTGAGCGCCAGACTTAGAGCGCTAAGGCGCTTTCTGTGAGATAGCGCACATGTGAGGAGCATGTGGGGCGCTTAGCGCTGAGCGCCAGTCAATGAGTGCAGAGCGCTTCTTGTGAAATAGCGCACACGTGAAGAGCACGTGGCGCGCTTGGCGCTAAGCACTAGTCAATGAGTGTAGAGCGCTCTTTATTAAGTAGCGCCCATGTGAGGAGCACATGGCGCGCTTGGCGCTGAACGCCGGCCCATGAATGCAGAGCGCTAGACTTGGAGCGCTGATTTAATGATTTTCGTGGATGTGTTTATCGAATCAAATAGTAAAGAAATCACAACCAAAAATATTTGACCGCAATCAAACAACGGTGTCAGTTGAAGTTAATGAATGAGTGCGGATCGTCCTCAGGGATCTCGAGATTCGTTTGTACTTTTATTTGTTTGAAATGAAATGTTAAGCAACAATAAGAGAAAACACGATTCAATTGATTGATTTGTATTCGTGTGTCACTAATCTTTTCTAAAGAATCAAGAACTATAAACAACAAGAATCGGTTTCAATGGTATTTTCCAAACGACAATCAAGACTGATAAAGAGGCTCGTAGGAATCGATAGGATCTTTAGATGTGTTGTAGTCTACAATATTTCATATTCTTGTCCTTCGAAGAATTGATGCTAGATCAATGGTTATCGATGAGAATTAGGGTTTTCTTGATGAAATTAAAGTTTCATCTCTTAACCCTTGCTCTTTCGAGGATACCATTTATATTCTAGCCTCTAGCAATTTCAAGAATCGATCGGATCACCCCAATCTCGAGCGATGTTGATCAAGAAAGCATCGCATCGAATTGGGTTGTCGATTCTTGAACTTGCTAGGGTTTACAATCTCGTGGGATTCAAGAATTGATTACAAATTTGCTACATCATCATACTAAAGATCTTCTCGACTCCTTAACGAGCGGAGTTTTACTCGCGCATCACCACATAGACAATATTCAAGAACAGTAAAGATAACATGATGCGGAATTTTAAAGAAAACAAGAATGGAGAAAATATCACCTTTTATTTAATCAACAATTGTCAATACATTCTTTCAAGATCTACAAGAAGAAAGAAAAATCGATCGTTGACTCGGCTTCGCTCGACTCCGTGGATCGTGGATCTACTTTTGATCTCTTGCCCGATGGAAGATCGGCTCGGCTCATAAAAGGGTTGAAGGAATCTTGCTTGGCTTGTACTCAAGATCTTGAATTGTGGATGGATTTAGGGTTAGGGTTTCCTACAAGATTTCTCACTAATCTTGAGGAAGAAGAAGATGGAGAAAGAGAGAATGGCTAAGATCTAAGATGTTGAATCTTTTTCTCTCTAGGGTTTTATGTATTGTAAGATTTTCCAAGATGAGAAATGAGAGAGCCTAGGGTCCTATTTATAGAACTAGGTTTAGGTTTGAATTAGACTTTCCCTCCCAAAGTTTGTTGACAAGTTTGTTGGGGTTTAGCTTAGGGTTTAAGCAAGGGTTTAGGAAAGTTCTAGAAGTTCTAGGCTAGTTTAGGAGCTTGATGATCTGGTGGAAGTGTCTGGACTCTTCTGGACTTTTGTATGCATTTTTGAGCTGCAGGTACTAACACAGGAGTTGTGGTGAAGTTTGAGGAGCTCAGTCCCTGAAACCGCCGCGCATCCGCCGCGTGAGGTGCCTTTAGGCCGCGCTTCCGCCGCGCCTTGGTGGCCTCGGGATCAGTGTCTTCTGCAGTTGCTTTGTACTTCTATTTGGGTTATTCTTTGATGTTCAGAATTGCAATTGACCTTCTGTGTTGATACCAGATTTGCTTTCAATGAGTTTACGAGCAATTGTAATGGTCGAGCAATGAATTGATCGAGCAAGTATCTCTTTTCCTGCATAGACTTCAAAATAGGGGTTGCAAGATATAGAAAATATGCTATGTAATGCAATGCAGTTAATTTCCCTAGAATTTCCGGTTTTAAGGTCGAATACATGTAATTTGATATTTTGCGACCAATTAGCTAAAATGTGAATTATGAATACCGTACTCTCCTATATGTATGCAGATGACAAGGAAATTGCCGGTTAAAATATGCAGTATTTTCGACTGATCAAATACCCCCAAACTTAATTTCGATCGTCTCGAGAGAATGTTTTATTAAAAAGAGAAGGAGAAAACAAAGAAAGAGAAAAAAACTAACTAGCACACTTTCGTAGGTAACACGATTGCACTGAGCACGTGCAACAAGCCTTTAAACCTCTAGGTGTCCCTAGTAGGAGGAGTGTTGTCTCCTGAGGGTTTTCAGCGGATTGCACCCACAAAATCCAAAAATAAAAGCAAGATCATGAACATTATATTTAAAGACAAGAATTGTAAAAGAAAAGCCTTGAAAATTAGGGTTTCCAACTAAGCTAGCTTTTCGGTTGTCATGAGCCCTATCTTAATGGTCATGAAAAGATGTTAGAAACCACGTCCTCCCTCAATAAAACATCGTCTTATTCTTCATTCCTATCTTTATTCCAAACATCGATCATATCACCCTGCGTGTGTGTAAAGACATCCCTACACCCGGAGAATTCAATTCAAGCTATCATACCCTTGCCCATCAGCCTCAGTACTTCTTGGCAAACGAGATTGCTTACACACTTTCATGCGACCGTTAATACTTCTTGAGGTACTAACCGACCGATTACTAATGTGCATGCTAACTTGGTGTATTTTCCTAATCTTGCACCACCTCAGGCATAGCAGTGACTCCCAGACCAGTTGACCTTGGGGCACTAGGTGAAGAAGCACCCTTTTGCTATATATTTTTCTTGCCCTTGGTGATAACAAAACCAGTGTCCATTTTTCTCACCACTTTAAAACACACTTTTCTTTTTCATACTTTTGGCCTTAAGACAAGAGCATTTCAAGGTATCCTCTACTATCCCAGGCTTCAAGACGTGTGTAAGTGCGACTAGCAGGGTAGCAACGTTCAAAATGTTTGGCTTCCAGAATAGAAACTATTTTTCAGACTTATTTTTATCCTCAGATTAGTGACGTCTTTCATCTTACTAACCCTTGGGACAACGGCTCATAACTACTTATTACTAGTTCGTATAAGAAAACTTCTAATTTTCTTGGTTTTCTAAAATTTTTCCAATCTCATGGATGTAATTGTTCACTGTCTAAACTTTCATTATCTTATTTATATACAAAAAATAGTGTAAATATTAAAATTATTTTTATATTTGAAAAATTTTTAAATTTTTATGGGTTTTGAAAAAATTTTCAATTTTTTATAGATTTTTTTTTAAAAAGAAATGTTTTGTGCTTATGCAGATGATATGCAAATGATGCGAAAATAAGCACAAACCTCCCCCAAACTTGTTTTCAACAGTGTCCTCACTGTTGCCGACAGTTATACCTACAAAAATCTGTAAATCTGGGAGGAATTATTAGTGGGGGCAAATATATAAGTGAAGAACTTCCCCCAAACTTGTTTTATTTACTCACCTTCATTCAAAATAATGATGCAATGATATACTGGACATGAAAGTGAGACGGAGGAATTTTAATCAAGATAAACTGGCTCTTGTAAGAACAAGAGCTCCTCCGTGGGGTCAGTGGAAAAATACGGCTTTAATCTATGTCCATTTACTTTGAAAACAGTGCCGTTTTTAACATTTTCAACATCTACTGCCCCGTGCGGGTATACAGACCGCACAACAAAAGGTCCCTTCCAACGAGATCGGAGCTTACCCGCATGAAGGTGTAGCAATTTTGCTAAAGTCCTTTATAAATCTCCTATAAAAACCAGCATGGCCAAGGAAAGAGCGAATATCTTTGACGCTTTTGGGATGAGGGCGGTTTTGAATGACATCTACTTTAGCTCTGTCAACCTCAATGCCCTTCTGCGAAATGACATGTCCAAGGACTATTCCTTCTTGGACCATAAAGTGGCATTTTTCCCAGTTCAAAGTCAAGTTCTTCTCTTTGCATCGAGTAAGAACAGCGTCCAGATTCGCTAGGCATTCAGAAAAAGAATCTCCAAAAATCGAAAAGTCGTCCATAAAGATCTCCAGGAAATTCTCTACCATATCAGAGAATATCCCCATCATACACCGCTGAAAGGTAGCGGGAGCATTGCATAGCCCGAAAGGCATGCGACTGTAAGCAAAGGTACCAAAAGGACAAGTAAAAGTGGTTTTATCTTGATCCTTTTTGGCGATGGGGACCTGATTGTAGCCTGAGTACCCGTCCATGAAACAATAGTATTGTCGTCCTGCTAAGCGTTCCAGCATTTGATCAATAAATGGTAGAGGAAAATGATCTTTCCTCGTAGCAGCGTTGAGTTTTCTATAATCGATGCATACACGCCACCCAGTTTGGGCGCGTGTCTGAATCAACTCATTCGCTTCATTTGTGATAACTGTGATGCCGGATTTCTTAGGAACGACGTGTATAGGACTTACCCACTGGCTATCGGAGATCGGGTATATAATACCACTATCTAAGCATTTGACGATCTCTTTCATGACAGCTTCCTTCATGACGGGATTTAACCGTCTCTGTGGTTCTCGGGTCGGTCTGGCATCATCCATCACATGTATATGATGTTCAACAATCAAGGGACTGATCCCTTTGATGTCCGCCATACTCCAACCAAACGCCTCTTTATTAGATCTTAATACCGATAAAAGTGCATTCTCTTGCTCTGATGCAAGAGAAGTGGAAATTATAACCGGCAAAGTCTCGTTCTCACCAAGATATGCATATTTTAGGTGAGAAGGTAAGACCTTGAGATCTAATTCAGGCGGAGAAATGATTGAAGGAAGGATCATAGAATGATTTTTGGATTTACAAAGAAGCTCAGAGCCTGTGAAAGATACAGACTCGGGTGGAGAAAAGTCAGAAGTGCAGGACTCAAGTGTAAGTGTAGTGTCCTCACTAAGATCAAGTGTAAGATCAAGCAGAGATGTGCTAATGTCATCGAGATCATTAAAGCAAAGTTCCTCAGCTCCACAACTATCGGGAGCGATCTCATGGACAGAACACACATCTAAAATATGAGCACTAGGTTCTGATGGCTGACTCCCAACTCTGTAGATATTTAGTTCAATGGTCATATTTCCAAATGATAAATTCATTAAACCATTTCTACAGTTTATAACAGCGTTGAAAGTGGCAAGGAAAGGACGACCTAAAATCACCGGAATTTGGCCCCGGGGGTTTGCTACAGGATGTGTGTCGAGCACAATGAAGTCTACAGGGAAAACAAATTCCCCGACCTTTATTAACACATCCTCTAATTCACCCCTTGGTTTGGTGATAGATCGGTCTGCCATCTGGAGAGTACAATGAGCAGGTTTCAGCTCTCCAATTCCTAGTTGCTCATAGACAGAATAAGGTAACAGGTTAACACTCGCGCCAAGGTCTAAAAGAGCACGATTTATGTTTTTACCCCCAATCGAAATCGATATTGTAGGACATCCTGGGTCCTTTCGTTTCTTTGGTAGCTGGGGAATAAAAGCAGTGCTGATGTTATTAGCCATAAAGACCTTCTTCGGCACCTGAGTCTTCCTCTTCCTAGTGCACAAGTCCTTTAGAATTTTCGCATAAGCGGGGACTTGTTGAATTGCATTTAGGAGAAGGATATTGATGTTAACCTGTTTGAACATTTCTAAAATTTTCTCCATATGAGGACTCGTTCTGTTAGCCCTTAGCCGATTCGGGTAAGGTGCTTTCGCAATAAGCGCAGGGTCCATCATAGGAGAAGGAAAGGGGGGTAGACGAGATCCCAAAAGAGGTGTGGGGACCGTCTGTGGAGAACTATAAGGGTTGGGTGAAGGTGTTGAGCCTAAAGGGAACTGGAGAATAGGCTCGTGCGAAGGTGGTTTGGTAGAAGAAGAAGGATCAGAAGGAGAAGTGTGTGTATGTGGAAAGGTCTCAGCCGGGGTTTTGACATGATTATCAGTATTATCAATATCTTCCCCGACATTATTATTCAGCACTCTTCCCGATCTCAACGTGGTAATGGCATTTACATTGTAATGCCCAGGATTCTGTAGGGGTTGAGAGGGAAGTTTCCCTTTTTCTCTCGCACTCATTTCAGCTTTGAGGCGTGCGATTTCAGCTTCCATCGTTCTAATACTCTCAGCTTGTGACGCTGAGTTTTTCTTTATTTCACTGACGGAAGATCTAACCTCAGTTGAAACCTCCATGAAATTGGATAAAAGTGATTTCATGGTTTGAGTAAATTGAGAGAAATCGTCAGAACAGGACTGCATAGGATTAGACTGTGCATGAGTGTTGCCCTGGTTTTGGAAATTTTGTGACTGGTAGGGGTGCTGAGTGAGTTGGAGGGGTTGCTGTTGTGGTGGAGGAAGAGCCCTTTGAAAGTTATTTGTGTTTGGAACCGTGTTTTGAGATTGATTTTGGTTCCAAGCAAAATTCGGGTGGTTCCTCCAACCCTGATTGTACGTGGAAGAATATGGATCGTTTCGAGGTCGTTGAAATGCGGCATTAGAATGCTCGTGACCTTGAAACGCCGAGTTTAAAGGACATTCTTCCGTTAAGTGTGGCGGATCAGAACAGCACCCACAAATAGTTTTGGGGAGTGATACCGGGTTTAGGGAGGCTGCTGCAAATTTGTGTTCCATAGCGTCGAGCTTCTTTTGCATTGCTGCCATTTCTGCTCGAACACCTATGGACACATCTACTTGGTGTACGCCACCCCTATTCAATGGTTGGGTTCCACTCTCCCAAATTAGTGATTTTTCAGCGAATTCTTCTAAGTATCGCCAGGCTTCCCCATCGTCTTTAGTCATAAATGTACCCTGACACATATTTTCAAGGCTTTGTTTCGTGCTAGGGTTACTGCCCTCATAGATGATTCGGCAAAGCTCCCATCTCGGGATGCCGTGATGAGGACATTGAACCATTAAATCCTTGAAACGTTCAAAGTACTTTGAAAATGGTTCGGTAGGGAGCTGGGCAAATTGGTTCAATTCACTACGAATTCGAGCCGTTCTTTGGACTGGGTAGAATTTCTTTAGGAATGCTGCGACGAATTCTTCCCAATTAGTGATGGAGTGTGCGGTGGTGTTATATAGCCACTTCTCGGCTATATCGCACAAGGTAAAAGGAAGAAGTCGTAGACGCATCGCATCCACAGAAAGTTGAGACGTACCCATCATAGCGCATACGTTTTCAAATTTGGTAATGAAAACGTAAGCGTCCTCGGTCTCGAGTCCGTGATACTTAGGTAGAAGGTTGATATACTGGGGCTTTATTTCAAAATTATCCCCGTTCGCTGGTGGTGTGGATAAGCAGGTCGAAAGAGGACCTCTAAGTGGATAACATCTTTCCTGAAGAGAAATGTGTGGAGGATTCTGCGTACCAACGGACGGTGGCAGATTGGGGTTAAAGAAGTTGGATGGATTCGGATCCATCGGTGTGGGTGTGGTAGTAGGTAAAGAAAAGGTAAATGGAGAATTATCGACTTCAGAGTCGATAAAAGGTACGCGGACTAAACGGGCACTAGAATCCCGTGTCCAGCCTATCTTGTACTAAAAAGGGTTAGTACAAGTGGCAGCGTTGGCTTATAATTAGGGGTAAAATGAATGCGGTGTTTGCTTTAAAAAGGGACGGATTTTGAAAAAAAAATGATGCGACAACCAAATGCAGCAACACAACCCTAAAATCTAATGGTCACCTAGGTCCGGCTCTAGACCGCTCCTAACTGCCAAAAGACAAGTCGCGGGATCAATCCTTCACTGCCTCTTTGTCCTCTGTGGCCGGATGAGTGCCAGGTAAGTGGGAAGGAACCACCACTACAGTGGACCTAATTAATAACCACTAGCCTTAGACACACTCGCCTTAGGCACCACAAGAAAACGCGGATAAGCAATGAATTACCCACGGCCCTCTCTTGTCCTAAATGAGCGCGACAGTCCTTAGAGTCATCTCTAGATTTCTTTTAGTTAATGGGGGTAAATGCGGATGCAAGTTTGGTGGTTTTCGGGGCCTAGGAAGGGTAATGAAATCCCCACCTAATTTGGATTTGGCCGTGCCCCTTAATTCCGTATTTAATATGCAAAACAACCAAGAAAACAAAAATCACGCACAATTTTAATTTGCTTTTGCGGCGCAGCTATTATTTGCAAAGAATCCTGCAGAAAGGATTAGTTGGAGCTAAAAGGGGAGAGAGGAGAGAGTGAGAAATCACCTGATGGAAAATTTTCCAGAGAACCCTCAAGATTGCGGCGCTTCCGCCGCACAAAGCATGATTATGCCGCCCTTCCGCGATCCAATGTTGGATTCACTGTACCAATTTTCTTCAGCTTCTTACTGTTTCTATCTCCAGCTCTCTGGTATGTCCCAAATAATTTTTCCACAGCTCAGAATGCTCCAGATCACCTTGCAATCAATTCACAACACACGTATAAGAGTTTGTACGAATTTTGAATTCAAGAAATGAAACGTAATAATTCTTTCACTTCAAACTATAAAATGTAAACGAATTAACGCGCGATCCCCGGCAACGGCGCCATTTTGATTTAATGATTTTCGTGGATGTGTTTATCGAATCAAATAGTAAAGAAATCACAACCAAAAATATTTGACCGCAATCAAACAACGGTGTCAGTTGAAGTTAATGAATGAGTGCGGATCGTCCTCAGGGATCTCGAGATTCGTTTGTACTTTTATTTGTTTGAAATGAAATGTTAAGCAACAATAAGAGAAAACACGATTCAATTGATTGATTTGTATTCGTGTGTCACTAATCTTTTCTAAAGAATCAAGAACTATAAACAACAAGAATCGGTTTCAATGGTATTTTCCAAACGACAATCAAGATTGATAAAGAGGCTCGTAGGAATCGATAGGATCTTTAGATGTGTTGTAGTCTACAATATTTCATATTCTTGTCCTTCGAAGAATTGATGCTAGATCAATGGTTATCGACGAGAATTAGGGTTTTCTTGATGAAATTAAAGTTTCATCTCTTAACCCTTGCTCTTTCGAGGATACCATTTATATTCTAGCCTCTAGCAATTTCAAGAATCGATCGGATCACCCCAATCTCGAGCGATGTTGATCAAGAAAGCATCGCATCGAATTGGGTTGTCGATTCTTGAACTTGCTAGGGTTTACAATCTCGTGGGATTCAAGAATTGATTACAAATTTGCTACATCATCATACTAAAGATCTTCTCGACTCCTTAACGAGCGGAGTTTTACTCGCGCATCACCACATAGACAATATTCAAGAACAGTAAAGATAACATGATGCGGAATTTTAAAGAAAACAAGAATGGAGAAAATATCACCTTTTATTTAATCAACAATTGTCAATACATTCTTTCAAGATCTACAAGAAGAAAGAAAAATCGATCGTTGACTCGGCTTCGCTCGACTCCGTGGATCGTGGATCTACTTTTGATCTCTTGCCCGATGGAAGATCGGCTCGGCTCATAAAAGGGTTGAAGGAATCTTGCTTGGCTTGTACTCAAGATCTTGAATTGTGGATGGATTTAGGGTTAGGGTTTCCTACAAGATTTCTCACTAATCTTGAGGAAGAAGAAGATGGAGAAAGAGAGAATGGCTAAGATCTAAGATGTTGAATCTTTTTCTCTCTAGGGTTTTATGTATTGTAAGATTTTCCAAGATGAGAAATGAGAGAGCCTAGGGTCCTATTTATAGAACTAGGTTTAGGTTTGAATTAGACTTTCCCTCCCAAAGTTTGTTGACAAGTTTGTTGGGGTTTAGCTTAGGGTTTAAGCAAGGGTTTAGGAAAGTTCTAGAAGTTCTAGGCTAGTTTAGGAGCTTGATGATCTGGTGGAAGTGTCTGGACTCTTCTGGACTTTTGTATGCATTTTTGAGCTGCAGGTACTAACACAGGAGTTGTGGTGAAGTTTGAGGAGCTCAGTCCCTGAAACCGCCGCGCATCCGCCGCGTGAGGTGCCTTTAGGCCGCGCTTCCGCCGCGCCTTGGTGGCCTCGGGATCAGTGTCTTCTGCAGTTGCTTTGTACTTCTATTTGGGTTATTCTTTGATGTTCAGAATTGCAATTGACCTTCTGTGTTGATACCAGATTTGCTTTCAATGAGTTTACGAGCAATTGTAATGGTCGAGCAATGAATTGATCGAGCAAGTATCTCTTTTCCTGCATAGACTTCAAAATAGGGGTTGCAAAATATAGAAAATATGCTATGTAATGCAATGCAGTTAATTTCCCTAGAATTTCCGGTTTTAAGGTCGAATACATGTAATTTGATATTTTGCGACCAATTAGCTAAAATGTGAATTATGAATACCGTACTCTCCTATATGTATGCAGATGACAAGGAAATTGCCGGTTAAAATATGCAGTATTTTCGACTGATCAAGCGCTGAAGCGCTCCTTTGGCCGTTTTGGTCAGTTTTGTGCTCTGAGAATTAAATTCTCGTTCATAGGAGACTTTGTCTCATAGATCTAAGAACTAAGTTCTTATTTTAATAGGGGATGTTACAATCTCTTCTGTTTTTGTGAAAGATTTTGTCTTTGTCTAATAGATCTGTGATCTAAGGAGAACTAAGTTCTTCTTCCTCCCTTTTTATGATGAGATACTTCAATCTCTTTTTATGAAATACTTCTGTCTTTGTAAATCTATGATCTAGAAAAAGTACTAGGTTCTTCTTCTTTTGATGAGATGCTTTGATCTCTCTGTTTTATTTACCTTGAAGAAATTCTTCTTTCGAGAGCTTGCTCTTCTCTTTGAAATTTCTCAAATTTTGTGGCGGGGGGGGGGGGGGGGGGGAGGGGTTCCTATTGTCACGACCCGAAAGTACGGAACGTGACCGGCACTTAGATTACGAAGTGTCTAGAGGCGCCACGTGACCTAAGTAAGCCGAAGCCCAGAAATCTAAATCATAAAAGAAGAAAAAGAAGAAAAGAAAAGAAAACAAGTATAAAAACATCAGCAAATTTTACCAAAAATTTCGGCAGAGTCTCCTCTGTAAAAACTGGCCCCCAAACGGGTACAACAAGTATAATATGAATAAACAATAAAAAAGCATCCCCAAACGGGTGCTAGCTCAACGCCAACAGGCGGAAACAACCACAACAAACACAATAATATACAACGCCAAAGGGCGAGGCTCAAAACTCAAAAGAAAACAAAACCACCAGATCAGAATAATACATGCGCGACTCTAAGGTCGAAATAACAGACTGGTCCAATAAACTTATCAAGTAATACAAATGTGGTTGATGGAGCTTACTAGATACAAGTGAGTGAATAAAAGTACAATGGTGGTTCGGATACAAGTGAACCAACCTACCGTGCAAATCACCCTGAAAGAATAGATGTGCCAGCAAGCTGCCAGGGAAACCTGTACATCGAACCTGTAAAAAAATTTGGCACAACGGGGGTGAGTTGCCAACTCGTGAGTAGAAGACATCTACGAAAAGAAATCGAATGCACGACGCTATCCTAGGTCATAATAATACACTACTATATCTCAATCATCTAGAATAGCAGGGTAATACTACGTGTAAGTGCAAATACTCCGTGTCGTGTCAGTGCCTCATATGGTACTATGTCATATGAAATGAAATGCATGCACCATGAATGTAAAGTAACAAATCCTGAAATCCAGATATATATGTATAAGAACTCTTTAGCTGTTATCATAGTAAAGTGTGTATAAGCATCTGAAATCTCAACAATGAAATCCATGGAAATCCGTGTCAAGCATCGACACAACACATGTAACCTCAAGTCTCAATATGTCGGGCTCCGTCAGTCCGGATCGGCCCATATCATCAAATCCCTCGACAACGGTCGGTATCCTCCGGATATCCGCCGCGCCAGACATCACCGGTAGGTAGTCTTCCCCTGCCAGGCTCATCATCTACAACTCGATCTTCTTGCCCCGGGGTACCATACCGAGCCCACCATGTACCCGAGACGGTTCATCCACTCCTCGAATCGGGTCTCGAAATCCAACAGAAAACATGAAATACTCATGGTGGACGACTCATACATCACGAGAAAACCGCATCTTATTTAAAAAAGAGAAGAGGAGAGAGAGAGATGTTTTTATATATTTTTGCGGTTTTCCCCAAAAATCCAGAAATCTCATAGAAAATCAAAATCCCAAAAATCATGAGTAAGTATATGATGAGTATCAGCATATGCCCATAATACTGCATGATAACATGGAAATATGAATGCATGAAATGTCTAAGTAATCAATGCCGTGTCTAGACTAACATCTGAGAGTAATCATAATGCTATATCGATCTAGCTTTTAGCTGAATGTATCAATAAAAGATAATATGATCTAAAGTGTACGTGACATAGCAATTACCGATGATGATGTGTGTGAGCCGGCAAATAAGTGTGCGTGGAATATGCGCATCATCGGTAATGGTGCTGGTGTCCTAACAGGTATGGTTTATACTGATTATAGCAACATATGTAAGAACATGCACCATGATGATTACAGTAAGAATGTAAATACAGGTGTGCATTATCCACTCCTCTGTGGGATACGAGTACAACTAACACTATGTGAGTCGAACCTAAACCAGTGTCCATCTAACATCCTAAGGAACTAAACCTAATAGACTAGTCAGTAAGAAACTAGAGTCTACCTAGGGTCTAAATCAATATCTCTAATAGTCGGCGATCCTGCCTCAATAGCGTCACGTACGTAGTACGGCTTCCTCGAATCAAAAGTGCGGATCAATCATCAAATCTAAGCCTCGTACGGTAAAATCCATCGTACGGCATCCCAATATCGGGGTACGGTCAAGTATCTCCTAGGTGCCTCATTATTCGTATAATATCATCACCAACACATCTCATGATCAAGGTGTTAAACTGTAATCGCCTACATCGATCATATATCATTGCCATCATAATATGCATCATTAGTTTATCCTCAGAAGTATCATGTCATATGTATCATATTGTGATTAAGTCATACCGATATCTTATCGTCATCAAGTCACAAGCTACAGCCCAGGTACTATTTTAGCGTCCCATGTACCTCAATATCACCACCACCCTTTATAGTTTATATGTTCATGTTCATTATCTCATTCTCTAATGATCCGCTAACACTTTAATACGACTGTATAGTCAAAAATCACGGCATCAAGCCCAGTCATACTGTTTCATCATACCTCAGATATCATATCACATCAACGAATCCCATATACGTGTTGTGTATATATATACACCTATACCTAGTTTTATATATATACACACATATACGTATACGCCATGTCACGTTTTAGTATGTGCGTGTGTGTTTCTATCAGAAACCTACGAACCTCTCCCAAAGTATTCATCCTCAGGTATGGTTTCCTAAATCAGTCTAGTCCCGCCTGGGGTCATTACTAGGGTCCTGCTCAGTAAGAATCTAGGGTCACATCGGCTTTCCTAATGTCAATAAGTACTATTCCTATTCTACGTTGCGGGGGTGCTAAACGCCATCCACCCGACTTCCCCCCGTAGATATACATCTACTAACCTGGTCCATGTCTGCCGAAGACAGTGTCGCCATCCTCCTCTTCATCGCCCGCAGTCCATGTGGGGGGTACCTAGACGCAAACATATAAATATTATCGTAAACCGAATCACATACAAAAGTCAAACGATACAAGGAACAAGCACAGGTTAAAACCTATGTCCCGTCCACGCAAAAGAACCAAATACCGCTCGATATCGGCGTACAAACTCCGATGGATCGAGATAACATCATCAAACAACTTTTAGTTTTAAAACACATTACTTATATTGTAAAACATGATCAATTTCATCGAAACACTAAAATCGATCAAATCGTCCGTTTTCGAAAAACCCGAAAATGCCAATTTACCGTTTTTCATCGAAACTTGACATTTAAATGAAACCAATGATCATAAAACTCATTAAATAGCATTACTAGACTATACAAACCATTACTATATTTTTATTACACAATTTTGCATTTATTTGAAATTTCTAGTTTGCAACTTTTAACAATTTTAACATTTTTCAAGCAAATACCACAATTCCATCACAAAACATAATTTTGCATGAATTAATGTATTAAACCACAATTCATGATGATAATGATTTAATGAAACCATAAATTATATTTTTAATCTCCTTTATTTAGGAATTTTCAAAATCTAGTTTACAAAATAATAGCATTTTATTAGTATTTTTCAATTCTCAAAGTAATCTAGTGATCAAACTAAGTTTTTATTTCCATTTACATGCTAATACTCTCACTAAAACTACAATCTAATGATAGCAACTTTAATTGGAATTTTATATTACCCACAAACACATTTTAGAAAAATCTAGTTAGCTAATTTCCTTATTTAAAACAATTTTAAATGAAAATTTTACAATTTAACAACCATGCAATATCTTCCAATTCTAAAAGTGTTAAACTAAATATTATAACCCTAATTAATTATTAAAAACCCTAACTTGAATTTACAACCCTAACTTGCATTTTTTTAAAAAAACATAGAATTAATTCATTAAATCTAATTAAGCTTAAATGATCATCTAATAACAATAAATCAAAAGAAGGAAAATTATACCTCCAAAATGTGAAATCCAAACAAGAAATGAGCCTCCAAAATACATGCTTTCCCACTCCACAATCCATATAAAAAAAGGTAGAGAATAAAGGGTATGAAGAGATTAGGATTTTGTGTATTTTTTGTTGAATTTTTGATGTAATTTGATGGATTTTTGTGCAAAAATGAGGTGGGAAATGGGGGGGCAGCCATGGGAGGTTTGTGGCCGGCCTTGAGGGAGTGAGGGAGAGAAAGAAATGATCAAGGAAAAGTGTAGAAGTTTCAAGAGGAGAAATGTCACTTAAAGGTCTTTTCATGGTTTATTTAATTATTTATTTATTTGTTTACTATAGCAACTCAAGAAAGCTCTAGAAAATAGGAAAAATTTGCAAATAATTTTTGCATGATACATACTAAATTCTAACATGCCATGGTTCATTTTTACAAATTAAAACCATTTAAATTTGTAATTTACACTAATTTAGTGTAAAAATAAAGCTTATGTTAATATTTAAAATAATTAATTTAGGAAAAATATTTTATTAAACTAAAAATTTATAAGTGGCTAAATAAACACTATTTACTAGTAATTACATAATTAAATAGGTATTTTTGAATTTATAATGAAAAACAATTGCGGTTTGATTTTACGAAAAATACATTTTGCTTTACCGAAAAATCATAAAATTCACTTAAACAATTTTATTCATTTAATTATTTTTAAAACGTTACAATCTTCCCCCCTTTAGGAAATTCGGTCCCCGAATTTAAATTAAAACTCCCCTTCCAAATACTAAAACATTTAGCAAAACACTCAAATCGTCGGGGCTCCGAAATCATCAATACATAACAAAAATCAACTCCGTCAACCATAACGCAATCATCGGAGTTATGGCGAGAATAAAATATCAAAACTCAATATGAAAACCATTATAATATCATCAATCTATAACTTATATATAGTGTGCATCATAGTGAAACCGTACAAATATCCGGATAAGGAAATATGCAAACCCTTTTTTTGAAAATTGCCGTGTGATGCACGTGTCACGGCATAAGTAGCGGACGTTTATTTAAAAAAAACTATATATATATATATATATCTTTTATTTAACATACACGTCCCGCCTGGTTACTAAATCAAATAATAATAACTATGAAAACATACTGCTCAAACTGAAATCAATCCCAATCACATCATAAAAATATCATGTGCGTCCGGTGCACACTGAAATCGAAACCAACTAAAGATACCATGAATACACACAAAAACAAAACTAAGTGCAACAGGTGTGCACCCAAAAACATCTGTCAAGTGCAACGAGCGTGCACGACTCAATATCAGGTGCATCTAATCTGCACAAAACCCCGATTTAGTGCATCTGGTGTGTACAAAATCGCATCAAGTGGGCCAAGTATGCGTAAGAATCCTAATCAGGTGCACATGGTGCACGAAAACATACATCGAATATCAAAATCAAAATCACAGTACAAAAATGCATGAAAACTAGGTCGAAACATATGTCAAAATCATGTGTAACCCCTATGCATGAAATCAAATCAAAAATCTCAAAATATATAAAACCAAATCAAGTGTACTGAGTGTGTACTAAACAACATCAATACAACTGATATATGAAACACAGATAGAATAAAGGTACACACATGAAATACCAATCGTAGAACAAAGTCCTCAAAATACAAAAATCCAATCCACGAAAATATGAAATTCAAATCACTAAATCCCAATCGTAAACACTATCGTCAATGTGCGCCTCTTTCTTCTGATGTCGGCTGCTTCGAACTCGTCTCTTCGTAGCTGTGCTGACTGTGCTACCCACGGCAATACTCATATCTAGAGTCTCCCACGTAGTCGATCCCTTCACTTGATATCCAGACTACATTAAACTTTTCGATCGATCCATCAAAATCCCATAATTCCCCGAGAGCTCAACACTCAAGTACAGTTTAAAAATATCCGGTACATACCCCAGCATCGATGATCCAGCCGTAGAAGGGCAAACCCAAGCCTCACTAATGGCACCGCGGAACTGCCGTAAACCCTAAGGTTCAAGGGCGTTCTCGTGGTCATTATGTCGAGTTAGGGTTTCATTCTTCTAGAGGGTCGATCGAAATACCTGCATGTTCTTCCGAATACTTTAAACTTAGGAAAATGGTTTTCTGATAATCGTTCGAACCCTTTAACTTCATCCGGACGGCATGTGAATACCCTTCGTCCGCATGCTAAGCAATGCTTCAATCCTCAAGAATAACCAATACTCTAACGGTTATCGCATTCGAGCCGCAGCTCCCTCTGCCCGTGCGCCCGTGGTAACAGAACCACCCTCCGACATCGACGAAGATAGATCAAAGGAACGAATGAAATACGGTGCAAACCAATGTACATCCTAAGGCTCCTTAAGCAGAGTAGCGTATCGTAAGTATGTCGCGGACCATACCCACGGTACGTTACTCTACCTAAATCGCCTACTCCATCAACCAAGGGTCACCTAGGCTTATACCGGGTTAAACCTAGCGCTTTGATACCAACTTTGTCACGACCCGAAAGTACGGAACGTGACCGGCACTTAGATTACGAAGCGTCTAGAGGCGCCACGTGACCTAAGTAAGCCGAAGCCCAGAAATCTAAACCATAAAAGAAGAAAAGAAGAAACGAAAAGAAAACAAGTATAAAAACATCAGCAAATTTTACCAAAAATTTCGGCAGAGTCTCCTCTGTAAAAACTGGCCCCCAAACGGGTACAACAAGTATAATATGAATAAACAATAAAAAAGCATCCCCAAACGGGTGCTGGCTCAACGCCAACAGGCGGAAACAACCACAACAAACACAATAATATACAACGCCAAAGGGCAAGGCTCAAAACTCAAAAGAAAACAAAACCACCAGATCAGAATAATACATGCGCGACTCTAAGGTCGAAATAACAGACTGGTCCAATAAACTTATCAAGTAATACAAATGTGGTTGATGGATCTTACTAGATACAAGTGAGTGAATAAAAGTACAATGGTGGTTCGGATACAAGTGAACCAACCTACCGTGCAAATCACCGTGAAAGAATAGATGTGCCAGCAAGCTGCCAGGGAAACCTGTACATCGAACCTGTAAAAAAATTTGGCACAACGGGAATGAGTTGCCAACTCGTGAGTAGAAGACATCTACGAAAAGAAATCGAATGCACGACGCTATTCTAGGTCATAATAATACACTACTATATCTCAATCATCTAGAATAGCAGGGTAATACTACGTGTAAGTGCAAATACTCCGTGTCGTGTAAGTGCCTCATATGGTACTATGTCATATGAAATAAAATGCATGCACCATGAATGTAAAGTAACAAATCCTGAAATCCAGATATATATGTATAAGAACTCTTTAGCTGTTATCATGGTAAAGTGTGTATAAGCATCTGAAATCTCAACAATGAAATCCATGGAAATCCGTGTCAAGCATCGACACAACACATGTAACCTCAAGTCTCAATATGTCGGGCTCCGTCAGTCCGGATCGGCCCATATCATCAAATCCCTCGACAACGGTCGGTATCCTCCGGATATCCGCCGCGCCAGATATCACCGGTAGGTAGTCTTCCCCTGCCAGGCTCATCGTCTACAACTCGATCTTCTTGCCCCGGGGTACCATACCGGGCCCACCATGTACCCGAGACGGTTCATCCACTCCTCGAATCGGGTCTCGAAATCCAACAGAAAACATGAAATACTCATGGTGGAGGACTCATACATCACGAGAAAACCGCATCTTATTTAAAAAAGAGAAAAGGAGAGAGAGAGAAGTTTTTATATATTTTTGCGGTTTTCCCCAAAAATCCAGAAATCTCATAGAAAACCAAAATCCCAAAAATCATGAGTAAGTATATGATGAGTATCGGCATATGCCCATAATACTGCATGATAACATGGAAATATGAATGCATGAAATGTCTAAGTAATCAATGCCGTGTCTAGACTAACATCTGAGAGTAATCATAATGCTATATCGATCTAGCTTTTAGCTGAATGTATCAATAAAAGATAATATGATCTAAAGTGTACGTGACATAGCAATTACCGATGATGATGTGTGTGAGCCGGAAAATAAGTGTGCGTGGAATATGCGCATCATCGGTAATGGTGCTGGTGTCCTAACAGGTATGGTTTATACTGATTAGAGCAACATATATAAGAACATGCACCATGATGATTACAGTAAGAATGTAAATACAGGTGTGCATTATCCACTCCTCTGCGGGATATGAGTACAACTACCACTATGTGAGTCGAACCTAAACCAGTGTCCATCTAACATCCTAAGGAACTAAACCTAATAGACTAGTCAGTAAGAAACTAGAGTCTACCTAGGGTCTAAATCAATATCTCTAATAGTCGGCGATCCTGCCTCAATAGCGTCACGTACGTAGTACGGATTCCTCGAATCAAGAGTGCGGATCAATCATCAAATCTAAGCCTCGTACGGTAAAATCCATCGTACGGCATCCCAATATCGGGATACGGTCAAGTATCTCCTAGGTGCCTCATTATTCGTATAATATCATCACCAACACATCTTATAATCAAGGTGTTAAACTGTAACCGCCTACATCGATCATATATCATTGCCATCATAATATGCATCATTAGTTTATCCTCAGAAGTATCATGTCATATGTATCATATTGTGATTAAGTCATACCGATATCTTATCGTCATCAAGTCACAAGCTACAGCCCAGGTACTATTTTAGCGTCCCATGTACCTCAATATCACCACCACCCTTTATAGTTTATATGTTCATGTTCATTATCTCATTCTCTAATGATCCGCTAACACTTTAATACGACTGTATAGTCAAGAATCACGGCATCAAGCCCAGTCATACTGTTTCATCATACCTCAGATATCATATCACATCAACGAATCCCATATACGTGTTGTGTATATATATACACCTATACCTAGTTTTATATATATACACACATATACGTATACGCCATGTCAAGTTTTAGTTTGTGCGTGTGTGTTTCTATCAGAAACCTACGAACCTCTCCCAAAGTATTCATCCTCAGGTATGGTTTCCTAAATCAGTCTAGTCCCGCCTGGGGTCATTACTAGGGTCCTGCTCAGTAAGAATCTAGGGTCACATCGGGTTTCCTAATGTCAATAAGTACTATTCCTATTCTACGTTGCGGGGGTGCTAAACGCCATCCACCCGACTTCCCCCCGTAGATATACATCTACTCACCTGGTCCATGTCTGCCGAAGACAGTGTCGCCATCCTCCTCTTCATCGCCCGCAGTCCATGTGGGGGGTACCTAGACACAAACATATAAATATTATCGTAAACCGAATCACATACAAAAGTCAAACGATACAAGGAACAAGCACATGTTAAAACCTATGTCCCGTCCACGCAAAAGAACCAAATACCGCTCGATATCGGTGTACAAACTCCGATGGATCGAGATAACATCATCAAACAACTTGTAGTTTTAAAACACATTACTTATATTGTAAAACATGATCAATTTCATCGAAACACTAAAATCGATCAAATCGTCCGTTTTCGAAAAACCCGAAAATGCCAATTTACCGTTTTTCATCGAAACTTGACATTTAAATGAAACCAATGATCATAAAACTCATTAAATAGCATTACTAGACTATACAAACCATTACTATATTTTTATTACACAATTTTGCATTTATTTGAAATTTCTAGTTTGCAACTTTTAACAATTTTAACATTTTTCAAGCAAATACCACAATTCCATCACAAAACATAATTTTGCATGAATTAATGTATTAAACCACAATTCATGATGATAATGATTTAATGAAACCATAAATTATATTTTTAATCTCCTTTATTTAGGAATTTTCAAAATCTAGTTTACAAAATAATAGCATTTTATTAGTATTTTCCAATTCTCAAAGTAATCTAGTGATCAAACTAAGTTTTTATTTCCATTTACATGCTAATCCTCTCACTAAAACTACAATCTAATGATAGCAACTTTAATTGGAATTTTATATTACCCACAAACACATTTTAGAAAAATCTGGTTAGCTAATTTCCTTTTTTAAAATAATTTTAAATGAAAATTTTACAATTTAACAACCATGCAATATTTTCCAATTCTAAAAGTGTTAAACTAACTATTATAACCCTAATTAATTATTAAAAACCCTAACTTGAATTTACAACCCTAACTTGCATTTTTTTTAAAAAACATAGAATTAATTCATTAAATCTAATTAAGCTTAAATGATCATCTAATAACAATAAATCAAAAGAAGGAAAATTATACCTCCAAAATGTGAAATCCAAACAAGAAATGAGCCTCCAAAATATATGCTTTCCCACTCCACAATCCATATAAAAAACTCCAAAATGTGAAATCCAAACAAGAAATGAGCCTCCAAAATATATGCTTTCCCACTCCACAATCCATATAAAAAAAAGGTAGAGAATAAAGGGTATGAAGAGATTAGGATTTTGTGTATTTTTTGTTGAATTTTTGATGTAATTTGATGGATTTTTGTGCAAAAATGAGGTGGGAAATGGGGGGGCAGCCATGGAAGGGTTGTGGCCGGCCTTGAGGGAGTGAGGGAGAGAAAGAAATGATTAAGGAAAAGTGTAGAAGTTTCAAGAGGAGAAATGTCACTTAAAGGTCTTTTCATGGTTTATTTAATTATTTATTTATTTGTTTACTATAGCAACTCAAGAAAGCTCTAGAAAATAGGAAAAATTTGCAAATAATTTTTGCATGATACATACTAAATTCTAACATGCCATGGTTCATTTTTACAAATTAAAACCATTTAAATTTGTAATTTACACTAATTTAGTGTAAAAATAAAGCTTATGTTAATATTTAAAATAATTAATTTAAGAAAAATATTTTATTACACTAAAAATTTATAAGTGGCTAAATAAACACTATTTACTAGTAATTTCATAATTAAATAGGTATTTTTGAATTTATAATGAAAAACAATTGCGGTTTGATTTTACGAAAAATACATTTTGCTTTACCGAAAAATCATAAAATTCACTTAAACAATTTTATTCATTTAATTATTTTTAAAACGTTACACCTATGTGCAAGACTTGAAGTCTTAGGTCCTTTATATAGGGGAGGCTGATTTGTTGAATTAGTTAAGGAAATCTTTCTCTGATTGATTTGGGGATGTTCCCCATCATTGGATCTTTGATCCTAGGGCTTCTGATTTACAGAAGACGATCTTCTTGTTTTTAACAAGGTTGGGAAATTATTTTCCCATACAGAGATTGTTCTGTATCTTGGTGATTTTTAATCACCATTGGATCATTGATCCAACGGTGCTCTGATTTACAGAGCACGATCTTTCTTGTTTGGAAAGATTCTGAGGAGTATTTCCTTAGCAGAATTTTATTCTGGTAATTTGTTGATTTATCATCTTCGTTGGATCTTTGATCCGACGGTGGGGAACATTTAGTTCTAGCGCTTGGCGCTCTCGTGCCTTGCACGTGAGCGCTGCTTCAGAGTCTTTGACTCTTAGCGCTGGCGCTCTTGGCACCAGCACTCTCGTGCTTTGCACGTGAGCGCTGCTAGAGCGCCAGCGCTCTCGTGCTTTGCACATGAGCGCTGCCTCAGAGTCTTTGACTCTCAGCGCTGGCACTCTTGGCGCCAGCGCTCTCGTGCTTTGCATGTAAGCGCTTCCTCAGAGTCTTTGACTCTTAGTGCTGGCGCTCTTGGCGACAGCCCTTTTATGAAGCGCTGCTTCATTTCAAATTTCAAAATTTGAACAGTGCTTTGCTCTGATTAGGGGAAACAGTTGTAATTGGTGATATTTGAGGAAATCACCTAGGTTTTGCCTAACGGCAAATATTTGGTTTTGAATATCTGTTGTTATGAACCAATTTCAAATTGATATATCTGTACGTTTATTGAAATTATGTCCGTGACATTTACCTATATCTGTTGGTGGTTAGATAAGGAGCATTCAACAGCGGTGTAATTATTAAGCATAGCACAGTTTTCAACCTACGACGCACATGGTCTGAGTTATTGAACTCAGGGGACTTATACAAAGTATAGTATGTTGTCCAATTTCCTTTAGGACAAAGGGGTTGGTACTCGTACTATATTCTGTTTACTCATGACTTCTCTAATTTTAAACAGGTATTTCGTTGAAATACAAGGTCCGGATTTTTAGAAGTTATAGGTATAAGAATAAAGTAGAGAACCATATGTTACAAGTATCAGGATTCTTCAAGATGATCGAAGATATAGATACTTGTGTTAGGTATTTTGTTGATAGTAATGGTTTTAAGAACTTGCTTCTCTTTCAGGTTACTCATATATGGATACACTCCTAGATGAGTAATGCTGCTTGTCCTCATTCCATTTGGTTGATATGCACTGGAGACAGCTGCATGTATATTGAATCTGGTTCGAAATTAAATTAGTGCCTTTGTTTCTATATGGTGTATAGAATGGATTCGTATCTTAATAATGTTAAGGTATAAGGAGTAGTCCGGTTGATGCTTATAACCAGAATTTGGACAAACTCGAGGCACATTCAGTAATGGCAGTTTGTGGGTTATCTCAGGCTTTGACGAGTGTTAACTTTCTACCATCAGGAAGATCAATAGTTGTATTGTTCTTGACTCGCCATAGTTTTAGTAAAATGGATTCTTTTCAGAAAATATTAGTGGGAGTATGGTAGAACTGGAAGTTATTCCAGAACCACAAACGATTACTGAAGATCTAATAGAACCTGAGGATTCAATTGGTTTTGACGATCCATTAGCCACTCCGCAGATTTGGTGTGTAACCTCAGGCACCCGAGAGGTACTTCGGTCTTCTCAGAGACGGTGACAGGGAGGTTCTTGTTTACCCAGACTTGCCATTGCTGTTATTCTAGACTATGAGACCCGGCAGGAGGATGAGTATAACGTCGTACTAAACTAAGCTTTAGAAGTGCACGTGTATATGACTCTGCTAAAGGGTTTTGTAGTCAGTGGGAGCAGCGGAAGGATAGTAGGCAAGTAGCTTATTTCTATTTATAGACTAAAGCAGGAATAGCGGAAATAGATCATCTATTTTTGATGTGACAGTCATAGATTTTTGACTTCATCAGAATAGGAGATGGATCTGGTAAGAAGGTAGTGGAGAGTGATGTCCTGGTATTTGAATGACATGCACTTGATAAGAAGTGATATTCCTATACTACAATCGGTTATATACTGTGGTTGTCACAAAGACTTTCTTCACATAGGATCTGGATAAAATATCGGGGATTCTGGTGACTAGATCTATGGTTTTAGATCTAGATTTGGGAAGTTTCCCAATTAGGGTACTTTGACATGATTCTAAAGGTATTTTAGAATGGAAGACTCCTGGCAAGGTACTGTATCGGCAGGTGATGGAGTCACCATCTCTAAAGAGATATCTTCTAGACTGATGAGGAGAGGGACTTGCATGATTGGTATATCACTTGCTTAGGCAATTGAGTCAATCATGAGATGTCAAGTACAACACAAGATATTGTTTTTGCACTGGCTGCAATAAACATATATTAATCCAATCCTAGAGAAACATTGGGAAGCGGTTATGAACATAAGTGGATGTTCTTGGTATATGGTAACGGCAGCCTCTTTCGGGAGGCGGTTATCATTTCAAGCTTCCAAGGTGACCTGGATGACAGAGAGGCTGTCAGAGTTATAGTTTTCCCTCTTTTGAGGGGCAATATGTTGGAAAGGTGGTCCAAGCGGATACTGTGGAAAGCATGGCACAGGATAATGATTAAATTCAGTGGATGATACAGTCTAAAAGGTTTGCTGGATTTGGAGTTCATTTGTGAACTGGGTCCCATCAGATATCCAGACAAATTCTAAGACTGGTATTGCTCATTTCGGGAGACAGAATTTCTTCACGAAGTTGAGATATAGAGAGATAAAGATAGAAACACTGGAGCGGATCCACTCACCAAGGCTATTTCTAGAACACAACAGTTTCACAAACAAGCTTTGTGAGACTGATTTGTAGAGAAGTTGGGTGTTCGGTATCACACGGGCTGTGAGTATGCAACACCGCAATAATTAGACTTAAGTGCAAGTGGGAGATTGTTGGCTATAGTGCCCTCAAGGCAATTATCGTAATCGCAGGCAGATGATTATGATGATTGAGGGAGGACCTATATGGATAGAACAGTCTTACTCGAGATAATAGTATGCTATCTGGTTTGTCTTTATCATCATGTACATACTTTATGTGGTATTTGTTAGTTATGTGTATGCCCTAGAGGCCATTACTGTACATGCGATGTATATTGTAGTGGATGCTTCGACATATATAGGGAAGACTTTCTTGCTCGACATGATAGTATGCTATCTGGTTGCTCTTTATCTTAACATATACACTGATTGTCTCTATATTACATGTTGATAAAGCCCTTAGGATGAGTACTTGACTACCAAGATTATGATGCAGATCATACTAGTGGGGACAGAGTAGTCGGCAAGTACATCCTTCAAATGTTCCTAGTCGTGGGAGTATCGAGATAGGGCATCGATACTCCAGAGTAGACTAGCGTATACGCTTCTCGACCCATGTAGATGGGCGATGGATGATCCCATATCCATTGTTGTTTGACATCAGAGATGGTATACGGGTGCTCAGTGGAAACTGGATACACTATACGAACTCGCCGAGAACTCCCAGATGGTATTATACCTCACGTCAGATGGCAGTTCTCTGGTGACACTGGTACAGGTTAGTCTGTCAACCCGAGATCGTCATAGAGTCTTGTGTGATTTCCACTGTGCTTTGATTTCCACCTTACCACGTTCAAGAGAACGTGCAAAATGGTGGTTTTTAGGTACAGTCCTGAGTCACATGGAGGCAATGAGCGATAGGAGGGGATTCGTCTCTCTCGGTATAGGGAGTTGATGTTGCGCTGTGCTCGATTGGCTATAACAGGAAGTCCCTAACCAGGGATGATTCCGAGATAGACTGGTAAGTGTTATCAGTAGTTTCTCGACCCATTATGATCCTCATATTGGCACGACTTATCGAGTTACTGGGGTCTGATGTTTACCACCCCTAGACGAGATATGCGACATATCAGACGAAAAGACCGGACTGTACGGTAGTGTTACTGATTGGATTCGCAGGAGTATGAGCATGCATGCTTGTTGATCTTCTGATCGCTCAATACCCGGGTGGCCGTTACGTTTAGCAGACCGCTTGCGGCTTGTAGGTGTTTGATATGATCATCACCTACTGCCGGCGTATTGACGAGTCTTTAGAGTCCTACACAGAGGTTTCCCGGCTCAAGCGAAACGGAGTAGGAGCACATATGTGATATGTGCGGGACCGTGATTAATATGATATGTGATACCGTATTTTATTCTCGCGATTTTGACATCGGTCGGTTATATGTGATATAGCCGGGTTGTCGGATCAAGTGTTGATTCGATAAGTTGTTACATATGATATTAGTCGGTTATATGTGATATAGCCGGATTATTAAATCAAGAGTTGATTTGATAATCTAATGTATAATTATATATTTGATATATTAATTTACATTAACTAGAAAAAGCTCACTTAAGATTTCTTTTCTCACTAGATTTGTGCACATTGTATATATGTGATATATGTTAGTGTATATGTTTTGTGTCATGTTTGATGATACATGCAAGATGGGTGTATGCGACACACACATGCTTATGATGATAATTAGGGTTTTTATTTATTTTGGTAATTACAAAATGGTGGGATTTTGTCATGGCTAGTAGCTTGTAGAAGCTTGTAATGTTCATTGACCAAGTCCACTAATTTGTTTTACCTAAGATATTTATAAACCTAACCATTATCACTTAGCCATGGTTAACTCTCTACAAGGGTTAGTATATGATACTAACTCACCCTTGGTTGCCATTCACTCTCTCATGAGTTCATTCTTCTTCTTCTTCATCAAAGAAAAAGCTCACTAGGTTTTTTTCTAAGTGAAGAATTAGTGTGAGAAAAATAAATCTAAAATGAACAAAATTCCTACTTCATCATCCTCTACTACTAGCCATTTAGTATAGGGTGTTTGCTTCACTAATTCCACAATTAGTGAAGGGGTAGTTTGGGTTAGTGTCTCCTCGACATAGATCATCTTCGGCCTCGAAGACTTCAATGCAAGCTTGTTCATTTTTTCATGGGAGTCTCTCTAGAGTCCGGGAGCTCATGATCGTAGCGAAGGGACTACTATACGGAGCTATTGAAGTGAAGGACCGGTCTACAAAGGCTGTATTCCTTGTTCACTTTAATTGCAAAGTTGTTTGCATTCGATTCGTCGCATTTTCTAGTTACGATTCTAGGGTTTGGGTTAGCTAGAACGATAATTTTTTGAAATTGGCATGGACGATACCTCCCGAAACCTTACTGCCATGCTAGACAACCCTACAGTATTACAGATCACTATTACATGTTGATACAGCCCAAAGGATTCTTGCTTGACTACCAGCATTATGATGGCGATCATATATGTGGGAGCTGGGTGGTCTATAAGCACATCCTTAAATGTCCCTAGTCGTGGGAGTATCGAGACTGGGCATCGATACTCCAGAGTTGACTAGTGTATACTGATCGAGACCCCGACGAGGGACGGTAGCCAGGTCTCACAAGCCATTGGTGTTAGTTTGTTCACCTAAGATAGTATGCAGGTGCTCGTTGGGTTATGAGTATACTGGACGGACTCGCCAGGAACATGCTAGTTGGTATTATACCTATTGTCAGATAGAAGTTCCCTGGTGACATGTATACAGGTTAGTCTGTCGACCTGAGATCGTCATTTGTCTCGTGTGAGTTCTCACCGGGCTTTGATTACTACCCAACCATGGCTCAAAGGAGTCATGCAAACAGGTTTTAGTTGGGTACAGTCCCGAGCCACATGGAGGCAGTGAGCGGATCGTCGGGGATTCGTCTCTCCCGGTATTGGGGGTTGATGTCGCGCAGTGCACAGGTGGCCATCACTAGAAATCCTTGGCTAAGGTAGTAGAGAATTACTGATCTATGATCAGTAGTTTCTCAGGTGGTGATGGGTTTCATACTTACACGAAATGTCGTGTTATTAAGGGTCTGACTTTATCCTCCCCCTAGACTCGATATGTGATACTCATAGACGAACGGACCGGACTGTACGGATATTGTCACCGGCAGGCTCAGTAGGGGTTCAGGATGAGTTTTCTCGTCAGTCTCTCTTTCTCTCAATACCTGGGTAGCCGTTACATACAGTTAGTGTCACTGACGTGCTTGTGGTTAAACCCACTGCCAGCGTATTGACGATTCTTTAGAATCCCACACAGAGGGTTTCCCTGCTTCGGGCGAAGCGATGTAGAGGCCGTATGGTTTTACGGCAAGGTTCGATCATATAAGTGCACTTGTGCACGTATCATGATTCGGGCGGATAATACTAGTGGCTTTGGTTTAAGCCGGATTCTAGTATTATATTGTTGGATTATTTTCATCTCATTGTATTCGTATTTTGTCTGAATACGGATACAGGTATGTATATACGGATGGGGGGTATTCTTGTAATTCTTTACAAGTTACTTCTAAAAGAGCCACCTCATTATGTTTAATAACCATTTGTTTAAATGGTTATTTGAGGTGGAGGATGAGATCATTATTTGGCTTTAAACTCAAGCATGCTTTGTGGTGAGTCATGGGGTGAGTCATGGGGTGACTTATGATACACTATTCTAGTATGATTGATGTTTTGTTTGTATTGTGAGATGTTTTGTTTGAGACATGGAGATATTTTCTTTAGTTGCTCACTTGATATATATCTCACAACACTTAGCCATTCACAAGACTTGAGATTTTTCTTCACTTCATACTTCACACTCTCATCCTCAAGCATCTTCTTCTACCTCCACCCTACAAGTCTCATGTGTTGAAAAACCTAGGGTGTCTTGAGGCAAACTAATTCTGCACACTCTCTACTTCATCTTGGCTATCTAGTTTAGCGAACTAGGTACTCGAGTGACATCGGCTTTGAGATTGGAGCTCAAACTACATACCCTCAGGTGGATCATCTTTGATGGAGGAAGACCGGAGATCAAGCTTGATCATGGTGGCCACTAGGAGTTTGGGATGATGGTTCAAGACCGAAGGACATGGATCATTCGGTATAACCATTCCAAACTCTTTTACATATTGCTAGATTAGGGTTAATGGTCGATCCGTAGAATTGGGTTCCGTTAGCGCCGCTTTAGAAAAAATTTGTTCCGCATTTGTCCACGGTTTGATGGCCGAGACGCTGGCGTAACCCAACAATTGTGGCGGTCACACTTGTGAGAACTGGGTAGTCTATAAGAAAATTCTTAAATGTCCCTAGTTGTGGAAATATCGAGACTGGGCATAAATATTCTATAGTAGACTAGTGTATACGTTTCTTTATCCCGACGAGGGGCGATGGCGGATCTCACAGCCATTGGTGTCAGTTAGTCATCAAAGATAGTATATATGTGCTCATTGGGTTATGAGTTACACTGGACGGACTCGCCGGGAACATGCTAGATGGTATTATTCCAATTGTCAGATAACAATTCTCAGGTGACATGAGTATAGATTAGTCTGTCGACCTGAGATCGCCATTTATCTCTTGTGAGTTCATACTGTGAATTGATTACTATCCTACCATGGCTCAAAGATGTCGTGCAAACATGTTTTAGTTGGATACTGTCACGCCCCGAAATAGGTAGTGACTGGCACTTGAATCATATGAAGTCTATAGGACCCCATCTAATTCAAGTAAGCCAAAAATCCCAGAAATCTAAACCATTTTAAGAAAGAAGTGAAGAAAACTTATTTTTAAAGCAAGTGGTTTTAATAGCATAACCCGAAGTATGCATTTTTAAAACATCAAGTCTTTTCTGAAGATTTCGGAAGAGTTTCCTTTGTAAATACTGGCCCCAAACAGGTACAACATGCATAATATGAATAAAGGCATCCCCAAGCGGGAGCTAGCTCTTCGCCAAATGGCGGTCACAACCACGCAAGCAATATAATATACAACGCCGAAGGACGAGGATCAAAACTATAATGGAAACTCAAAATCAACAAGAAAACCATAATAATACAAGCGCGACTCTAAAGTCGAAAAAATATACAACTGGTCTTCTAAGTCTAAACAATATACAGGTTTGGTTGATGGAGTTTCTAGATACAACTGAAATAAAAGAGTACCATAGTGGTCACAATGCAAGTGAACCCACCTACCAAACCAATCACCCAGAAGAAACAGTGTGCCAGCAAAGCCGCAACGAAAGAAGTACGGCAGAACCTACAAGAAACTGTGGCACAACGGGGGTGAGTTGCCAATTCGTGAGTAGAAAAAATCACCGAGCAGAAATCGCATGTATGACTCAATCCTAGGTCAATACGATCAAATATATAAAACCTCAAAATGATAAAGCCTAAAGCATGACAAGGTGGCAAGGGTAAACATCTATACATAAGTGTAATACCAAGTGCTCGTGTCAGTGCCTCAGGTAGCAACATATCATAAATATGAGGTATGAATGCAATATAATGAAAACAAAATACATCATGAATGAGAAAACTGTTTTCTTAATTTAGTGAGATTTCTGTATATATAAATGGAGGTATCATCAATGAAATCAACATGAAATCAGTGTCAAGCATCGACACAAAAGATATATCCAAATATCTCAATATCTTAGGCTCCGGCAATCCGGACTGGCCCGTATCCTCGAATCTAAATATCTAGGGCTCCGGCTATCCGGACTGGCCCATAACATCAAATCTCAAAACCTCAGGCTCCGGCAATCCAGACTGGCCTGTACTCCGATCGGTATCCTCCGGATATCCGTCGAGTCACAATAAAATCACCGGTCGGTAGTGCTTCCATGCCAGGCTCAACGCCATCATCTGCCACCATCTTGCCCCGAGGTACCGTACCGGGTCCACCATGCACCCACAGACGATTCCTCCTCCTTCTCGAATCGGGTGTATGATATCGCTCAAGAGCCGAGAAAACTCATGGTGGACATATCTCATATCATATCATGAGAAAACCACAATTTTATCTTTACAAAAGATGATCAGTTTATAAAATCCTTGCGGTTTCTCCAAATCCATAAATCTCATGGAAATCCGAAATCATAAATCACGATGTAAATAAATAATGAATATTGGGCTCCGGCAATCCGGACTGGCCCATACAATCGCATGGCAAATGAATATATGAATATACATGCATGAGATAACACAGTAAATAAATGCAATAACTAATCCATCACCATAACAATATATCGAAACTATCAGCTAACAAGCGATATCAATGAATTAATATTCTCTAAAATGTGCGTGACATGGAAATTACCGATGATGATGTGTGTGAGCCGGCATGTAAGTGTTCGTAGACATATGCATCATTGGTAATGGTGTTGGTGTCCTGATCACATGGGTTTATTATAACAATACAAAAATAAGCATACAATGCGATGCGAATAATAAGAATATGCGGAAAATGAATGGTAAACGCATCAATAAAGAATATACATTTATATGATTGAGTCATACTGTCTTTCCATTTGAAATAACACGAATCGTGGTGTTTAGAAAAATAAGGGCTACGGGGTTTTTTAACAAAATGTGCGTCCTTTGAAATATCCGTAGAATCCCTTGGCCTGTCTTTAAAATACTCACGATTCGTTAGTTTTGAAATAGGTATGACTCGAGTCTAGTCTAACATCTATAAGTAAACTACAGGACTAAACTAACAGGCTAATCGAAAAGGTAAGGAAACCACCTAAATCTGAGCCGATATATATAAATATAATAGTCGGTGATCCCGCCTCAATAGTATCACCTACGATACAATAAATAATATGACCGCTTCGAGTCAAGAGTGCGGATCTATCATCAATATATAGCTCGTTCGGTAAATCCATCGTACGACATCAACATCTGGGTATGGGTCGAATATCACATTTATCTCATCATTTATCTGGTATCCTTATCATCATATCATGAACTGGGGTACTGATCTAAAGTCTAGTACCTACTGATACCATCTACATATATATATGTGTGTGTATGAAAACACATCGCCTAAGGACCCGCTATAATAATCATATTGTATCTCATAATACGAACCATGTCATATCACCGATCTCGTGGCATCATGCCCAATCTCGTCGACTCATCTCCAAATATCATATACTATCCTCATATCCATGTATATGTATACATACACATACACATATACATATTCACATACCTATATATATATATATATATATATATATATGTATGTATGTATGTATGTATGTATGTATGTATGTATCCCCATATACGGACAAGTAAAATAAAATGTAAGCGTGTGGGTGTGCGTGTAGGTAAACCTTATTCTAGGGTTCACGACTAGGAAATTAACTAACGACACTATCATCCAAAGTCCTCTAAAGCATTTCTAGCTAAGTATACACATCTTATAATACTATATAAGTATATATCTATATACATCATAACGCACTCGCGTTCTATATTACGAAACTGCGGAGGTGCTATACGCCATCCACCCGACTTCCCCCGTGTGTATATATATATATATATATATATATATATATATATATATATATATATATATATATATATATATATATATATCTACTCATCTCGATCCTCGCTTGCTGGAGTCGATGACGCCACGCTCATCCTCGTCGTTTCTAAGTCCACGTAGGGGTACCTACAATTTCCAATGTGTCATATAATGTCAAGAATCGAACATGAAAACCAAAACGGCATGCGAATCGCTTATAGGTTAGAACCTATAGCCTACGCCTGCAAAACCACCAAACAACCCCCGTCGCTGACGTACAAACATCAGACGTCGGAACACAATATCAAATACCAAAACCCAATTTAAAACGAAGTCGTAAAATAATGCAACAACTCAAGAAAATGGTCTCACATTTTACCCTCGGTGTAATTAGCCAATTTTGCGTATGTGGGGGGTCTAATTTACTGGAGATAAAGCCCTAGAACCAATACAAGTCAATTTGGTTGTACCCAAGACGCAAATTGAGGTCTAAAAGGTTAAATCTGCGGCCATGAGGAGGGATTTGGGGCTCGGGTCTCTAGGGTAGCTTCCAGGTTGCCTGCACATCTCTTAGTCTTCGCTAAAAAAATTTCAGGTTACCCGGGTCATAGCAGTTCTCCAAAACACACCACAATTTCCACAAAATGCGTTATCGGGGATTTCTAAGTTTGCGAATTGAGGTTTAAGTCTACGGTTTAGTTCAATATACCATCACTACAGGGTTTGTATGGCCTCTACTAATCTCAATTTCAACTTTGGATTCAAATCAAACCCTAATCCTCAACTTGGAATTTTCAAAGTTCACTAAACCTCATTTAACCCACTCTAAACTAACATAGATACTAAAATGAATCAAATACAATACTAATGGTGATGAAATTACCTCATTTGGCAACTCAAGAAATTTCTTGAGTTGCCCCAAGTCTTCAAAATCCAATTTTTCTTGGTCCAAAGTGTTTGTAGTGGGCTTGAGTATGTTTTTAATGAAGTGGAGATGATGTTTTGAGGTGTTTTTGATGATGAAGTGAGGAGGTAGAGGTGGTGGGAGATGGAGGGCAGCCATAGGAGGAAGGAGGAGAGAGAAAATGATGAAAGAGAATGGAAGGAAAACAAATGGGCAAGGTTCACTTGACCCCTCACCCCCTCTCTCTTGTCCATACCTCATTCTTTATCATTTTTTTTTCCTTTTTCTTTTTTCTTTTCTTTTCTTATCTTATCTTTTCTTTTCATTTAAAAGCCATGCATGAACAAAAATAAGGAAAAGCCATGGTAGGAAAAATGTAGCAAATGTGAAAAATGACTTGGTGTATGTCACATGCACAAAACAAGTTTAATGCACGATTAGCGATACTTAATCGCGATTAGCATTAAAATTGTATATAATTAATTATAAAAATTCATAATTTGCTTCAATCAAATAAAACACTCTCATTTCAGTAATTCCTATAATTTTCCAAATATTTCCCAATTTATCGGTATTTAATTATACCGCATTATCAAAATATTCATAATATTTATTATTTAATTTTATAAATTCCCAAAAATAATATTTTATTTTTCTGAAATGTTACAGTCTTCCCCCTTAAAGAAATTCGGTCCCCGAATTTAAATTTAAACCTCTCAAATACTAAAATATTTCAGTAACAAGGTCAAGTCGTCGGGGATCCGAAATCATAAATACATAAATCACATTGTAGCGCAATGCATGCGCATGAAAAACGAGTATATAAACCAAAATCAAAACTCCGTCAAGCATCCCGCAATCATCGGAGTTATGGAGAAGACACCAATGTCAAAGCCCAATACGAAAACCAACATGATATACATCGTTGTAAATTCGTCAAAACATCTGAAGAAATGCATGCAAAACCCTTTCAAGTAGCTGTGCAATGCGCGTATCATAGCACAGTGGCGGACGTCTATTGTAAAAAAAACTATATATATACCCTTTGTTTAACATACACGTCCTGCCGTTTTGAAAAATAATTTAGAAGGTTTTCCATTGTTAAATGTCTCGTGTCATCTCGAACACGTAGGTAAATACTGAGACTATAGCTCTTTTTTGGAAATCCCTTCGATAACTATCAATGCATGCAAAAATATAGTCATGTACTGTTCTCGGACTAGTCCTGCTCAGCTACTATACCAACTAGTAAATATCATCAAACATACTGGTCTAAAAATCAATCCCAAATGTGCATAAGAATGCCACGTGCGTCTTGTGCGCACGAAAATCGAAATCCATAAATGTGCCATATATGTGCCCAGAAATAAAATCTAAGTGCAACGGGTGTTCACGAAAACACCTGTCAAGGGCAACGGTGTTCCTGACAGCAATATTAGGTGCATCTTATATGCACGAAGAATCCCGATTTAGTGCATCTGGCGTGCACCAAAATCGCATCAAGCGCCCAAGTATGCGCAAAAATCCAAATCAAGTGCACAAGGTGCACGAAAACAAATATTGAATATCACAATCGAAATCGACGGTATACAACACATCTCAATCTAAATTCAAATCAGGTATACCGTGGTATATAATCTCACAACCATGTGCATCAGTGTGCACAAAATCGCATCAAAATACTAAAATGCATGAAAACTATGCTGAAAGCATAAGTCAAATCACATGCATACCATAGGCATGAAATCAAAATCAAGCCCTCGAATGACATCAAATCGAAGTCAAGTGCAACTGTAATGCACAAAATCTCAATCATGCTAATAAATCGTCCAAAATACCGAAATCAAGGATGGCGGGAACAGTCCCGCTCTGGCACATCCTCTAAAGATCTCTAGCCAACTATCATGGTCACTCATAACATGTCTCATTGACGATGCCGAACTCTGGCCTACTGGGCGCGTAATGTGACCGATCCTGTGTCCTGGTCTTCTCGTATAGTATTCCAGAAAGATCCTGTTGAGGTCTCTCCCAAATCTCGCTCCTGCCGAACTTCCCGGAAGTTATCACTCCTTACTAAATCTATTTCTTGTTCCGAAACAGCTGCATACTCATCACGACTCCTTCTGGAAGATATATCCATATTCGACGCCTTTGCATGCGTATCACATCTCTGATGTCAGCGGAGTGGAACGTCATCTCGTCGAAATCTCGTACGAACCTCTTACTCCACATTTCTCTAATGTCGACTAATTCGGACTCGTCTCTTCGTGGCTGCATGGACTGCGCTCCAACGGCTATACTCATATCCGAAGTCTCCCAAGCAATGTATTCCATCACATGATATCCGAACGATGTCGAAATTTCCGATCGATTCATCAAAGTTCCATAATCCCCCAAGAGCTCAACATCTTGAGTACAGTTTAATGGTATTCTAGTGCATGCCACAGTACCTATGGACCAACCGTAGAAGAGCAAACCCAAACCTCATTAATGGCACCGCTGAACTGCTGCAAACCCTAAGATTTCATAGCGTTCTCATGGTCATTATATCGAGTTAGGGTTTCATTCTTCTAGAGGGTCCACGGAATTACTTGCATTTTTTTCCGAATACTTTAAACTTGGAAAATGGGTTTCTGACATTCGATCGTTTTCCTTCGACTCCCAACGTACCTGCGTGAAGTATTCTCTAGCTGGAATCAATCAATATGATGACCTCGCATCGGGGTGTGCAAACGAACCACGTGTCCTAGTCATTCATCCTTGGTGACTAGCGATCTTCTATCATATCTCTAAATATAACTCGTGCTGCAACAGCTCCAAACATCTGGGGCGATATCTCGACATTCGCAGCAGCAACTGGCTCATTCATCCGCACGCTAAACAGTGCCTTAATCATCAAGAATAATGGTGCATTGACGGTCATCACATTCTAGCTGGGCTCTAACAGTGGCCCAATCCTCTGGTGCTGATCTGCACGTTCGAAAAATTCGTAAAAGCAATCCATCAAACGCCCATGGCATGAAAACACAATAAAACGATACACCGATGCAGTCGTGTGTCACTAGAATATATCCTGGTCAGTCCTCGTCCATGACTAGCTCGTACTGACCGCAACTCTAGCCGCAGCTCTCTCTGCCCGTGTAATCGTGGCAGCAAAAACCATAAACCGATATCGATGAGAATAGATCATAGGAATGAATATAACACCGTGCAAGGAAATGTACATCCTAAGGCTTCTTAAGCGGAGTAGCGTATCATAAGTATGCCGTGGAACATAAACACGGTACGTCACTCTACTTAAGTCACCTACTCCATCAACCAAGGTCAACCTATGCGACGAAAGTTTCGGTCTATTACCCCCTCGACCAAGTCTAAGTTCCGTAGGGTCAAGCCTAGGTTCCGAATATATATTCTCCGCATAGTCAAACATAGACTCGAACCAAGTTTAACCTAGCGCTCTGATACCAACTTTGTCACGACTCGAAATAGTACGTGACTGGAACTTGAATCATATAAAGTCTATAGAACCCCATCTAATTCAAGTAAACCAAAAATCCCAGAAATATAAACCATTTTAAGAAAGGAGTGAAGAAAACATATTTTTAAAGCAAGTGGTTTTAATAGCATAAGCCGAAGTATGCATTTTTAAAAGATCAAGTCTTTTCTGAAAATTTCGACAGAGTTTCCTTTATAAATACTGGCCCCAAACGAGTACAACATGCATATTATGAATAAAGGCATCCCCAAGCGGGAGCTAGCTCTTCGCCAATTGGCGGTCACAACCACGCAAGCAATATAATATACAACGCCAAAGGACGAGGATCAAAACTATAAAGGAAACTCAAAATCAACAAGAAAACCATAATAATACAAGCGCGACTCTAAGGTCGAAATAATATACAACCGGTCTTCTAAGTCTAAATAATATACAAGTTTGATTAATGGAGTTTCTAGATACAGCTGAAATAAAAGAGTACAATGGTGGTCGCGATGCAAGTGAACCCACCTACCAAAGCAATCACCCGGAAGAAACAGTGTTCCAGCAAAGCCGCAACAAAACCTGTACGGCAAAACCTACCAGAAACTGTGGCACAACTGGGGTGAGTTGCCAACTCGTGAGTAGAAAACATCACCGAGAAGAAATCGCATGTATAACTCAATCCTAAATCAATACGATCAAATATATAAAACCTCAAAATGATAAAGCCTAAAGCATGATAAGGTGGCAAGGGTAAACATCTATACATAAGTGTAATACCAAGTGCTCGTGTCAGTGCCTCAGATAGCAACATATCATAAATATGAGTTATGAATGCAATATAATGAAAACAAAATACATCATGAATGAGAAAACTGTTTTCCTAATTTAGTGAGATTTCTGTATATATAAATGGAGGTATCATCAATGAAATCAACATGAAATCAGTGTCAAGCATCGACACAAAAGATATATCCCAATATCTCAATATCTTAGGCTCCGGCAATCCGGACTGGCCCGTATCCTCGAATCTCAATATCTAGGGCTCCGGCTATCCGGACTGGCCCATAACATCAAATCTCAATATCTAGGGCTCCGGCTATCCGGACTGGCCCATAACATCAAATCTCAAAACCTCAGGCTCCGGCAATCCGGACTGGCCTGTACTCCGATCGATATCCTCCGGATATCCGTCGAGTCACAATAAAATCACCGGTCGGTAGTGCTTCCCTGCCAGGCTCAACGCCATCATCTGGGACCATCTTGCCCTGGGGTACCGCACCGGGTCCACCATGCACCCACAGATGGTTCCTCCTCCTCCTCGAATCGGGTGTATGATATCGCTCAAGAGCCGAGAAAACTCATGGTGGACATATCTCATTTCATATCATGAGAAAACCGCAATTTTATCTTTAGAAATGATGATCAGTTTATAAAATCCTTGCGGTTTCTCCAAATCCATAAATCTCATGGAAATCCGAAATCATAAATCACGATATAAATAAATAATGAATACTCGGCTCCGGCAATCCGGGCTGGCCCATACTATCGCATGGAAAATGAATATATGATTATACATGCATGAGATAACACAGTAAATAAATGCAATATCTAATCTAGCACCATAACAATATATCGAAACTATCAGCTAACAAGCGATATCAATGAATTAATATTCTCTAAAATGTGCGTGACATGGAAATTACCGATGATGATGTGTGTGAGCCGGCAAGTAAGTGTTTGTAGACATACGCATCATCGGTAATGGTGCTGGTGTCCTGATCACATGGGTTTATTATAACAATACACAAATAAGCATGCAATGCGATGAGAATAATAAGAATATGCGGAAAATGAATGGTAAACGCAGCAATAAAGAATATACATTTATATGATCGAGTCATACTGTCTTGCCATTTGAAATAACACGAATCGTGGTGTTTAGAAAAATAAGGGCTACTGTGTTTTTAACAAAATGTGCGTCCTTTGAAATATCCGTAGAATCTCTTGGCCTGTCTTTAAAATACTCACGATTTGTTAGTTTTGAAATAAGTATGACTCGAGTCTAGTCTAACATCTATAAGTAAACTACAGAACTAAACTAACATGCTAATCGAAAAGGTAAGGAAACCACCTAAATCTGAGCCGATATATATAAATATAATAGTTGGTGATCCCGCCTCAATAGTATTACCTACGATACAATATATAATATGACATTCTCGAGTCAAGAGTGCGGGTCTATCATCAATATATAGCCTGTATGGTAAATCCATCGTACAACATCCCAATCGGGGTAGGGTCGAATATCACATTTATCTCATCATTTATCTGGTATTTTTATCATCATATCATGAACTGGGGTACTGATCTAAAGTCTAGTACCTACTGATACCATCTACATATATATATATGCATGTGTATGAAAACACATCGCCTAAGGACCCGTTATAATAATCATGTCGTATCTCATAATACGAACCATGCCATATCACCGATCTCATGGCATCACGCCCAATTTCATCGACCCATCTCCAAATATCATATACTATCCTCATATCCAAGTATATGTATGTGTGTGTGTATAGACACACACACATACACACATATTCACATACCTATATGTATATATATATACGCACAAGTAAAATAAAATGTAAGCGTGTGCGTGTGCGTGTAGGTAAACCTTATTCTAGGGTTCGCGACTAGGAAATTAACTAACGACACTATCATCCAAAGTCCTCTAAAGCATTTCTAGCTAAGTATACACATCTTATAATACTATATAAGTATATATCTATATATATCATAACACATTCGCGTTCTATACTACGAAACTGTGGGGGTGCTATACGCCATCCACCCGACTTCCCTCGTAGATATATATCTACTTACCTCGATCCTCGCTTGCTGGAGTCGATGACGCCACGCTCATCCTCGTAGTCTCGAAGTCCACATGGGGGTACCTATAATTTCCAATGCGTCATATAGTGTCAAGAATCGAACATGAAAACCAAAATGGCATGCGAATCGCTTATAGGTTAGAACCTATAGCCTACCCCTGCAAAACCACCAAACAACGCCCGTCGCTGACGTACAAACATCAGACGACGGAACACAATATCAAATACCAAAACCCAATTTAAAACGAAGTCACAAAACAATGCAGCAACTCAAGAAAATGGTCCCAGATTTTACCCTAAGTGTAATTAACCAATTTTGCATATGTGGGGGGTCTAATTTACTGGAGATAAAGCCCTAGAACCAACACGAGTCAATTTGGTTTTACCCAGGCCGCAAATTAAGGCCCAAAGGGTTAAATCTGCGGCCATGAGGAGGGATTTGTGGCTCGGGTCTCTCACGTAGCTTCCAGGTTGCCTGCACATCTCTTAGTCTTCGCTAAAAAAATTTCAAGTCACCCGGATCATAGCAGTTCTCCAAAACACACCACAATTTCCACAAAATGCGATATCGGGGATTTCTAAGTTTGCGAATTGGGGTTTAAATCTATGGTTTAGTTCAATATACCATCACTACAGGGTTTGTATGGCCTCTACTAACCTCAATTTCACCTTTAGATTCAAATCAAACCCTAATTCTCAACTTGGAATTTTCAAAGTTCACTAAACCCCATTTAACCCACTCTAAACTAACATAGATGCTAAAATGAATCAAATACAATACTAATGGTGATGAAATTACCTCATTTGGCAACTCAAGAAATTTCTTGAGTTGCCCCAAGTCTTTAAAATCCAATTTTTCTTGGTCCAAAATGTTTGTAGTGAGCTTGAGCATGTTTTTAATGAAGTGGAGATGATATTTTGAGGTGTTTTTGATGATGAAGTGAGGAGGTAGAGGTGGTGGGAGATGGAGGGCGGCCATGGGAGGAAGAAGGGGACAGAAAATGATGAAGGAGAATGGAGGGAAAACAAATGGGCATGGTTCACTTGACCCCGCACCCTTTCTCTTTCTTGCCCATACCTCATTCTTTATCATTTTCTTTTCCTTTTTCTTTTCTTTTCTTATCCTCTCTTTTCATTTAAAAGTCATGCATGAACAAAAATAAGGAAAAGCCATGGTAGGAAAAATGTAGCAAATGTGAAAAATGACTTGGTGCATGTCACATGCACAAAACAAGCTTAATGCACGATTAGCAATACTTAATCGCGATTAGCATTAAAATTGTATATAATTAATTATAAAAATTCATAATTTGCTTAAATCAAATAAAACACTCTTATTTCAGTAATTCCTATAATTTTCCAAATATTTCCCAATTTATCGGTATTTAATTATACCGTATTATCAAAATATTCATAATATTTATTATTTAATTTTATAAATTCCCAAAAATAATATTTTATTTTTCTAAAATGTTACTGATACAGTCCCGAGCCACATGGAGGCAGTGAGCGGATTGTCAGGGATTCGTTTCTCCCGGTATTGGGGGTAGATGTTGTGTTGTGCACGGGTAACCATCACCAGAAATCTTTCGTCAATATGGACAAGATTTACTGATTTGGATCAGTAGTTTCTCAATGGGTGATGGGTTTCACACCGACACGACTTATCGCATTATTAAGGGTCTGATTTTATCCATCCCTAGACCTGATATGCGACTCTTAAACGAATAGACCGGACTGTACGAAAATTGTCACAGACATGCTCAGTAGGGATACAGATGAGTTTGCTCGTCGACCTACATTTCACTCAAATACCTAGGTAGCTGTTACGTACAGGTAGTGCTGTTGACGTACTTATGATTAAACCCACTGACAGCGTATTGACGAGTCTTCAGAGTCCCACACAGAGGGTTTTCGCAGTTCAGCTGAAATGATGTAGTGGCCGTATATTGATACGTGCCGGGTTCTGATTAAGTATTTGTACTAGCTACACGGATTTTTATCGGGCGGATGATAATACTAGCCAGTTTAGGATTAAACTGGATTATTAAATCAAGTTTTGATTTAATAATTTACATATATATATATTTCGATATATATATCGTAGTATTATGTTCAATGTATTTTTCTATCATTTGGGCATTCGTATTTTGATATGAATACAGGCATATATTTGTGGGGACGTATTCTTGTATTCATACAAGAATACTTTTAGAAGGAGGACACCTCATTTGTAGGATTTTCTTTTTAAGAAATTATGAAATGAGGTGGAGGAGAGAAATGGTGGAGGGTATGGGCAAATGAATTATTATTCATTTTCTTATACTACTCAAGTATGATTGCATTTTTATATTTTGAAACAAAAATTGACAAAAGGAAAAATTGTATGCTTGAATTGGTGATGAAAAAAAATCAATCAACCATTTAGCTTCTCTCTCTCCTTAAATGGCTCCTTCTACTTCCTCTATCCTCTCTTGTGTTGAGATTCAAGAGGATTAAGAGAAAGAAAAATTACTAGAACACTCACACACATCACTAAGTATCCTAAATTAACATCCTAAGATCTTTAGTTAGTTTATTGAAGAAGTTGAAGCTTCAACTTGGTTCTCTCGGATGGATCATCTTCGGGAAAGGAAGACCAGATTGCAAACGCGATCCGGAATTCTTGAGAGCTTACTAGCGTCCAACCCAATCAGAACAAATGAAGAAGCAACAAAGGTTGTAATTTCTATCTTGTATGATTTTTATTATTTTAGTTTGATATTCTAGCCATGGTCCTTTGTTATTTGACTTAGAGCTCTCCTAATTTTTGAAAATGTCATACTTGCTTGCTTGCAAAATACGGTAGAGAGCCTTAGGTCCAATAGGTGGATGGCGGCGGTCGAAGGAGCTGGACTACGTCATCGACAGGCAGTCGTCATTCGACGGCAGCCAGTTATCATCGGGCGTCGGCGAGTGGTTGCCGACGTCTATCGTAGGCGAGCTGTTGCTAGAGACAGTCGTCGCCGATCATTGACGATAATCGATGGTCATCGGTTGCCAGCGATGGTTGGTGCACTGCGGCAGTCGGCGGACTACAGCCGTCGTCTGTTGTTGGCGAACTGCAGCGGTCGGTTGTTGACGAACTACGACGATTGATTATCGACGGAGGATGGCGGTCATCTTTTCCGGACTGCATACTCATTGGAGGATGGTTGTCAGTCGGCCGCAGTGGGAGGCCGTCGGTTGTCGGCGTGCAGTCGCCGACTACGATTGTCAATGAGTGGTTCTTGGAGATGAACGGCAGCGGTCGGTCGCTGCCGGTAGTCGGATTGTTATTGACGGACTGTTATCGGTTGCCGGAGGAGACGGCTGGGGACGTAGACATTTGTCATTGGCAATTGATGGCGGTGTCCATGGTTCATATAGTTTGAGAAATTTCAGATTTCAAGAGGGTATTCATGAATTTGAGATCAAAATTTTATTTATGTTTGTATTATAATTTCATATGAAGAATTTTAAAAATCAGATTCTAGCATTTCAATTAGAAACCACCACTAATACTCTATTTTAAAAAGCTGGTTACACATGACTAAGGAGTATTTTTCCAAATTCTATTAAAATATAAGCATTTGATTTTCAAGTGATTTAGGACCAACACCTTCTTGGAGAACTGAAGTAGCTACGATGTATTCTTCATCTTCTTTTTAACATTTTCAGTAGTTGCTGCTGTCCAGAATTTGAAAGCGAACTTCATTAATATCTGAAAAAATCTCACATGAGGATAATATTTTTTCTTATTGAAGATCTTCAAAATTCGTAAAATCCACAAGCAAAAGTAGACAATTAGGAAATAAATTTTGAATTAAAATAACAACTAAATTTATATACGTTATATACAACCCTTGTCCTTTTCCTTTTTTAAGAAGGCTAGCTAGGTTGTGAGCATAGGTACAATTTATACCCATGATCACAAATTTGGCATTTGAAAGGGGCTAGCCAGCATCACATGTATGGTATTTGCTTGATTAGGCTTAATTTTGAAAAATCATATATGAAAAGTATTGACCTAAAGGACAATGGTAACGTTATAGGTGGAGCAAGGCATTAATTACCCAAGTTATTACAGTTCATGCATCAAATTAAACGAGTTATTAATAGAGTTTGGAGAGGTTCTTCCCATATAAATGTGTTTTTTTCTAATAAAAAAAAGGTACGGCAACGAAGACCTCAACAAATTTGCAAATTTCACGTCTTGACGGGCAACGCGTATTTTACTAATAATTCCGGTGAATGTTTGAGCAGAGAGGATAGATTCATTTTTCTAGTTTCATGATTGTTATGGCCTGGCCGGACTTTTAAATCTTTCCACCTTCAAGGATAATGAAATATTAGAATGTAGAAGCACACAATTAATTGCATGAAGAATCGGCATTCAGATGCAAGATATCGGTAAAATTAATCTGCAAAATAATAGTTCGTATATATATATATATATAAACTGGATTAATTGTCAATATCGAGCTAATATCCATCCGTGAAATTGAATTCATTTTTGGAATAATAAGATGTAATCTCATATAAATACTGTTTGAAATCCAGATCTTCTGTTAAACTGCCCAAGATGCTTTACAACCGTACGTGCTTGCTAGATTAACTGAATTAACTTTGACAATAAAATGAAGAGGAATAAGTCAATCCTGATGATAAAATAAGAATTTGATAAAATAACTTGCTACTCAAGTTTGACCACATTGATAGTACCTGTTCTGGGATCCAACATTTTTACAACCCGAAAACAAATGTCACTTTCTATATGGTGTTGTCACACTGTATCCCTCATCACTAGCTTGTACTATCTTAGTCTTCAATTTATTTCAAACTTATTTGATGAAATATTGAGAAGATGAGAAAAGAAAAGGGAAAAAAAAATACAAAAATACAGAAAGCTTTCTCATAATATACCACCCATTATAAATACACACAGTTCTCTTCATTTCATATCACATCTCTCTCTCTCTCTCTCTCAATTAAATGGGTGTAATTGATCACTTTTCAGACGTGTGTAGCCTCACAGAAACAAAGCAATCACTGAAGATCAAACGAAAAAAGAAGCCAATTCAGGTTAGTAACAAAGATTTTTTTTTTAAATGACTTGTTCTTGTAACCTTTTGTTTACTTTATTCAAATTTTCTCATATTATTACATCTTTTTTCTCTCTTTCAAATATGAAACAGACTGTAGACTTGAAGGTGAAAATGGACTGTGAAGGTTGTGAAAGGAGAGTGAGGCATGCTGTTTCCTCTATAAAAGGTCTAATTTCTTCTATAGTTTTCTATTATTATTCAAAATCCTCTAAATATTTCTCTTGCCTTTTATAATGTTGTATTTAGGGTGTTTATGATTTTTGGTGTACGATGAAATAATATCGAATCAGTTTTGGAATTTTTGAATTAGATAATATCTAAAGCTTGTTCTTTTTATTATTTTTTTCTCTTCTATGTTGTAAGTGGTAGACTTTGATGTACTTGGATTTAACTTTTATTTAAATACTTATGTGGTGAGTTGATCAGGTTCAATTTTTTCATAAAAAGGAAATATAAAAAATGTAATGAAGTCCTAAGAGAGATATCTTATTCCTATTATAATCATTTACAAGCTAGAAAGAATGATTATTTTAAGTTCCATACTCAAAGTACAAGTCAAAAGGTGGATCCTTTTGATAACATACATAGTTGTTTTGGCCAAAAAAACAAAAAACAAAAACAAAAACGAAAAAAAAAGATAGAACACCATTAATGTTTTTTTTTCAATCAATTACCATAATTTGCATATGTTTATGCCCAAAAAAACAAGAAATTTCAGCACCATAATAAATCTTCATAGATATATATTTGAGTACGTAGTTTTGGTTCCGTGGCCAGCTGCTGTAGAAAAGAAGACTGGACGCCGAGTCAATCGATTATAGTGGTGTGTTAAGCATAAAACTTAATTATTAAAAACATGTCGAAATATGAATTTTAAAAAATATACTCTCCTACTCTCTCTATCAGGGTGACATTCATTTTTTGGCATGTCTCTGTCTTTTTAATAATTTTCTATTTTGCTCCTTTTTACATCATACACACCCACGCTTTAAAGCATTTGTTTATAAAAGATACACCCAACAAAAACACCAACTTCTTGGATGAATATTTTCCTTTTAGAATAGATATATGCATGGATAGCGTCAAAATGACCTTAGCGCGGCGCCACATAAAACATTTTAGCAATATGGAGATTATCAAGTATAAGAAATCCTCATCCTCTTCAAAATTGTTATCGAGAATTCCAACATATAAAATATTAATTTTATTGAACACTCAAAGAAGACATTTCTTTGTATGTCAGAAACAGGGACAAAGTGCTATGACAAACATATCTTAATCCATAATTCGATGATCTTTTTGTTCTGATGAAATACTCCCGATTTTCAGGCGTGACGTCGGTAAACGTAAGCCGGAAGCTGAGCCGGGTGACGGTCTCCGGCCACATAGAGCCGAAGAAGGTGATGGAGAAGGTGAAGGGCACAGGGAAGCATGCAGAGCCTTGGCCCTATGTGCCTTACAACATGGTTTCTTACCCTTATGTCGCCACGGTTTACGACAAGAAAGCCCCCTCCGGTTTCGTCCGCAAGCCCGCGGCCGCTGCTCAGCCTTTGGCTAGCCCTAGCTATGCTCTCGTAGAGAAGTATGCATGGATCTTCAATGATGACAACCCCAATGCTTGTTCCATTATGTGACTTAATTAAGTATTATATGTGATTAATGGTTTGTTTTGCTGAAGAATGGATTGAATGATGGATTAATTGTGTGCTGGAGATCATAGTTTGATGATCACTTTTGAAATGTATTGTATGTTAATTTAATTTGCCCATGACTTAATTAGTAATGTCGATCACAGGCAATATAAGCAACATTTTATTATATTCCAATGAGTTATTTCCATTCCAACTTTATTTTACTTTATAATTTTGTTATCTAGGATTCTTTAATTATATATATTACTTTATTTTTGTTTTATAATTTAGTATATATCTCGGATTCTGGACTCAATATTGCAATGGATTTTATTATAAAAGTTACGCACATAAGCCCTAAATGTGTGTGATAAGAAATTGAGTCATCCGTTTAATTTGAGTAGACTTATCCTCTGGATTAGAGGTTGACTTTTTAGGCCTAGTTTGATAATAAGGCTTCTGAAATCATGATTTTGAGTAAGTTAAAATGAAATTACGGTTTGCAGTTTTGCGAGCCGTAGTTTTATGAAATTAGGGTTCACAAAGTCTAGAGTCATTTGGGAATAAGTTTGTGAAACTAAGGTTTCGTTTAATTGAACTTATTTTTTGAGAGCTAGAAAGAGAAAATAAAGAGAGATGACTCAAAACTTTTTGATGCTGCATTAATTTGGGGTTTAAAACATTGTTAGAGCCCTTGAAACTTTTTGCAACCTGATTTGGAAAACTACATTTTAGTTTCCAAACGAACCATGCACATTCAAATTTTACAGTTCTGGCTTGAAACCTAACAAAATCACAGTTTGGGAAATCGCAAGATCATTGCCAGACTAGCCTTTAAAGTGCCAGGTATCACTTTCACTTGCTGTTCAGGATTTTGATATACAAATATAAATTAATCTATAGTTGAACAGTACAACAAATAAATTCTAAGTTATCCATGAGCAGCAGCATAGCTAGTATGAGCACTTTCCCTCTTTGGTAGAATGTGAGGTTCGAATCCCAGAAACCCCAAGAGTGGAAGTGATAATAAATTAACGTTTTCAGGGTAAATTCATGGATCATCTGGATGCATGTGTGTGTTGTGTGCTTGTGTATGGTGTACGTGGATGTGTTGTGTGCGTAGATTAGGACTTACGGCCAGTGTAAAGAGAAGAAAAAACCTCATAAGTTAAGTTTTGATTGCCTTCTGTAGGGGCCATACATTTTGTAATGCATTTATTCTAATTTTAATTTCCACTTTTTGTTCTGTTTAATGGTGAGCAGAGAGCTTTAGAAATTGAAGGAAGTAGAAGAAAAGGTCATGGAAAAAGAAATGCTCTACTTTAAAATCTCTTTTCTTTTCCTTTTAAAAAACAAAGTATACAAGTGAAGAGATCTCCACCATTCAATTTCCATGTGTCCAGACTCTCATCTCTCCTACACATGTCACCACATGAGAGTGCACTAAATTGTGCTTATCTTATTGCACAACTTAAGCTAAAGAGAACCAAGATTAATTAAGCAAATATAATTAATCAATTTGCATTTTTAAATAAAATGCAAACATAAAGATATTAAATTATATATATATATATATATATATATATATATATATATATATATATATATATATATATATATTAAATCAACACTTCATTTAATATATCGTCTTTCACAAAATCGGCCCGTATTAATTAAACGCCCGATTAAAATTAGGGTATCAATTACACTATTTTAATCGAACTCCCGCGAGTATTATATATTGCCACTACAATCATTTCGTCCAAGGTTCGAAAACCTCTGTGTGAGACTCTAAAGATTCGACAATACGAAGGCAGTAGGTGTAGATCAAATCTGATTGATCTGAAACAATTTCAGATCAATCCCCTCACGGATTCGACCCACAAACCTTCAGCGGTACTAACTGCATGTAACGGCTACCCAGATATTGAATGAAAAGAAGATCAACAAGCAAGCCTGTTCGAAACCCTAATGAGTCTATCGGTGACAGTCTTCATACAGTCCGGCCTCTTCGTCTAAGATATCACATATCGGGTCTAGTGGGTGGAAACTGTCAGACCCCAAATAACCTGATAAGTCGTGTTGACTAATGACTCATTACCCTTAGAGATACAACTGATAAAACTTATCAGTTTATCTCACTTGCTGTGGCCACAGACTCCTGCTTATAGTAATGTCCTATTATACCCGACATCTACTCCCTATAACCGACTGTTCGACACGATTTATTACATTTTAATACCACTCATTTTCTATCATTTTGTCAATAAACAGTGTTATCTAATATGTGTCTGCTCATTAGTACAGATTATAGGTATACAGGAAAAAACACTGAAGACACTACATAATTTACACTGAAACGACGACTTTTAGCCAGAACTGCAAACGGGACAGAATACAGAGCAGATCGAATGAGTTTGCAACAAATAAAGTTGTGTACAAATAATAATTGGTTTTGGTCCAACATGATCATGTGTTAACAAGTGAGAACAAGTTTTGGATCATATGCATCAAGGAGGATGAACCATCACCAAGAGGGCATGAACCATCACCAGGTAGGAAAACACCATCATTGTTCCTTGCAAGTGGCTACACAAGTGGATTGTGCTATGATTTGTAATAAAAAGAGTTGATGTGAAGTGTGAACACAAGACCATTTGATCACTTCCCTCTCTGTTCATTACTCCAGATTGCATCCAAGTTGGAATTAAAATAAATTGCAGTTACAGAGAGATACTCTTGATAATAAAAGATTACTGTACGAAGGTGGGCCCAACACTCCAAAATTGGGCCACAAATATATTCATCTTGGCCGCAATTTGCGGCCAAGTCTTAGCCATTTTGGCTCATGCTTCTTCTGTGGGTCCGTAGCGGTCTTGTTAGTCCATTGTCATATGTAATTTTTGATATTTAATTGCCTATATATAGCAAGTCTCAGATTAAGTTCTGGGTTGGCTTTTGGAGTGAGAATAGTATGGAACTCTTATAGCTTCTTTTTTATCCATCTTTGAGCTCTCACTTGAGTGCTCTATTAAGAAAGTTGAAGTTGTTATCTACCTTATAGTTCAAGCCCTCCACTTTTGTGAATAAAGAACTTGCATTTTCTTTTTGTTTAACTTCTTGTTCTTGTGTTTTTCTTATCTTGTTTTTCTTATCTTGTGTTCATTTTCTATTTTGTAATGTTTGAGTAATCTTTATGGTTGTGATGATTGTGAAGATGTGAGATAAATGGGTTTGCCTTCCTCCTCCTCTTATAAATGTTTAATGTGCTTAAATAGGATTGTAACTTGAAGATTGCTCAAAGAAAATGTTTGATATGGTATGTTAATTTTGATGGTTACTTGTAACCTTTATCATAAATTCTATTATCTCATTATCACCATTTACAATGTTAAGATTATAATCAAATTTGTGTTATGCTTTCTAGATAATTTAGTTATAGTATTTTGCTTATGATGCTTGACACATCTCATCAAGTATATACCATATAATATCACCTACCTACTTGGCAAAAGTAATGCAATCCTTTACTTCTTATTTGCAAATTGATGTGTGTTGATATTGTATGCTTGCTAACCCTTGTGCTTAGTGTTGATACATCTTGCACGGATATAATAATGGTAAGTAAGAATGTAACGGAACTGTTTCATTCTTTGTGTTGTACTTCGACATCTTGAGGACTTGTGCTTCGCGAACTCCTTGACAAGACATACTTCACGTCGGATTCAACACATGGACGAAACGACTCATGATTAAGAGGGCGTTGAAGAATTCGCCACGATTCAACCATCCGAACCGGAGCCACGACCACTTTTCTTAACCTTGCGCTATATTTTCGTATTTTTCTTTATTTCATGACAAACCAAAATTCTTTCTCTTTGAATCTTTAACAACAATCTCTAGTCACCAATTCTCTGTGGATCGGTCCGTACTTGCCGGCACGCTATAACGTACCGTGCACCTGCGGTTTATAAACTTTAAAACGAGACCGAGCTCGCGTGCGCCGCATTTCTAAAACATTTTCTTTCAAAACTACAAAAGCGCATGCGTGTGAAGTCCCAACAAGTTTTTAGTGCCGTTTTCGGGGAAGTGGTAGTCATTAGGGGTTGTTATTTCTGGTTAAATTGTATATACAAACTAACAAACTAATTTTAACTAAAATTTTCTAAAACAAAGACAAACAAAACTAACTTTTCTAACTTTTTTTCTCTGTCCTTTTGATCTGCTATCACTCTGGATTTAATTATAAAATTTTGCATATAACAGTGGGACACTAATAGGAATAGTAGCACACAGTACAAATTTAGAGCACCAACTCACAAAGTTGGCCGCCAAAAAATTCACATTGGCCGCAATTTGCGGCCCCATATACTCCAAGTGTTCCAAAATTTTGGTGTTTACTTCTTTGACCTATTTTTGATCCATTTTTATATGCAAAATTTTACAATTGTGTGTGTGCAGTTAATTGGCCATATATATCTCTTTTTGCACTAAATATTGTATTTTCCGACATTTTCAGATTTTAACGGAATTATGAGCAGCGATCGTGCAGAGCAAGGTTCATTTTCAATAACAAGCCGTTGGCAAAGTACAGTGCCAAAAATCCGGATAGTTTGACCCGCGCAAGAGAAAATTCAAATACTCATGGATAACTTCAACGAGGGTTTTTAAACACAAAATTATATCGGTACGTATTTTTCAAACACTTTCTCTCAAATCCGACGTATTCCATTATTATATTTTCTGCAGGATTCTTCGCACAATTTGTCTCCAATAGAACAGAGAACTAACCTGTATTTGTTGCAGTGGTTAAGTCTAAAACAAAAAAGATTTGCTTGATTGATTGATTTGCTTAAATTCTTTGATTGATTTGCGCATTTGCAACTTAATATGGATACTAAGGGCACGAGAACCAAACAAGATACGGTAAAGCATTTCATCACCTTTTCCGTGGCCCACAAATCACAAAACTGCATTCTTGTATATCCACAATAATTTTAAAATCAATTAGAACTCTGAATTTAAGGATTCGCGCTCAATAGGATAAGTTAATTATGTTTAGAATACCGCTTAAAGTTATATTGTTCACGAGGCGTCTAGGTAAGTGTTCACGGCGCAACTGCTAAAATAAAAACGGTTATTCTAATTAAGAAACTTCGCGAAAGTGTTGGACAATCTCCCCTTATCTCTGCACTTACATAGGTTCATGATCCGTATATCTTGAGCCCGTTTCTCGACACAATTTTACATCGACAATCAGGTTCTTGAGCAAGTCTAGTTGACTTAGCATAACATAGACTGCTAGGAGTGTGATATTTTTTATTTTTGTGATTTTGTGTGTGCTTGTTGATATGGGTGATACACAGTTTAACCATTTTTCACGATCCATATTCTTTTGTTAATACACATACCCAATTCTTTTGTTCAAAATGCAAAGATTCTTTCCATATTTTTGAAAACTGACCTTTCTTACGGGGTGACCAACTGTCCCAGAATTTTGATATCGGTCACCCACCTAACGCCGTTGAACCCAATCCCACTTCAAATATAAATCAAATGATTGAAATCTTAGAGAAAGAGGCTGATAAGATGACCACTTTAGTATCACTACAATCACAACCCTTTCTTCCTGAAATAGTTAACACACAAAAAGGGTATGATAGTGAGATGGATGTTAGGTTGACCACTTTAGAGAAAGCTTTAGAAGTGATGATTGCATTCGAAAATCAAACAGTTTCGACGCTAGCCATGTTCATACAACAATCTGATCAATTGTTTCGCGCTCAAGCTCAATCATTGGCTAGAATCAACGAAATAGTGAAACATTTAGCTATGAAAATTCTAAGGAGTGAACACAGTCAATTTGAACCCAATAATGTCAATATCTATCATCTAGGAAGTCAGCTGAGTGAGATAAAAGATCAAATAAATTTTGATGATTTCATAGATGATGATGATGTAATTGAGTTGACTGGGTGTTATCAGGACAAACAAGAGAACCCTGTTCCCACCTAAAATTTCTGGCAAAAGAGCCCAAGGTATCAAATGACAGCAATACGCTTAAGAAAATGCAAACCGGTATTTTCTGGGATATATTTTACCAAACTCCCGAATGAGAATCAGCTAAATTCTAATTGCATCGAAAGCGTCTCAAAAAGTCCTTTGATTTGATATATTACAGGCCTCATAACTCTTCCGGAATCAAAAGTTATGAGCAAATTTGCTATGCACGTATGGTCCAAATAATACTCTACCACATGGGAGATACATTTTTAGTCCCACATCGGAAAAAAGAGAGATCTCTTCTCTAACACTCTTCTATAAATATGAGAGGATGCCTCTCATAAAAAATATGATTCGATCCTCAAAGGAGTTTAGTTCTCCATAGAAAGTTAGTTCTCCAAGCTAGGGCCTTAACTGCCCCGCTCAAGATGCGCATATACGCAAGCGTCACAGGCGCCACGTGCAATGCACGTGCGCTTGCTACGTGCGCACCATGTGCAACGCACGTGAGCCCATCAAGTGCGCAACACGTGCATCCGCCACGTGCGACGCACGTACGCGAATGCAAAAAAGCCCTTTTCAGCAGTTAGGAGTTTAAGCTCCAACCGGTTCTTCCCCCTGATGAATGAGACATGATTCAAAGGGTACATCCCTCCACACCTTCGATATATGGTATTGTAATCTCTCAGCGTTGTCAGAGAGGTGGTGGCTCCCAACGACCAATGATCTCTCTTTCCAAATAAGGAAGAGACCATCCCATAAGCTTCTGTAAAAATACAGTAAGCTTTCAAAACAACAGAGAATTTAATTCTTAATAAAGTGTTGGATATAGTGCCCTCAAGAAAATTATTGTGATTGCAAGTAAGCAATTATGATAATTGAACGAGGACCTATACAGGTATAACAGTCTTACTTGAGATGATAGTATACTATCTGGTTTCTCTTTATCATAGATGAAGCCCATAGGATTGTTGCTTGACAACCAGCATTATGATGGCGATCATATATGTGGGAGCTAGATTGTCCATAAGCATATCCTTAAATGTCTCTAGTCGTGAGAGTATCGAGACTGGGCATCGATATTCCGGAGTAGACTAGTGTATACGTTTCTAGACCCCGACGAGGGGCGGTGGCCGGTCTTATAAGCCATTGGTGTTGTGTCACCTATGATAGTATACAGGTGCTCATTGGAGGTGAGTACACCGGACGGACTCGCTGAGAACTTCCAGATGGTATTATATATATCGTCAGATGGAAGTTCTCAGGTGGCATGAGTACAGGTTAGTCCTTTGACCTGAATTCGTCATTTGTCTCATGTGAGTTCCTACTGTATTTTGATTACTATCCTACCACGACTCAAAAGAGTCATGCAAACAGGTTTTAGTTGGGTACAGTCTCGATCCATATGGAGGCGGTGGTCGACTATCAGGGATTCGTCTCTCCTGGTATTAGGAGTCGATGTCACGCTGTGTTCAGTTGGTTATTATCAGAAATCCGAGTTCACGGTAGATGAGATTTACTGATAGTTGATTAGTAGTATCTCTATTGGTGATGAGCTTGACTCATACATGACTTATCGGGTTAGTAGGGATTTGACGTTATCCATACCCCAGACCCGATATGCGATACTCTTTGGCGAAGAGACCGGACTGTACGGAGACTGTCACATTCAGGCTCAGTAAGGTAAGCACGTACTTGATTGTCGACCCCCTTTCGGCAAGTATCTGGGTAGCCGTTACGTACAGCTAGTGCCGCTGACATGCTTGTGGTTAAACCTACTGCCAGCGTATTTTCGAGTCTTTAGAGTCCCACACAGAGGGTTTTCCCAGTCCACGCGATAGATGTAGGAGCCGTACATTGGTACGTACAGGGGGTCCGATTAAATACATGTATGGGATGTTAGTGTTTATGCCCTAGAAGGCCATTACTGTATCATACTAGCTTGTATATTACTTAATGGAAGCTTGGGATATTCACATGTATATAACAATCTTGCTAAACATGGTAGTATGCTACTTGGTTTTTCTATCTTAATATGTGAGTGTACGTATTGATAGAGCTCTTAGGATCTTGCTTGTCTACCAGCGTTGTGATGGCAGTCACACTAGTGGGGGCTGGGTAGTCTACAAGCACATCCTTATTCAGGTCCCTGGTCGTTGGATTATCGAGACAGAGCATCGATACTCCGGAGTAGACTAGTGTGTACGCTTCTCATCCCAGTTGGGGAGATGGTCTGTCCCACAGCCGTCAGTACGTCGTACTGGAGATAGTATGCAGGTGCTCGTTAGGTTACAGGTACACCGGACAGGACTCACAGGGAACTGTTGGTTGGTTTGATACCAGTCGTCAGTAAACAGTTCCCAGGTGACATGAGTACAGCGTAGTCCGCAGACTTGACACTGCTACTTCGCCTCGAGTGTGTCCCACTGTTCTTAGATTGCTACCCTACCACGGCTCAAAGGAGTCGTGCAAACAGGTAGCAGTTGGGTGCAGTCCCGAGCACTTGGAGGCAGTGGCGGTTAGACAGGATTCGTCCCTCCCGGTATTGGGAGTAGATATCGTGCTGTGTCAGAGAGCCATTACGCAAAGTCCCTGGCCAGGGCAAGCGAGATTTGCTGGTAGGTTCCAGTAGTTTCTCAGGGTGTAATGGGCTTCACTCCGACACGACTTATACCGCTATTAGGGGACTGACGCTTGCCGCCCCCTAGGCCCGATATGCGATAGTCATGGACGAACGGACCGGACTGTATAGAGATTGTCACATCAGACTCAGTAGGAGTTCGAATGGGTTTACTCATCGGCCTTCTTATCGACAACTACCTGGGGACCGTTACGTACAGCTAGTGCCGCTTGCGGTCTGTGGTTAAACCCACTGCCAGCGTAGTAGTCGAGTCTCTAGAGTCCCACACAGAGAGTTTCCTACTCCAGGCGAAACGATATAGAGGTTGCATGGTTTTGCGACAAAGGGTTCGGACGCATACGTGCGTTTACGCGCGTACGACTTTCGGACAGTTTTTACCAGTCGGCTTTGGTTTAAGCCAGTTACTGGTATCCGGTTATTGGATTTTTACAGTCTAAAGTTTTTCCGTATTTTTGCGGATTGGAGGGGCGTTCTCGTAATTGTACGAGAAGCTTCTAGAAGATGTGACTAAGGAGGTTTCTTTTGGATAAGAAAGTGAGTCATGGTGGTGATTCATTCATTTCATTAATGCACATTTATTGCTTAATGACTCATGCTAATGAATCACCACTAGATATTTTATGAAACATGCTTATTCATTTCCTTTATTCATTATTCTAAAATAAGAATGCTTCATAATATTATGATACACTCTCTCTCTTCTCTCATTATCTTATCTCATATTCTCTCTCCTCAAGCTCTCATCTTCAAGTGACTAATCCTTAATCCTCATGTGTTGAGATCAAAGGTTTAGTTAGACTTAAGCATCCATAACCATCACTCTATCTCATCCTTTCATCTTTGATTAGCAATCAAAGTTGATTAGTTACCTCAAGTTAGAGGTGTAGCTTGGTGTCTTGCTCTCGGGTGGATCGTCTACTACCTAGAGAAGGTCGAGGAGAACAAAGGAGGACACAAAGACGAAGGACTTGTTTCGATCGGTATAATCCCTTAACACTATAGTTTAGTATAGCTATGTGTTTGGTTATTATTTGTTTAGCTTCGATTTAAGCGGTTAGTCGATGTTCGTTCCTTAAACTTGATCGTTTTTGTAAAATCCGCCTCCCCACAAATACTGGGGTGTACTACATCGACTTACAGTGGTATCAGAGCCTCGCTAAACAATAAATAACTTAATTGCAAATTTGTACGAATTTCGAACGGAAAAACAAAGCCGCAAAACCCTAATTCTGTCAAGTTTCTGTCGAAGTTAAAATGAAGTCAGAAAATTTTTCAGGTATGTTCAGAGAGCTTGACATGACCACAGTAGAACACCCAAAAAATTTGGGCTTCTGATTCGTCTAAAGAGCCGCGGAAGGGCGGCGGATCCCACCGATCCGCCGCGCAACCGCGGCCGAGTTGACGAGTCAGGAACTCGTTTTTTTTGGGTGGGTCCCCTGTGGTGTTTTGGGTTTTCTGGAATGTTTAATTATTGCTCAGGTTACTGTTTAACAGAGCAGATTTTGGAGCAATATTGATGTTGTTTATTCGATCGAATTGTACAGTATTTGCGTATTGGATTATATCTGTGATTGTTTAATGTGTTCGTAAACCTCCCCCAACTGCTAGTATGTCGGTTGGCAGGGGGTTGCACATTTCTGAAATGGTTATATTTGTTTGTGCATATAAACTGTATTGGACTGTTGTGGTGTATAGCCGGGGTTAGCAATGGGTTATTGTTTAATTCATTTGTTGTAAATGTAATTTGTTGTAATATTATTTTCGCGGGGCACTTCCAGGTTGCGGTCGTAGCCACCGTTGTATTATTTCATTTTACTGTTTTTGCTCCTAGGACTGACCCAAGGTGGGGTACACAGACTGCCGGGTGGGTAGTTTGCCGTACCCGTAGGGGTCGAGGGTGGGGTAACGGCTATTCATCACAACTGTGTAATCTGTCTTTTCTTGCAGGCTCAAAAGAAATACAGATTGCTTGCAAATCCAATATTGTTTATCTGTGTTCTGGAATGAATATCATTGCGTCAGACGAATGTAAAATATCTATATTTATGATAGCTATTTAGACGCCACTTATGTTTTACACCCGCGCTAGCCCAGCCCCCGCTCTGTCGTTAGTTAAGTAACCTAACGGGTGATGACGGGACCCCGTGGCGAATGCGGATGGCATAAGAGGACGTTGTATTTTCGTTGTTTTCTGCAATGATAGGTTAATGATGGGACGCATTATCTATAATGCAAAGTAAAATAAACCAAAGTTTAAATCGTTGGAACAATTTAAAAGAAACCACTCGGTTATTTTTAAAACAGATATTTTTAAAACGCGGAGTCTTAACCACTCCTTTTAAAAGCTATCAGGTTCCTTCGGTTATATCAAGTTCACTACGTTCACGGTTTCGCCAAAACCAGTCGTAGCCCTCCGTCATTTCATTTGGGTATTCAGTGGTATTCAAGCTATGCAGTTTTGGCCAACGTCATGGCATAGTGTTTGGTAGCTGCTGGATATTCATTTGTTGCATAGATAGATGAGTTGGTTTGGGACAGTCGTATTATCATTTGGCCAACGTCAGGGATATATACGGATGGGTTCAAATTAACAAGATAATGATGGGTAGAACTTGACATGTGACTTATGACATTTTGACCAACGCCAAGGTCATAAGAGCATGGGGTAAAAACTTATATCGGGAATTTCTAAAGAAACTGAAATTTGCAAAGAGATGCATACCATTTTGAGTTTGATGAATGTTGGTAGCATTCCTACAACATTATCAGACGATGATATTTGGATCCCGATCCTACTGTGAGTATATGATACTTATCAGGATATTCGTCACTTAACGATCAATGCTATAAACCTAGTAGGTGTCCAGAAAAGTGTCAGCGGGGTTACGCCCCCAGAGAAAAGAGGTTATTTAATTAAGGAACTTCGCGAAAGCGTTGGAAAACCTCCCTCGAAGTATCGACACCAGCCTGGCTGAACGGTTAAGCAAGTATTGTACGGTGAGAATAGTCTTGGCTAATTCTTCTTTTATGGTTTGAGGAAGGATTTGAGAAACAGTGGGAGCCATCCAGTTTAGATAAACTAAAAACCATTCTAAACTTGCAAGAGCATCATGCTAAAGAGTTTTCTTCTCTCTCTCCTAATTGCAGCGACCCTGAAAATGACTGGACTTAAGTTACTTTTAGAGAAAAATATACTGACGGGGCCAAACTATAAAGATTGGCTGCGGAATGTCAAGATGGCTTTGACCTATGACAAACTGGGGTACGTCCTCACCGCTACAGCACCTGCTGTCCTTGGTCCCAAATCCAGCAATGCGGATAAGGAAATCCGCAAAACCTGGGATTTAGATTGCGCGAGAGCCAAGTGCATCGTGCTTGCCTCGATGAACAATGAACATCAGAGGAGGCACGAGGATATGTCCCTAGATGGCATATTTCTCCATACAAAGGAACTTTATGGAGAGCAATCTCGTATAGCAAGATACGAGACCTCAAAGAAATTGTTTCGAGCGAGGTTGGCTGTCGGGTCATCGGTAGGTGAACATGTCCTACAGATGATTGGCTACATAGAAGAGCTCGCAGACCTTGGGAAAACTTTGGATAATGAGCTCTATACAGACCTTGTTCTCCAGTCCCTTCCTCCCACCTACGCCCAGTTTATCCTCAACTTCAATCTTCAAGGAAAAGAAGTTGAACTTGCGGAACTCCTGAACATGTTAAGGAGTGCAGAGGGCACCTTGCAGAAGGCAAGGGAAACACCCGCTATGTTTGTTGGCGGTGCATCTTCTTCCGGGTCCAAGGCTAGGGCCAAAGGAAGGAAGAAGAAGGCCGCACCCAGACCTAGAGGAGGTGTTAGTAAGGTGGGAAAGAAGGGAAAGAAAAAGTTTACAGCACCGGTAGTTGGCCTGGATGAGTGCTTCCATTGTCACAGGAAAGGGCACTGGAAGAAGGATTGCAAGGCGTGGAACGCCAAGAACCAGGAACCGAAGCAAGCTGTGGCTTCGACTTCAGGTGTGTTTGTAATTGAGAATTGTCTGTCAATCAACTCTGCTTCCTGGGTATTGGATACCGGATCAGGATCTCATATTTGCAATTCATTGCAGGCACTGAGAAACCGTAGAGTGCTGAAGGAAGGTGATATGATCCTCAGGGTTGCTAACGGAGCTAGCGTGGGAGCTGCATCCGTCGGGGATTATCACCTAGGATTGACGAGTGGACACATTTTGGTTTTACATAACTGTTATTTTGTACCCAGCTTAACGTGTAATATCATATCAGTTTCCTTGTTATCAAATAAAGGTTATGATTTCACGTTTGTAAGAGATGTTGTCAACATCCACCTTAATCATGGTTTGATTGGGTCCGGTACTCTAAATAACGGCATATATGTGTTAAACCAACTCCAAATTTTCAATGTCCAGAACACACTAAAAAGAAAGTCTCCAGATTTAAATAAAGCTTTCTTATGGCATTGTAGACTGGGTCACATCAATGAGAGAAGGTTGACTAAGTTGCATAGAGAAGGATATTTGGACACGTTCGAATATCAAACTTATGACACTTGTCAATCTTGTCTCAAAGGAAAGATGACAAAGACTCCATTCCCTGGACAAGGAGTAAGAGCGAGCGAGCTCTTAGGACTCATACACAGCGATGTATGCGGTCCAATGTCTACACATGCGAGAGGTGGTTATTCCTACTTCATTACTTTTACAGATGATTTCTCTAGGTATGGATATGTTTTCTTAATGAAGCATAAATCAGAGGCCTTTGAGAAATTCCTGGAATTCAAGAGTGAAGCGGAAAACCAAACAGGCAAAAGTATTAAGACACTAAGATCTGATCGAGGTGGAGAATACTTAAGTGCCGAGTTCCTAGGTTACCTAAAAGAGAAAGGAATTCTCTCTCAGCTTACTCCTCCATACACTCCACAGCACAACGGTGTATCGGAGAGACGGAATCGAACCCTATTGGATATGGTACGATCCATGATGAGTAATACTGAGTTACCGCGATCTTTCTGGGGATATGCGCTAGAATCAGCGACATATATATTGAACAGAGTTCCAACCAAAACTGTGCCTACCACACCATATCAGATGTGGAGTGGGAAGAAACCCTATCTTCAGTATATAAGGATTTGGGGATGTCCAGCTTTTGTAAAAAAGCAGCATGTGGACAAGCTCGAGGCACGATCAGTACTGTGTAAGCTTGTAGGATATCCAAAGAACTCCAAGGGATATTGCTTCTATTACGCAGAGGAACAAAAGGTTTTTGTTTCTCGTAATGCCCATTTTCTAGAACAACAAGTTTTAGAAAAGGATACAAATGGGAGCGAAATAGAACTGGAAGAAATTCCAGAACCACAAGCTGCTACTGAAAGTTTGGTAGAACCAGAGGTTCAAGAAGAACAGAGCATTCCCGCACCCCTCCGCAGGAGTAGTAGGCCGTCTCATCCGCCTGAGAGATACTACGGTTTTCTCATAGACGGGGATAGAGAGGATTGCATCATAGATGATGATGAACCTACTGACTTCCAGCAGGCCATCCAGAGCGGCGACTCGGTACGATGGCTAGATGCAATGCGGACCGAAATGGAGTCCATGTACACCAACAAAGTATGGACTTTGGACTTTGCTCCAGATGGGGTAAAACCCATAGGATGCAAATGGATCTTCAAGAAAAAGATTGGTGTAGATGGACAGGTGGAAACCTATAAGGCTAGACTTGTTACAAAGGGTTTTCGTCAAAGACCTGGTTTGGACTATGACGAAACTTTTTCTCCAGTAGCTATGCTCAAATCCATTCGGGTCCTTCTTGCTATTGCTGCCTTCCATGATTATGAAATCTGGCAGATGGACGTAAAGACGGCTTTTCTGAATGGAAATTTAGAAGAGAGCGTCTATATGGATCAGCCAGAGGGTTTCAATCAGAGTGGGAGCAGCGGGAAAGTATGCAAGCTGCTTAAGTCCATTTACGGACTAAAGCAGGCATCGCGGAGTTGGAACATCTGTTTTGATGAGACAGTCAAAGAATATGACTTTATCAAAAATCCAGATGAACCGTGCATATATAGTAAAGTTGTGGCCAGAAGTGTCGTATTCCTCGTCTTGTACGTGGATGACATTCTATTGATAGGAAATGACATTCCTATGCTACAATCTGTCAAAGGATTCTTGTCACACAGGTTCTCCATGAAAGACCTGGGTGATGCCTCTTACATTCTGGGGATCCGGATCTATCGTGATAGATCCAAGAGGATGTTGGGACTTTCGCAGTCCAGGTATATCGACACTGTACTGAAAAGATTCAGTATGGAAGATTCAAAGCGTGGTAATCTACCGGCTTGTCACGGAATCACCCTCTCCAAAGAGATGTCTCCCAAGACTGATTTGGAAAGGGAACGCATGTCTATTATACCCTACGCTTCTGCGGTAGGCTCTATAATGTATGCGATGTTGTGTACCAGACCAGATGTAGCTTACGCACTAAGCGTGGTAAGCCGGTATCAGTCAGACCCAGGGGAGAAACACTGGATAGCAGTAAAGAACATTCTCAAGTACCTGAGGAGGACTAAGGAGATGTTCTTGGTTTACGGCGGAAAAGACCTCAGGTTGGAGGCCTTTGCTGATTCCGGCTTCCAGAGTGATAAAGACGATTCCAAGTCCATGTCGGGTTATGTCTTTACCCTCAATGGAGGGGCGGTGTGCTGGAAGAGCTCCAAGCAGGACACCGTTGCTGACTCGACGATGGAAGCGGAGTATATAGCTGCTTGCGATGCCGCAAAAGAAGCAGTCTGGATGAAGAAGTTCCTAACAGAACTTCAGGTGGTTCCTACCATAGTTGATCCAATACCTCTGTATTGCGACAACAACGGAGCTATAGCTTTAGCGAAGGAACCAAGGTCCCATCAGAAGTCCAGACACATCTTGAGGCGGTATCACCTGATCAGGGAGATCATTGATCGTCAGGAGATCGAGGTTCGGAGAGTCGCTTCAGAAGAGAACATTGCTGATCCATTCACGAAGGCCCTTCCTCAGATTCAGTTCGAGAGGCTGCTCGAGATCATTGGTCTGCGATATGCCAGTACATGGCCCTAGTGCAAGTGGGAGATTGTTAGTGTTTATGCCCTAGAAGGCCATTACTGTATCATACTAGCTTGTATATTACTTAATGGAAGCTTGGGATATTCACATGTATATAATAGTCTTGCTAAACATGGTAGTATGCTACTTGGTTTTTCTATCTTAATATGTGAGTGTACGTATTGATAGAGCTCTTAGGATCTTGCTTGTCTACCAGCGTTGTGATGGCAGTCACACTAGTGGGGGCTGGGTAGTCTACAAGCACATCCTTATTCAGGTCCCTGGTCGTTGGATTATCGAGACAGAGCATCGATACTCCGGAGTAGACTAGTGTGTACGCTTCTCATCCCAGTTGGGGAGATGGTCTGTCCCACAGCCGTCAGTACGTCGTACTGGAGATAGTATGCAGGTGCTCGTTAGGTTACAGGTACACCGGACAGGACTCACAGGGAACTGTTGGTTGGTTTGATACCAGTCGTCAGTAAACAGTTCCCAGGTGACATGAGTACAGCGTAGTCCGCAGACTTGACACTGCTACTTCGCCTCGAGTGTGTCCCACTGTTCTTAGATTGCTACCCTACCACGGCTCTATGGAGTCGTGCAAACAGGTAAAAGTTGGGTGCAGTCCCGAGCACTTGGAGGCAGTGGCGGTTAGACAGGATTCGTCCCTCCCGGTATTGGGAGTAGATATCGTGCTGTGTCAGAGAGCCATTACGCAAAGTCCCTGGCCAGGGCAAGCGAGATTTGCTGGTAGGTTCCAGCAGTTTCTCAGGGTGTAATGGGCTTCACTCCGACACGACTTATACCGCTATTAGGGGACTGACGCTTGCCGCCCCCCTAGGCCCGATATGCGATAGTCATGGACGAACGGACCGGACTGTATGGAGATTGTCACATCAGACTCAGTAGGAGTTCGGATGGGTTTACTCATCGGCCTTCTTATCGACAACTACCTGGGGACCGTTATGTACAGCTAGTGCCGCTTGCGGTCTGTGGTTAAACCTACTGCCAGCGTAGTAGTCGAGTCTCTACCTCTTCCCCTACTTCTTCCTCTTGCTCACTTGAGCTTGAGATAAAGAGAGAAAAAGTTTAGTGAAATATTCCTACATCACCGATCATCCACACCTAGCAAGTTTGGATCATCGGTTAGAGCCTCCTTCGGCTTCCCTCAGGTGGATTGTATTCGGCGAGGGTGGTTGATTTTCAAGCGCAATCTCGACAGTTACGAGCTTGGAGGGGTTTTCCACAATTGGGTGGACACGCTACAAAAGTTGTAGTTTCTTAACTCTTGCTGTACTAGTTAGCTAGTTTAGGTTTTGGATCGCATCCTGGTTTTACGGACGATTGGTGCTTTCATATATTTTTGTTTCCACTTCCGCCTTGGCCGCGGCTTCCGCGGCGCGGGCACCGAAACCCAACATGGTATCGAGCCACTCCATAAACCTTAACTAGTAAGTTTGCATTAGTTTAGAGTTTCGATCGATGGAATTTTCCGATTTGCATTTCCATTTCATTGCCTACGGTTCGAATTTTAAAGTTGTTCAAAAATTGTTCAGATTGCCATAAAATTATATGCAAGCAATACTTAGGCCACAAAGAAATTTAGGAACATAAACCTAAATTTTGGCCGCGGAACCGCCGCATAATATGGTATTTGGCCGCGGTTCCGCGGTCAAATTTGGGCCGTTGTGCCTCAAATTTTTTCTGGTGCTCTTGGTTATAGAAATGTGATTTTTGGGATATTTGGTTTTGCCCCAGATTTGTTAGAATACTGGTTTGTGCTTGGGGCCAATGCGGAAAGTTTTAATCGATCGAAATTTTGAATTCGTGGTTTTCAGTGCTTTTGTTAGTTTCTGCGACCATGAATATCATAGCGAGGTATAATCCAACTGGTTGTGTCACGACCCGAAAATCTAGTTCGTGATCACGCCACGTCTAAAAGCGTAATGTAAATCAAGTAAGCCGAAACCCAGAAATCTAAACCTTTTTTAGAAATAAAAGAGATGAAATTTTGAAATAAAGGTATGATGAAATCAAAAGTTTTCTTAAATGTATAAATAATGGAACATGAAAATGCAAATGGATTTTAGTAGTTGAAAAACATATTTCGTCTTTTAAAACTTTGGGCAGCACCTTCTTTGTATATTTTGATCCAAAACCACATATACATGATAATATAAAAGGCATTCCCAAACGGGAGCTAGCTCTTCGCCAATCGGCGGAATCACAACCACGCAAGACAGAATAAATGTAAACGACGCCCAACGGCGAAGATCAACACAAAGAATGATAAATAAAGCAAGACATCAACCCACCAAGTGAACATAAACCCATCGCTTTAGTCTCGCAACTATAATTCTTGCTAAGTCTTACTACTTATACAAATACTAGTTTCTGATTTGATGGAGTTAACTAGATACAACAGGAATAATAAATATAAGAGGGGTACGATCCAACATGTACCGCCTACCAAAGAAAAACACCCGAATGCAGCTATGTGCCAGCGATATCGCTACTGATCCATACGGTCAACCTGCAAGAACTTTGGTACAACGGTGGTGAGTTTCCAACTCGTGAGTAGAAAACATCATCAAGTAGAAATCGAATAAAACAACGATTTCCTAGGTCAACTATATCATAAAGGTAATACTATGATATCTAGGGTGACCGTATCTGCATATGTGCCAACAATATAATCAATGACTATCAGCATATGGCTAACATTTACGTGTCCATCAATGACATGACAACATCATGCATGTAAATATCATAAATCATATGCTTGTAAATATGAGGATATCAACCAACGTGTATCCATCAACGACACATCAAAATCATGGAACCTGAGTGTCCAACATCGACACTCGAAACATTATGAAACCCGTGTCCAACATCGACACGTAAATCCTCATATATCGGGCTCCGTCAGTCCGGATCGGCCCACGGGCTCCGTCTGCGGGATCGGCCCTCGGGCTCCGGCAGAACGAATTAGCCCATATCCATCTCTCGACTCCGGTCGGTATTCTCCGGATAACCGCCAGGTCCAACTAATCACCGGTAGGTAGTAGTCCCTCTGCCAGGCTCATCGTCTACTGCACAACCTTCCATTCTCGCCCCGGGGTGCCATACCGGGTCCACCATGAACCCGCAAACGGATCATCCAACTCCTCGAATTGGGTTTCACATATCACACGTCTCAGAATCGAGAAAACGCATGGTGGAGGCACTAAAATATCATATCAAGAGAAACCGGATTTTTAAAACAATACATACTTTCTTTTGAAATAACCACGGTTCTTAAATCCAGATATCTCACGAAAACAACATATCTCAATGTGTATAATCATAAAGCATGATGTATGCGACATATAACAGAATGTAAGCATATCGGTATATCATGCAACATGGAACAGTGATGTGAAATAGCAAGTAAATCATGCAAGGAGTCATATCATGATGCAGCAATTCTACTGTGTAAGTGACATAGCAATTATCGATGATGAAGTGTGTGAGCCGGCCAATCTGTGTAAGTGTAACATACGCATCATCGATAATGATGTAGGTGTACTAGCACAGGCAGATGTAATGCAATGAGAATGACATGAACGTAGCATAAAGTACATCGTCAGCTAAAAGCTATAAGGTATACGTATCTAACATGATCGAGTCGGTCAATCTATAAATCGGCATCCAGCCTCACAATATCACGTACAATATAATCCATCATACAACATCCTCTAGTCAAGGGTATGGATCAATCATCAGATAAACTCATCACGTACGGTAAATCATCGTACGGCGACATTAAACAATTTGGGATCCTAACAACCTATTTGACAAAGAGGGTATGGACATAACCTCTCATACGGTATATCACTCATGATTCACAACATTATATATATCTATATACCTATATCCCGGGTCGCATCCATAACAATCTCATATCTGGGGACCGGCAAAGGTATCAATTCTCTTATATCGACTCGCATCCGCATACCAACATATCAATCAAGTCATCATGTCACATCGTCTATTATTTTCATCATATTTATATCCCACATCAAGTCATTTACATATATATATATATATATACTATCTTATAAATCTCATGTCATACTACTATAAATCTCCTGCTTATCCTCTTATAACTACATATCTACAAGCCGTGATTCACATTCACTTTTCATACTCTTATATATCAATTCGAGGCATTAATTCTATCCTATCATGTCAAGGCGTCCTATCCCTATAGCTTTCATCTCATATCTTGATATATATATACCATCATTCATATCATCTCTAACTATCTTTTAACCAACCTATAGTATTCTAATATAGGTTTCCTTAACCATATTCTATATATCGGTTTCCATCAAATTGCGGGGGTGCTATACACCATCCACCCGACTTCCCCCGTAAATATAGATCTATTCACCTTGATCCTTGCTTGCCGAAGTCGATGTCGCCATTCTCCTCTTCGTCATCCGAAATCCACGCGAGAGTACCTACAATCAATACACAATCGCAATTCTATTAAAACCAATTCCGGAAACCATTACGGCACACGAATTGCCTATAGGTTAGAACCTATAGCCTATGCATGCAAAATCAACCAATTATCCCTTGTCGCTGACGTACAAACATCCAACGACGGAATCCAAACTCAAATATCAACAATCAAATCTCAGAAATCGCAAACCCGAAATCAGCAACTAATGAAATCCATTCCAGATTTTACCCTAGGTCAAACCAGAACATTTTGCATATTGGGTTGCTCTAAATATCACATAACAAAGCCACTCACCAAAAATCTCCAAGTTTCACTCTTATGTGGCCGTAATTTGCGGCCACAAGGAATTTATTTGCGGCCAAGAAGTTGAGCTGGGGTCTCGGGTCTTGGGGATTGCTTCTAGGTCACCTGCTCATCTCTCTGTATTCGCTAAATAATTTTTAGTGGTCTCGGGTCATCCTAGATTTCCAGATACACTCACAAACTGTCAATTAACCGATGTCGGAAAGTTCTAAGTTTGTATTTCGGGTTATATACTCAGTTCCAGGTCTTGAAATCAATCCCTAAGGTCTTAAACCACTCACTACCCCTCTACTTATCCCTCAACAGCAACTTGGAAGAATCCGAGATCACAATCCACACTAAAATGAACTCTAAACTACACTATAAGGTTAAGGAATTAATTACAAGATGAGAAGTGGAATTTATATCTCATTTGGGAAACTCAAGAAAAACCCTAGCTGTCCCAAGTCTCCAAAATCCAACTTTGATTGGTTCATAGCGTTGAGGGTGAGGTTGGGAATCATTTTTAATGAAGAGGATGTAGGGTTTTGGGAAGGAAATTGAGATGAAGCTTGAGGGTGAAGGTGGAGGGAGATGAGAAAAAAGAAGGAGATGAGGAAACAAATGGGGTGAGGATATGGTGGCTGCCCACTCTCTCTCTCTCTCTCTCTCTCTCTTTCTTATTCTCACCCTTTCACACTCATGTCTCACCCACTCTCTCTCTCTCCAATCATTCTCTTTTTAACCTTTTTCTTTTTCTTTTCTTTTTAAAACCAATTTACATAATATCCAAAAACAACACAAGAAAACAATATATAACCAAAATGCAATATGACATGGCGCACTAGCCATGGAAAATTTTAGAAACACGGATTTGTCTTAATCGCGATTAGTAGTGCACTAATCAATTTTTTATCCAAAATGCATATAATTAATTATAAAAATGCCAAATCCAATAAATATATTTTTAAATGAATAAATCATTTTAATCTCCAATTATTTCACAAATATTGGTATATATTTATACCATTTTAGGAAAACCCCAATTTCGCAAATTGGGTAATTTTCGCAAAATATATTATTTTAATATTAAATTCCCAAAAATAATATTTTATATTTTCTGAAATATTACAATCTTCCCCCCTTAAATAAATTCGGTCCCTAAATTTAAATTTAAACTCCCAAATACCAAAACATTTCAATAATCATTTCAAATCACAGGGCTCCGAAATCACGGAAGATATAGAAATACTACAGCGCCTTGTGTGCGCCTGAAAACGAGTACGAAACTCAAAAATCGAACTCCTTCAAGCGTTACGCGAATCATCGGATTTGCACATATATCATCGGAGTTGCATTGGAGATACAGATCTCGAAATCCACTACTGAAATCCAATATACACTAGTCAAATACTATTATACATATATTGTACGCATCCTTGAAAATCTTCTAAAAATGACTAAAACACATGAAAAATCTTTTCTGGATCGCCGTGTGATGCGTAACTCACGGCACAAGTGACGGACGTTCATTGTAAGGTAATAAATATATGTTCATATAGGTTTTGCTAAAATATACGTTCCGCCCTTTTTTTAAAAAAATATCCCAAAAGGTTTTCCTTTATAAACGTTCGTGTCGCTCGCGGACACGTAGGAAATAGTGAGACTATAGATCCTTTTTTAAAATCTCTTGTTAAAATTTTAATGGATGTAAAGTACTAAGGTACTGTCCTCAGATCAGTCTTGTTCGGCTACTACAAAGTATAGTGCCTCATCATGAAAACAAGGTGCTCAAGAGCAAAATCAGCCTCGAAAGGCGTATCCAACAATCGCGTGCGTCTGGTGTGCATGGAAATCAAATCCAAATACAAGTGCTACGAATGTGCACAAAACTAAACTATGTGCAATGGGTGTGCATGAAAGAATTTGTCCAGTGCAACGGGTGTGCACGACAACAACATCTAGTGCATCTATAGTGCACGAAAATCTCAATCCAGTGCAACTAATATGCATGAATGAAAATACCAATCGAGTGCATCCGGTGTGCACAAAATCACATCTCATATCATGCACCCAACATGCACGAAAATCCAAATCCTGTGCATCCGTCATGCACGAATAAAATCGAAATCAAGTGCATCCCACATGCACGAATAAAATCTAAGTCAAGTGCATCCAACATGTACGAATGAAATTGCATCCAATATGCACGGATAAAAATCTAAATTAAGGGCATCCAACATGCACGAGCAAAATCTCACTCAAGTGCATCCGATGCGCACAAAATCCAATATCAAGCGCCTAACATGCGCAAAAATCCAACCCAAGCATGTCAGGTCCGTAAAAAGCGTCTAGTGTAGAAGCAAGCACGAAAACGAACGTCAGGGGCAACGCGCACAAAAACATAAATCCGGTAAAACAAATGCTCAAATCATAAATCGGGTGCAACCAAGGTACACAGTATAATCTAGTGCAGCCAATGCACGAAATACCCATCTGGTGAAACTAATGTACGAATTACAACTCTAGTGCATCCAGTGCACGAAATACAATTCTGGTGCATCAAGTGCACAAAATACAAATCTGGTGTATCAAATGCACAAAATACAATCCTGGTGCATCCAGTGCACGAAATAAAAATCAATAACTCAAATGCATAAAAAGTAACACCGAGCGTATCAGGGTGTATAAAATCATAAACGTGTGCAACTACGTGTACAAAACACGTATCAATACACTACAAGCACATGTGAGCTATACCGAGTGCAAAAATCAAATCAACTGTATGAAAATCCACAAAATCATGAGCACGTGCTACCAAGACACAAAATCGACATCAAGTGCAATAGATATGCACAAATCGCAAATCAACACACGGTGTATAAAATATATATTAAGTGCAATAACTATGCACAAAATGTAAATACCCAGTAGGTGCAGCCATGGTGCACGAAAACAAATTCATGAAACTCAAATCCAAGCGATATAAGCATGATACTTGGATCACAACGCAAATCGCAATAAATGACAATGAGGTACACCTCCTACAATGTCGAAAAATATCGGTGCGCCGAAACGGGCAGAGTAAGAACATCCGCTTGCGTCCTGCTCACGGTCTGACGTCCTCTATCTCTGGGTCGTCATTTATTTGTGGATTACCAATCTCGCAATCCAACGGCTCGTCGGCCTGGTCAGGTGTACTAACGGAAACGATTCCGCTCTGACACTTCTCTGGTCATCTCTCGGCCAATTTACATGACCACTCGTAAAGAAGCACGTCACTGTTGTCGGCCTCTGGCCTTCTGAATACGCGTGACACAACTGATCCTCGGTGAAAATCTTATTGCAGCAGTGTCCTGGAAGGAACCTGCTCAAGGTCTCTTCTGATCTCGCTTATGCCGAACTGTACGGAGGTTGGTACTCTTGCATAATCTTTTCTCGTTCTCTGGACATCTGCGTTCTCAGCACAACATTTCCTCGGAAACTGGCAGTATCCCAGCTCCTCTGTATACATATCAGATCTCTAATCTCGACGGAGAGTAAAAACAGCTCGTTAACATCTCGCACGAACCTCTTGTTCCACTCGTCCTTATTATCGTCCACTTCGACGTCACGTCATGCTATCTGCATACTGCAACTGTTCTCGGCTACAGTCAATCCGGAATCTCTCACACGGACTCGAAATCACGAACTCAGTATCTTCATCACTCTGTAGAAGATATCTAGTCGAACACGTCCTCGGGAACTCGTCCCAACCATCGGAGGAATACTCATTACTCATCCGTTCTCGATCAACTCACAACGCATCTGGGTGAGGTCCTCTATCTGAAGCTGGTCAACTTATTGATCTCCTATCGGATCATTCAATGAACAACGTCATCTCTGGATCGATCTACTCCAGTTCCGAGTAAGATTCTCCACACTGGAAATCTTCAACTCAACTGGGCCTGCGTCGGCGCATCAATCAGACGAATCATCTCAGTCGCTCAACTCTACTCGAGATAGACTAGCTATTTTTTATTGCATCTCTGCCTGGAAGATCCAGCGATCTCAGCTCATAAGGTCTGGAAGCGACATCCCATTAATCTCAGCAACAGCTGGGTCATCTGTCTGCAAGGTAGACGGCATCACGATCTTTGAAGTAGGCTGTATATCAACAGTCCTCTCCCAATCCGGAAGCCTCTATCAGTGGCCCGATCATCCGGTGCAAAACCGAACACTCGCCTCAAACGAGAGGTCACAACACAAACACAACTCGATATGCTCCCATGTCACCAGCAAACACGATGGTCAGTCCTTGTCCATGACGAGCTCGCCCTGACCGCATCATAAGCAGCAGCTCAATCTGTGCTCAAACCATGGTGACAGGAACCTTAAGCATGTATTGATGAAAATAGATCAAAGGAATGAAAGGACTCAACAGATCCCAAAATGGATACATGATGATAAGGAGGAACGAAATCAATGAGAGTATGATCATAGAAATGAATAGAATCGAGGATCTCAAATGGATGTATAATCAAGGGAACGAAGAGAATCACAGATCTTAAAATATGCACATCCTAAGGTTTCTTAAGTGGAGTATCGTATCGTAAATATTCCGTGGAACATACGTACGGTATGTCACTCTATTCAAACCACCTACTCCATCCATCAGGGTCAGCCTATGTAACGAAAGTTCGGGTCTAATACCCCCATGTTCAAGTCTAAGTTCCGTAAGGTCAAGCCTAGGTTCCAAAATAAATTACGCCCCAGACTTCACATAGTCAAACCTAGACTCGAACCAAGTTTAAACCTAGCGCTATGATACCAACTTTGTCACGACCCGAAAATCTAGTTCATGACTGGCACCTGAATCACGCCACGTCTAAAGGCGTAACATAAATCAAGTAAGCCGAAACCCAGAAATCTAAACCTTTTTTTAGAAAATAAAAGAGGTGAAGTTTTGAAATAAAGATATGATGAAATCAAAAGTTTTCTTAAATGCATAAGTAATGGAACATGAAAATGCAAATGGATTTTATTAGTTGAAAAACATGTTTCGTCTTTTAAAAATTTAGGCAGCACTTCCTTTGTATATTTTGATCCAAAACCACATATACATGATAATATAAAAGGCATCCCAAAGCGGGAGCTAGCTCTTCGCCAATCGGCGGAATCACAACTACGCAAGACAGAATATATGTATACGACGCCCAACGGCGAAGATCAACACAAAGAATGATAAATAAAGCAAGACATCAACCCACCAAGCGAACATAAGCCCATCGCTCAAGTCTTGCAACTACAAGTCTTGCTAAGTCTTACTACTTATACAAATACTAGTTTCTGATTTGATGGAGTTAACTAGATACAACAGGAATAATAAATACAAGAGGGGTACGATCCAACATGTACCACCTACCAAAGCAAAACACCCGAATGCAGCTATGTGACAGCGATGCCGCTACTAATCCATGCGGTCAACTTGCAAGAACCGTGGCACAACGGGGGTGAGTTGCCAACTAGTGAGTAGAAAACATCATCAGGTAGAAATCGAATAAAACAACGATTTCCTAGGTCAACTATATCATAAAGGTAATACTATGATATCTAGGGTGACCGTATCTGCATATGTGCCAACAATATAATATATGACTATCAGTATGTGGCTAACATCTACGTGTCCATCAATGACACGACAACATCATGCATGTAAATATCATAAAGCATATGCATGCAAATATGAGGATATCAACCAACGTGTGTCCATCAACGACACATCAAAATCATGGAAGCTGAGTGTCCAACATCGACACTCGAAACATCATGAAACCCGTGTCCAACATCGACATGTAAATCCTCATATATCGGGCTCCGTCAGTCCTGATCGGCTCACGGGCTCCGTCTGCGGGATCGGCCCTCGGGCTCCGGCAGAACGAATCGACCCATATCCATCACTCGACTCCGGTCGGTATCCTCCGGATAACCGCCAAGTCCAACCAATCAATGGTAGGTAGTAGTCCCTCTGCTAGACTCATCGTCTACTGCACAACCTTCCATTCTTGCCCCGGGGTACCATACCGGGTCCACCATGAACCCGCAAACGGATCATCCAACTCTTCGAATCAGGTTTGACATATCACACGTCTCAGAACCGAGAAAACGCATGGTGGACGCACTGAAATATCATATCAAGAGAAACCGGGATTTTAAAACAATACATACTTTCTTTTGAAATAACCACTGTTCTCAAATCCAGAAATCTCACGAAAACAACATATCTCAATGCGTATAATCATAAAGCATGATGTAAGCAAAATCTGGGATCACTTTGCTTGCTTTCTAGTGTTTCGACTCCGCGCGTTACGTTATCCGACACGGTTCGTGTTATTGTATTGTTGTTGCTCTTAAGTTGGTTTCGTAGTGTCGCTACGCACGTTAGCCACTAGACGAACACTTGAGAGTTTGTTTAGAGTTGGTGCGTTGGTCAAATGTAGTTTGTACATGTTATTGGTCGATTGCTAATATGAACTTGTTATACTATTGTTTTATGATCTAGGGTCGCAGGCGGGGACTTCGGATGCTGCGAAGAGTGGAAAGCGAGTGGTTGGCTTTACTTATCCCAAGATCATCTATGAGTAGATTTAACATCTACAAGGGAATCGTCCGCATGGAATTATGAGTCAGGGCTAGATATGATATGATATTAGCCCCATGTTATATTGCACATATAGAGATTGTGCATAAAACTTCATTGCATATTATTACTTGTTGTGCTTGGACTTGTACCCTTTGGACACTCCACTATTATTGACGGTTCATGTTACACGAGCACTGATTTTATGCCACTCACACCGTCAATAATTTCCATGACACGCACAACACTTATACATGCGTGAGATTGTATTGGCTAGGGGAATGAGACATGATCCTTATTCTTATTGTGCATATGACATATAGATACATGTATACCTACATACTTACACAAATGCCTTGACATGCCTACATGCTAGTTACCCATATACCTATATGGTATTGTACCATTAGTGACAGATATATACACATATGAGACATAGCTACATGTACTTCTTGCATACATACTTACACATACACCCGTATGGTATTACATCATTATTGATAGGTACATGCTCATACACCTCGCTATAGTTACATGTTCACCTTTATATGATGTTGCGTTTGGTTTCGGAGAAATAAGGAACCGCATGATATACTTAATAACTTGTTGCAGTTAAATAGCGGTTTTTCCTTTATATGCTCATATTACCGTTTCATGTTACATATATGATATTTCATGGATTTCGCATTGTGATATGGTTTTCATATGATGTTTTCTGGATGTTTTAATTCTGCGTATATATATCAGTGGTATGGGACGCTGATATACATATGTATATATACGTATATATATTTCAGTGGTATGGGACGCTGTTATATATGTACACCTACATAATATATCTGTTAGTTATATGTATGCCCTAGAGGCCATTACTGTACATACGATGTATATTATAGTGGATTCTTGGACACATATAGGGAGGACTTTCTTGCTCGACATGATAGTACGCTGTCTGGTTGCTCTTTATCTTAACATGTACTCTGATTGTCTCTATGTTACATGTTGATAAAGCCCTTAGGATATGTACTCGACTACTGGGACTATGATGAGATCATACTGGTAGGGCCACGGTAGTCGACGAGTACATCCTATAACTGTTCCTAGTCGAGGGTGCTTCGAAACAGGGCATCGATACAACAGAGTAGACTAGCGTATACGCATCTTGACCCATGTGATGGGCGATGGATGATCCCATATCCATCAGTGTTTGACATCAAGGATGGTGTATGGGTGCTCAGTGGAGACTGGGTACACTGGACGGACTCGCCGAGAACTCCCAGATGGTATTATACCTCACGTCAGATGGCAGTTCTGTGGTGACACTGGTACAGGTTAGTCTGTAGACCCGAGATCGTCATAGAGTCTTGTGTGATTCCCACTATGCTTTGATTTCCATCATACCACGTCTAAGAGGGCGTGCAAAAAGGTGGCTTTTGGGTACATTCCCGAATCACATGGAGGCAATGAGCGATAGGAGGGGATTCGTATCTTCCGGTATAGGGAGTTGATGTTGCGCTATGTTCGATTGGCTATAACTAGAAATCCCTGGCCAGGGTTGCTGAGATTTACCGGTAAGTGTTATCAGTAGTTTCTCGAACTGTTATGGACCTCATATCGACACGACTTATCAAGCTACTGGGATTTATCGTTTACCACCCCTAGGCGAGATATGCGACATATCAGACGAAGAGAATAGACTGTACGGGAGTGTTACTGGTTGGATTCACGGGAGAATGTACATGCTTGCTTGTTGATCTTCTGATTGCTCAATACCTGGGTGGCTGTTACGTTTAGCTGACCGCTTGCAGCTTGTGGGTGTTTGATATGATCATCACCTACTGCCGGCGTATTGACGATTCTTTATAGTCCTACATAGAGGTTTCCTGGCTCAGGCAAAACGGAGTAGGAGCACATATGTGATATGTGCGGGACCGAGAATGATGCGTGTATGCGATACCGTATTAGATTCTCGCGATATGAGATATCGGCCGGGTATATGTGATATAGCCGGGTCATCGGATCAAGTGTTGATTCGATGAACTGATACAGATTATATTAGTCGGTTATTTGTGAAATAGCCGGATTATCGGATCAAGTGTTGATTCGATAATTTAATGTATAATTATATATTTGATATATTAAATTACATTAACTAATATAAGCTCACTAAAAGATTCTTTTTCTCACTCGGGTAATACATTGATATATATGCGATATATGTTAATTGTATTATTTTATTTTGTTACAATAAATATTGTATATGTGATATATAATATTGTAACATGTTATAATTACTAATGCAACATGATTAGTGGAGATTAAACAAGGTTAGGGTTTGATTTGGGTTAAACTTTTCTAGAAGCTTCTAGAAGCTTTTATTTTGTTTCTTGCAAAGATATTTTGTTTAGATATTTTGCAAGATATTTCCCAACCCAACCCACACCCTTTAACCCTAGTTAACTCTCTACATTGGTTAGCCTCTTTATCTTTGACCATGGTTGTATTTGTAATCATAACACACAATTCATTATTCATCACAAAGTAATTCATCTTCTTCTTCCTCCTTGCAAAGCTTTCTAGCTTTGAGTTTAGTGATGAAAATGAGTGAGATTAAGAAAACAAATGAAAGCTAAAATCCTACTTCATCATCCTAATCTATCCTAGCCATTTAGATTAGGGTGTTCACTTCATTAATGAGTGAGAGCTTGTGTAAAAGAAACTTCAAGGTAGATCATCTTTGTTATCGAAGATCGGAAGCAAGCTTGCATCTTTCTCTTTGTGGAGCCTCTCTAGAGTCTGGGTATTCGATGATCGCAGCGAAGAGACCTCAACACGGAGCTTTAGAAGTGAAGGACCGGACTAAAAAGGTTGTAATCCCAAACTCTTAGATGTTAAAGTGTTTAACATGCTTTGTTTCGTCTATTCTCTAGTTTAAAGATCTTGGTTAGGGTTTTTCGGCACGTCTAAATTTTAAATCAGGCATGATTGATGCCTTATAGACCCTTGTGAGAGTGTCTAGTAACCCTACAGTGGTATCAGAGCCAAGCTAGAGCTTTAGGCGAAGTCTAGACGAAATTTAAAGTCCGATCGAACCCCGAAACCCCATATTTGACCACTCTCTGGATATTTTTTAAAAATGTTGATTTTTCTGTATTAAAAATACTCAGAAATATAAGCAGGGAATTATAAGGATATCTGTGAAAAACGAGCCTCTAATCCCATTAAAGAGTCGCGGAACCGCGGCAAAGACATGCCTTGCGCGGCGGTTCTGCGGCGGAACAGTGGAATTAGGGTTTCATTTTTGTACAGTAATATCCGTATCTATTTCCTGATTGTTCAGGGAATTTTTAATTCTACTCAAGTGTTGAGTTTTCTGGGATGTATTGGGAACTCGTTGATTCGATCGGAAAGTTTAGCTTCGTTTAAGTTTTTCCGGGTAATTTTAGAACGTATTAAAAAGTTCGAACGAATATCAATAACTCACTTTTTCCTCTGCCAGAAAATTTCCAAGTGTTGGATTTTTCCGTAGTTTAAGAACGTTCTAAGTCGTGCAAGTAACGCGGTGGACCCTTTAGAAGAACACAAACCTTAACTCGATTATGTGACCATCTGAACCGCCTCTAAACTCTAGGGTTTGTGGCAGTACGGCGTTGTCACATGTGAGGCGTTGGCTTGACCCTTCTACGGCTGGACCATCGGTACTGTGGCATGTGATGGATACTTTTTGAACTCCGCTCAAGTGTTGAGCTATTTGGGAAATCTTCAGTGTTTGTTTATTCGATCGGAAAGTTTAACATTGTCTATTTATCTGGAATGTGATACAATATTTAGAATCCACAAATAGTTATGAGATAACTAATTTGAATGTTATAAATCTAATAGTTTAGTCTCAATTGATCGGTTGCCATGGGATTTTGATGTGATCAAAAGTCCGTCGCAATCACGAAGCGTACGCGGATACTCGCCGGGTAAACTTAATAGACAGCTACGCCCCATAGCCCCGACCAAGTGACTGTAGGAGAACCCCGTCTCCAACAGCATCCGTTTGGGTGCTCGCGGCAGCGGTGTTCCGCCTTAGTGCACTCCGTCGACGGCATCCGGGGATGCGTCCGTCTACTAAAGTTTGCGACGAGCATTCGATCAGGATGTCGGGAATCTTGTTGAATTGCCCGACTTGATATTGAAAAGTGTTTTCTATATTGAGACTGAAATGCGGGGTTTATAATTGTTAGGCATGCGATGTCTAAGGAATTCATTTGGTTAGGCATGAGATGTCTAAGGAGGTTGCGGATTCCAATTGTTGTAGTTTTACACTTTCTTTTCTGTGACCGTAAGTGTAATATGTGGTGTATCGCCGGTTTCGTTGCTATACATCAACGGCAATTGGGATACGCATATTTACTTACGTTGATGATATGTGATATTATGTGTTGCTGTGATATGTTATATTGGATTGTCGTGTTCTGAATAGCCGGAGGTTTTATGTGAGATGAGGGTTTTTATTTTCATTCATGTAAAATTCATTGTATGTAATATTCTTTTATTGGGGCACTTCCGGGCTGAGGATGATGTCACCATTGTATATTATTTACTTTTCCGCATTAGGATAGACCCAAGGCGGGGAGCACAAGTAACCGGGTTCTGGGGTCCAGAGGGAGGCCATCTCGAGGAGTCGAGACCGGGTCTCTTAACCCTAGAATTGGCAGTGTTGCTTGCCGCTCTCGTAGGGGTCTAGGGATGTGGGTTTGGCTATTCATCGCAGCCGTGGAATCCGCGTTTTATACAGGCTCGCATAAAATACGGAAATCCTAGTATATCCAATATTTCATATGTTATCTTCTGCTGCAATGTTCTGTGATGAGATTATATTACTGCCTGAGACAAATATTTATATTTATATATGAGATATATGTTATATTGCAGATTTCGTTTCAAATGTAATGCTTGTGAAGCATAATAAAATGGGACTTCATTAATGAGATTAATGAAACTAAAAGAAACCTAAAGATGTTGTAGAAACTTGTTTAAAAACTGGTAGTTCTAATTCTTGCTTTGCATAGCGGTGTTCCTTGTAGAACATCCAGCACCTTATTCGATAAGGAAAGAGCCGAGATCTCTTCACCAGGAGTGACCTCTTTAGCGAAACTAGCACTAGCAGATGCTACAAACTTGGTTTGTCTTTTGATTGTTTCTATAGTTTTTGCTTTGCATAGTGGTATTTGTGAAATATCCTGCACCTTATTCGATAAGGAAAGAGCCGACGATCCCTTCATCGGGAGTGACCTCTTTAGCAAAACTAGAAAAGGCCTCAAAAACATTCCAATTAAAATCACTCGATTCTACAACGATATCAAGTTCATTACGCAAAGGGTTTTCTCAAAAACCTGTCGTAGCCCTCCGTCATTTCAGATAAGTATTTCATAGTATTCGTACTGCGTTTGTTGACCTTGTCAAGGCATAGTGTGCGGTAGCTATTTATGCTTATCTGTAAAAGAATATGATGTGATTGAGTTAGGGTAGTCGTGTGACTTTGTTGACCTTGTCAAGGGTCATGCGGGTGGGTTTAATTCAATCGGGAAATGACGCGTTTAACTTGACTTGCGGTCTATGGTTTGTTGACCTTGTCAAGGTCATAGATCGCTCGGGGTAAAATATTATTGGGAATTTCAAGTGTTGAAATTTGCAATGAGATTGCATACCTTCTATGAGATAGTTGGATCCCGATACCCGCTGTGAGTAAGAGTTACTCCTGGGAGAGTTTTACACATTACAATTAGCCGATCAAGTAGGTGTGTAGAAGGGTGTCAACGGGGTTACGCCCCTGGAAAAACGAGATTTGCTTTAATTAGGTCCGTGCGAAAGCATGGGGAACCTCCCTCAAAGTACCGGCACTGGCCTGGCTAAAAGATTGGCGAACTTGTAGAGTGTAATTAATCCCGGCTAGTCTTTCCTTTTAGGGTTTGAAGGAAGATTTGACTAAAACAGTGGGAGCCATCCTGATTAGATAAATTGATAACCAATCTAATCTTGTAAAAGCGCACGCTGAGTGTTTTCTTCTCTCTCTCTCCTGGTTGCGACTATGTCACGCCTTAATCAAGATAATAATACGGATGTATTAACCGAACCCGCTTGTTATACTGCGCTAGAGAACGTTGGCCCCGCTCCAACTTATAATTGTTATAAGACAGAGCAGGAAATAGGGGATTACCAGAATTCCCATGCCACCCAAACGAAGAAAGTGCATGCTGATGCATCTTCTTCGGGTGTGGTCATTACCGAGGACTGTTTCTCAGTATCATTTACGTCCTGGGTATGAGATACCGGATCAGGATCCCGCAAATTTAATTTGTTACATGGGCTACAGATAGGTAGAGAACTGAGAACGGGTGATAAGTTTCAAGAGTTGAAAATGATGCAAGTATTGCAGCCAAGTCTGTTGGCAGTTATCACCCTGTATTACCAGAATACATTGATTCTGAACGAATGTTATTAGATACCGAACCTGATATACAACATCATACCAGTGTCTTTATTAGTAAAGAAGGATATAATTTTGTATTGTTGAATAATGTTTTGAACATTTCCTATATCAAGAGTTGATCGGTTCAGGCACGTTATCTAACAGCATAGATGTTCTAAATCAAACCGCAGTTCTTAAAGTACAGAACACACACAAGAGGAAGAGTTCAGAAATGAACGAATCCTTTTGAGGTATTGTAGACTAGGTCATATCAATGCGACCCGACTAGCTGAAGTTACATAAAGATGCATATTTAAATTAGTTTGAATTTACATCTTGTGAAACTTGCCAGTCATGTCACAAAGATAAGATGACCATAGCTCTGTTTATTGGAAACAGAGAAAGAGTTAGTGAACTCTTGGGATTGATACATGCTGATGTATGAATGTCCCCTGTCTACACATGCCAGGACCGGTTCTTTGTACTTCATTATATTCACTGATGATCTCTCAAGATTCAGACATATGTTCCTGTTGGAACACAAGTCCGAAGCTTTTGAGATATTCACAGAATATGGGTTAGAAGAGAGCATCTATAAGTACACAGCCAGAGGGCTTCGTAGATAGTGGGAGCAGCGGAAACGTGTGCAAGATGTTTTATGTGATAAAGCAGGCATCGCGGAGTTGGAATGTCTGTTTTGATGTGGTAGTCAAAGATTTTGACTTCATCAAAATGGTAGATGAACCTTGTATATACAAAAAGGTAGTAGAGAGTATGGTGGTGATCCTCGTAGAGTACGTGGATGACATACTCTTGATAGGGAAGGAGTTTCCTATGCTACGCTCGGTCAATCTCCGCTTATTACAAGGATTCTCCATAAAGGATCAAGGTGATACCTCCTAAATCTTAGGTTTTATATCTATGAGATAGATCTAAATAGATGTTAGGATACTCACTAGTTGTAGTAAGATGGTATCAGTCGATCCTGGGGAGAATCACTGGAAAGGTTCCAGGGTGATAAGGACGACTGAATGTCAGTCGCAGGCATTGTCTTTACCCTGAGTGGAGGGACGGTATGTTGGAAGAGTTCCAAGCTAGATACCGTGACTTACTAGACGATTAAAGGCAAGATACATCGTTACCAAGGATGCTACCAAAAAGGCAGTCTGGATATATAAGTTCATGAGATGAACTTCGTTCCTACCATTGTATGACAATGGAGTTATGGCTTATGCCAAGGAACCCCCCGTCCTATCAGAAATCCAGATATAATTCTTAGGTAGTTTCACCTGATTAGGGAGATCGAGGTTAGGAGAGTAGACACAGAGGACAACGGCGTGGATCTACTCACAAAGGCCTTTTTCCCAGTTGAGACTTTTATGGGATGGTTGAGTATGAGATATTTCAACCACAGCTAATTGTTGGGTATGTGATACCACAAGAGATGGCCCCAGTGCAAGTGGGAGATTGTTAGTTATATGTATGCCCTAGAGGCCATTACTGTATATACAATGTATATTGTAATGGATGCTTGGACATATATAGTGAGGACTTTCTTGCTCGACATGATAGTACGCTGTCTGGTTACTCTTTATCTTAATATGTACTCTGATTGTCTCTATATTACATGTTGATAAAGCCCTTAGGATATGTACTCGACTACTGGTACTATGATGAGATCATACTAGTGGGGCCACGGTAGTCGACGAGTACATCCTATAACTGTTCCTAGTCGAGGGTGCATCGAGACAGGGCATCGATACACCAGAGTAGACTAGCGTATACGCATCTTGACCCATGTGATGGGCGATGGATGATCCCATATCCATCGGTGTTTGACATCAAGGATGGTGTACGGGTGCTCAGTGGAGACTGGGTACACTGGACGGACTCGCCGAGAACTCCCAGATGGTATTATACCTCACGTCAGATGGCAGTTCTGTGGTGACACTGGTACAGGTTAGTCTGTAGACCCAAGATCGTCATAGAGTCTTGTGTGATTCCCACTATGCTTTGATTTCCATCATACCACGTCCAAGAGGGCATGCAAAAAGGTGGCTTTTGGGTACAGTCCCGAATCACATAGAGGCAATGAGCGATAGGAGGGGATTCATCTCTCCTGGTATAGGGAGTTGATGTTGCGCTGTGTTCGATTGGCTATAACTAGAAATCCCCGGCCAGTGTTGCTGATATTTACTGGTAAGTGTTATCATTAGTTTCTCGAACTGTTATGGACCTCATATCGACACGACTTATCAAGCTACTGGGGTCTGACGTTTACCACCCCTAGGCGAGATATGCGACATATCAGACGAAGAGACCGGACTGTACGGGAGTGTTACCGGTTGGATTCACGGGAGAATTTACAGGCTTGCATGTTGATTTTCTAATTGCTCAATACCTGGGTGGCTGTTACGTTTAGCTGACCGCTTGTAGCTTGTGGGTGTTTGATATGATCATTACCTACTGCCGGCGTATTGACGATTCTTTAGAGTCCTACACAGAGGTTTCCTGGCTCAGGCAAAATGGAGTATAAGCACATATGTGATATGTACGGGATCGAGAATGATGCGTGTATGCGATACCGTATTAGATTCTCGCGATATGAGATATCGGCCGGGTATATGTGATATAGCCGGGTCATCGGATCAAGTGTTGATTTGATGAACTGATACAAATTATATTAGTCGGTTATTTGTGAAATAGCCGGATTATCGGATCAAGTGTTGATTCGATAATTTAATGTATAATTATATATTTGATATATTAAATTACATTAACTAATATAAGCTCACTAAAAGATTCTTTTTCTCACTCGGGTAATACATTGATATATATGCGATATATCTTAATTGTATTATTTTATTTTGTTACAATAAATATTGTATATGTGATATATAATATTGTAACATGTTATAATTACTAATGCAACATGATTAGTGGAGATTAAACAAGGTTAGGGTTTGATTTGGGTTAACCTTTTCAAGAAGCTTCTAGAAGCTTTTATTTTGTTTCTTGCAAAGATATTTTGTTTAGATATTTTGCAAGATATTTTCCAACCCAACCCACACCCTTTAACCCTAGTTAACTCTCTACATTGGTTAGCCTCTTCATCTTTGACCATGGTTGCATTTGTAATCATAACACACAATTCATTATTCATCACAAAGTAATTCATCTTCTTCTTCCTCCTTGCAAAGCTTTCTAGCTTTGAGTTTAGTGATGAAAATGAGTGAGATTAAGAAAACAAATGAGAGCTAAAATCCTACTTCATCATCATAATCTATCCTAGCCATTTAGATTAGGGTGTTCACTTCATTAGTGAGTGAGAGCTTGTGTTAAAGAAACTTCAAGGTAGATCATCTTTGATATTGAAGATCGGAAGCAAGCTTGTATCTTTCTCTTCGTGGAGCCTCTCTAGAGTCCGGGTATTCGATGATCGCAGCGAAGGGACCTCAACACGGAGATTTAGAAGTGAAGGACTGGACTACAAAGGTTGTAATCCCAAACTCTTTGATATTAAAGTGTTTAACATGCTTTGTTTCGCCTAATATCTAGTTTAAAGATCTTGGTTAGGGTTGTTCGGCACGTCTAAATTTTAAATCGGGCATGGTTGATGCCTTATAGACCCTTGTGAGAGTGCCTAGTAACCCTACAATATCATCATAGTGATCTATGCAAATATACTTATTCATTAGATTTGAGGGCCGTTATTATGGTCGATATGAGGGCCGATATTATGGTCGATATGAGCGGCGATATTATGGTCGATATGAGGGCCGGTATTATGGTCGACATGAGCGGCGATATTATGGTCGATATGAGGGCCGATATTATGGTCGATATGGGGATTTCGTGAGGATGACATGTTTTATTACATACTCCGCATTTATTTGATATGCATTGCTTCATGTATTAGTAGTACCTGATAGAGTACCTTTCATGACTGTTGCATATATATATATATATTGCTGTTTATTGCTATCAGCTTGCATGTAATAGACCATCGCATTACGTGCATACTTGCGATTACCTGCATATGTTATTTACTATTCACGAGTTGGCAACTCACCCCCGTTGTGCCACAGTGTTTTGCAGGAAGTCCCTCAGGGCAGCCGCGGCAGGGCTTTCATCTATCGTATCATCTTTTGCAGCGGATACCGCTACGGCTGACTGTGTGTAGTTTTGCTATAGGTGGGTTTTGCGGTTATCCGATGTTGATCATTGTATATTCGTTGTATCCTGTACTCTCCATCTACCACCATCATGTATTGAATTAGAGACGAGTTGTGAGAACGATATTGTATATTATTTTGTGACTTGGAGATCTATTATGCAGTTTTTATTCATATCGTCTTTTTTCTTCGCTATGGCGTCGTATATCTGTTGTGGTGGTTGTTTTCCGCCCTTGGGCGTGGATTTGCTCCCGTTTGGGGATGCTTTACTTATATCTTTTTTGTACCCTTTTTGGGGGCTTGGTTTACAAAGGAGGTGCTGCCAAATTTTAAAGGAAATAGAGTTGGACTTTAAAGAATTTGTATTTGAGGTTTCAAAAGTTTTAACAATGTTCTTATCACTTACTACTTTTGATGGTTTAGATTGCTGGGTTTTCGGCTTACTTAAATTGCGTTACGCCTGTAGACGTTACGTGGTTTAAGGGCCGTCACGTGCCAATTTCGGGTCATGACAAAGTTGGTATCAGAGCGCTAGGTTTTACCTGTCGGAGTGTAGGATGACCTTGGTATGATGCAGTAGGTAGCTTAAGCAGAGTAACGTAGTGTGTGTATGTCTGCGGCATACTTACGACACGGTACTCCGCCAAAGTGACCTAAGTACTAATTGCTTGAAATTCCTTCCATGATTATACATATCCTTATGATTCGATTTCCGTGTTCTTATCGAATCCTATTTCCATTTATACCCTTTATCCCGCCGATGACTATGAGGGCTCAGATAGAAGCAGCGAGGGCCGAGGTCAGAGTTCACTCGTTTAGGACGAGGACTGACCAGGACGGTACGCTCGTTGCCCAGGGGAAGATTGATCCGCCTTCGATAGATCGTATCGCTAGGCTTGAGGCAGATATGCAGGACTTGCGCCAGATGATGAGGTCATTGGTTGAGGCCAGTCGAGTGCAGCGACAGGTGGTTGCCACCCCTGTTACCCAGTTATTCCTTGCTATCAGCACACGGTATTGTGTCACGTATACAGCTGTAGTTGATGCAGCCCGTTTAACTGAGGAGGGTCTTTTCGAGACTTTGGGAGTTCCGAGACCGAGGAGGGCTCGTACAGGTGTATCAGCCCAGAGACAGAGGCTTAGTCGCCGCGACAGATTTCGTTTACGTCGCGGGAGTAGAAGAGGCTTGGGACGAGGACAACTATTTAGCTCTTATCCCCAGGAGAGTCAGCAGTTTTCTTCTGGATGTTACCGGTGCGGGAGTTTGAGTCATCGTTTTCGAGATTGTACTGAGCCACGTGAGGGCGGGACAGCTGTACCACATGATACCTTACCACCTTCACCTCAGGGAGAGTCGCCTGTTGCGCCTGTTGTTGATCCGCGTCAGACTTATGTTTAGAGAGGTCGTGGTTGCGGAGGATTTGTTTCGAGAGTACAGGATGGTAGAGGAGGAAGACAGCCAGTTGCGGGTAGAGGACAGACACGAGCGTTTGCTTCTACTCATCGGGACGCGCGGGCGTCGAATGTAGAGTTTCCAGGTATTCTTAATTCGTATGTTCTTTTGATGCGTATGTCTGTTTAATTCGGGATCTATGCACTCGTTTGTTCTACACACTTTGTGCCGTGGTTGGGCCGAGAGTCGTGTATGCTAGATCAACCGTTTGTTGTGTTAACTCCTGTTAGCGATCCTTTGGTTTCGCGACACGTATTTCGATCATGTGCCAATTGGGTAGGAGATAGGGATTCGCCCGTTGATTTGATCCTTCTAGAGATGTTGGACTTTGACGATCTCCTGGGCACGGACTGGTTAGCTACGTGCTATGTGTCTATGGACTTCCGTGAGAAAACAGTTAGGTTTTGTTTTCCCGGCGAGTCAGTTCTTGTTGTGCAGGGGGATAAAGGTGTCGCCTCTCACAGCTTGAATTCAACCTTTTACGCTAGTCGGCTTTTGAGGAGAGGATGTCGAGGATTCTTAGCTTCCATTCGTGATACCGGAGCCACAGTGGGTTTGTTGGACCGGGTTCCTATCGTGCGAGAGTTTTCCGACGTTGTTCCAGGTGAGCCGACGGAGCTTAGGGAGCTTAAGGATTTGCTGCAGAGTTGTTAGATAGGAGGACTTGTACATCCGAGTGTTTCGCTTTGGGGAGCTCCTATTCTGTTAGTCGAGAAGAAAGACGGCAGTTTGTAGTTGTGCATTGATTGATCGTCAATTGAACCGAGTTACGGTGCGGTTAGGTATCCTTTACCTCGCATTGACGATTTGTTCGTTCAGCTCCAGAGTGAGAGACATTTTCTAAGTTTGTTTTGGGGATCAGTTCATCATTGTTGCGGATTCGGAGTGATGACATTCCAAAGACTGCATTTTGTGCGCGCTACGGGCAGTATGAGTTTTTGGTGGTGTCGTTGGACTCACCAATGCCCTAGCAGCATTCGTAGATGTGATGAACCAGGTTTCTCATGCTGTTCCTTGACCAGTTGATTATTGTGCTATTGATGACATTCTGGTCTATTCCAAGAGTCGTGAGGAACATGAGCGGCACTTGAGGATTTTCTTTGCAGACATTGGGAGAGCACTGGCGGTTTGTTAAACTCTCGAAGTGTTCCTTCAGGCTTGATGGTGTTGAACTCCTTGGTCATGTGGTTACGGGAGACGGTATTCGTATGGACCCGAGGGAGATCGAGACCGTACAACTTCTCCCAGAATTGCATCAGGGACAGAGGTCCGCAGCTTTTGGGCTTAGCCGATTTTTGCCGCTGTTTCGTGCAGGATTTCTTGTGTATCGCTGCACCGTTGACCGGGCTGACCAGGAAGGAAGTTCCTTTTTTTTAGACTGAGGCACAGCCCGCCGACGCTCGTTTGTTTGAGATTCATGAGCTTGTTCGGCAGGGTAAAGATTCAGAGTTCTGATTTGTGACCAGGGTGTGCTACGTTATGGGACTCGTTGTGTGTACCGGATATTGATGGGTAGAGACGCGAGGTCCTAGAGCAGGCACATCAGTCAGCTTTTAGTGTTCATCTGAGTTCCATCGAGATGTGACATGACTTGAGAGGTAGTTACGGGTGAGCAGGGATGAAGAGTGAAATTTCGGATTTCGTTTCGTGGTGTCTATCTTGCTGCGAGCTAAGGTTGAGCATTGAAGCCCGGCTGGAGAGTTGCAACCATTAACCGTTCCGGAGTGGGAATCAGAGCAGATCTCCATGAATTTCGTTGTGGTGTCTACCCAGGTCTAGACAGGGTATGACTCCATTTGGGTGTTTGTTGTCCAGTTATGCTCAGTTTTCTCAATGGTTCTTCGATAAGTTGTGCGTTTGCACGGAGTTCCTTCATACGTTGTATCCAATAGAGGCATCCAGTTCGCTAGCCGTTGTTGGCAGAACCTTCAGGAAGCCTTGGGTACTGGTTGAGCTTTAGCGTCGTGTCCCATCTGTAGACCGATGGTTAGTGAGAACGGACTATACATACTCTGGAGGATATGTTTGTGTGTACGTACAAGTTGTTTGTTGGCAGTTGGGATCGTCACTTGCCTTTGATGAAGTTCTCCTACGATAACGGTTATCAGGAGACGTTTCAAATGGCAACTTTCGGGCCTTGTGTGATATGTTGTGTCGATCGCCAGTCTGTTTTACTGACTCCGCGATAGCAGGATTTTTGGACCCCAGCTAGTCGAGAGGCTTCGGAGGAGATCCAGTTGATTCAGGTCAGGATGAGAGCAGCCCAGTGCAGACAGAAGTCTTATGCCGACCGTAGTTGTCGCAGACTTGAGTTCGCAGTGGGAGATCATGTATTTCTATGGATTTTTCCGATGAAATGGCGTGTTGAGTTTTGGGAAGCTTAGTCCCAGAATTGTAGGTCCTTTTGAGATCCTTGAAGCGAGTTAGTACCGTTGCCTATAAGTTGGCACTTCCGCCCAGATTTTTGAGTATTCATCCTGTATTCCTTGTGTCAATGCTTTGCAAATACCTTCATGACCTTTCTCACATGATTTAGCATCAGACCATTTAGCTTGAACGCGATCTTTTCGTTCACCGGAAGCCGATTGTGTTAGTGGATCGGCAGGTGGAGAAACTTCGGTCGATGGTCTTGCCAGCTATGGAGGTTTTTCTTTGGCGTAGCCGTCTAGTGAGGAGATCACTTAGGAGGCTGCGAGCGAGATGTGGGAGTTTTGCACTCATCTCTTTGAAGGTATGCATAGTAAGAATTTTAAATCCGGGGACGAATTTTCTATAAGGGGGCGGAGAGATTGTAACACCTTAGAACGCGATTAGTGTTAATTAGACGATAATGCGGGTTTTCTGTAAAAAGTTTACCAAATCGGTTTCCTCACATTTTATAACATTTAATTAATAATTTAATTTTATTTGTTTTGGCTTGCACACACGTGTGCACGTTAATGCGAGGGTTAGTTTGTGTAATCTTGTTTAGTAGACCATGTCAACCTTAAGTTAATCCATCCAATCCTTGCTTAAGCTTAACCTAAACCTCTAGATATTTATGTGAGATATTTCCATTTGTTTTGGATATGAGAAGATGTGGCATGGTGAGTCATGCTTGCATTTATTGATGGTGGTGCACTCACCCTACACTCACCTCTCTCTCTTTTCATCTCACCCTCTCTCTTTCTCTCTCACTTATCTCTTCCTCATTATTCTCTCATCTCCTCATTTCCTCAACTGAATCCTTGCAATTTCCTTCACTACCCCTTCACAAAAACTTCACAAACTTCATTAAATCTCACCAAAATCATATCTCAAGACTTTTTTTGCCTCTTAGATGCCTTGGAGCTTAGAAAGTTACGATCTTTGAGCTTGTGGGAGTAGGTAATGATTTCTTTCTGTTAAGTAAGTCTTTTTAATGTTGTTTAGCATGTAAGTTTTAGTTTAGAACGCGTAATGTTTCGTTTCGTGCAAATATCGTATTTTTAGTGTAGCTTTGGGTCTCGGATGATCTGCTATCAAACCAGGTATTTATTGGAAAAGTTCCCATCACAGTGACCTTGTGTAGTGACCTTGAACCCACCATAAAAACCTGAGCCTATTCATTTAACTTTAGGTCGCAGTTTTATCGGTTCTGGCCGTAATTTGCGGCCAGAGTAGGGGCTGGGGGGTTGTGTTTTGGGGTAGAGGTCTCTGGGGTTGTGTGCAGTCTTGTGGTACGTGCAACTTTTACAAATTGTGTGTGCAGAAAAATCTGGGATCACTTTGCTTGCTTTCTAGTGTTTCGACTCCACGCGTTACGTTATCCGACACGGTTCGTGTTATTGTATTGTTGTTGCTCTTGAGTTGGTTTCATAGTGTCGTTACACACGTTAGCCACTAGACGAACACGCGAGAGTTTGTTTGGAGTTGGTGCGTCGGTCAAACGTAGTTTGTACATGTTATTGGTCGATTGCTAATATGAACTTGTTATACTGTTGTTTTATGATCTAGGGTCACAGGCGGGGACTTCGGACGCTACGAAGAGGGGAAAGCGAGTGGTTGGCTTTACTTAGCCCAAGATCATCTGTGAGTAGATTTAACATCTACAGGGGAATCGCCCGCTTGGCGTTATGCGTCAGGGCTAGATATGATATGGTATTAGCCGCATGTTATATTGAACATATAGAGATTGTGCATAAAACTTCATTGCATATTATTACTTGTTGTGCTTGGACTTGTACCCTTTGGACACTCTACTATTATTGACGGTTCATGTTGCACGAGCACTGATTTTATGCCACTCACACCGTCAATAATTTCCATGACACGCACAACACTTATACATACGTGAGATTGTATTGGCTAGGGGCTTGAGACATGATCCTTATTCTTATTGTGCATATGATATATAGGATACCTGTATACCAACATGCCTACACATATGCCTTGACATGCCTACATGCTAGTTACCCATATACCTATATGGTATTGTACCATTAGTGACAGGTATATACACATATGAGACATAGCTACATGGACATTTTGCATACATACTTACACATACACCCGTATGGTATTATATCATTATTGATAGGTACATGCACATACACCTCGCTATAGTTACATGTTCACCTTTATATGATGTTGCGTTTGGTTTCGGAGAAATTAGGAACCACATGATATACTTAATAACTTGTTGCAGTTAAATAACGGTTTTTCCTTTATATGCTCATATTACTGTTTCATGTTGCATATATGATATTTCATGGATTTCGCATTGTGATATGGTTTTCATATGATATTTTCTGGATGTTTTAATCCTGCGTATATATATCAGTGGTATGGGACGCTAATATACATATGTATATATACGTATATATATTTCAGTGGTATGGGACACTGTTATATATGTACACTTACATAATATATCATCATAGTGATTTATGCAAATATACTTATTCATTATATATGAGGGCCGATATTATTGTCGATATGAGGGCCGATATTATGGTCGATATGATGATTCCGTGAGGATGACATGTTTTATTCCATACTCCGCATTTATTTGATATGCATTGCTTCATGTATTAGTAGTACCTGATAGAGTACCTTTCATGACTGTTGCATATATATATATATATATATATATATTGTTGTTTATTGCTATCAGCTTGCATGTAATAGACCATCGCAGTATGTGCATACTTGCGATTACCTGCATATGTTATTTACTATTCACGAGTTGGCAACTCACCCCCGTTGTGCCACAGTGTTTTGCAGGTAGTCCCTCAGGGCAGCCGCGACAGGGCTTTCATCTATCGTATTATCTTTTACAGCGGATACCGCTACGGCTGACTATATGCAGTTTTGCTATAGGTGGGTTTTGCGGTTATCCGATATTGATCATTGTATATTCGTTGTATCTTGTACTCTCCATCTACCACTAATATGTATTGACTTAGAGACGAGTTGAGAGGACGATATTGTATATTATTTTGTGACTTGGAGATCTTTTATGCAGTTTTTATTCATATCGTCTTTTTTCTTCGCTACGGCATCGTATATCTGTTGTGGTGGTTGTTTTCCGCCTTTGAGCGTAGATTTGCTCCCGTTTGGGGATGCTTTACTTATATCTTTTGTTGTACCCTTTTTGGAGGCTTGTTATACAAAGGAGGTGCTGCCAAATTTTAAAGGAAATAGAGTTGGACTTTAAAGAATTTGTATTTGAGTTTTCTAAAGTTTTAGCATTGTTCTTATCACTTACTTCTTTTGATGGTTTAGATTGTTGGGTTTTCGGATTACTTAAATTGCGTTACGCTTGTAGACGTTACGTGGTTTAAGGGCCGTCACGTGCCAATTTCGGGTCGTGACAGGGGTCAAATCGAGTTTTCGATCGGACTTTAAATTTCGTCTAGACAATGCCTAATGATCTAGCTTGGCTTTGATACCACTGTAGGGTTGTATAGCAAGACAACAAGGTTTTGGAAGGCATCACACATGCCATTTTATAAAATTTTGGGGTGCTATGAAACCCTAACCAAGATCTTAACTAGAGTATTAGGGTAAACTTTGCATGTAAACAACTTTACATCTAAGTGAGAGGGATTACAACCTTTGTAGTCCGTTCCTTCGCTTCATAAGCTCCGAGTTGTTGTCCCTTCGCTGCGATCATCAAGCTCCCAGACTCTAGAGAGGCTCTATGAGGTGAATGATGCATCTTACTTGAAGTCTTCGAAATCTAAGACGATCTACCTTGAGGAAACACAAACTCAAGCTAACTCTTCACTAATTTTGAATTAGTGAAGCTAACACACTAATCTATATGGCTAGTATAGAAGAGGATGATGAAGTAGGAATTTTGCTTTCTTTAGTTTTCTTTTTCTCACTTTATTTCATCACTAATGAAAAAGCTAGCAAACTTTTGAGGAAGAAGAAGATGAAATGATGAGAATAATTGTTGTGTGGTTAGAAATGCATCCATGGGTCAAGTATATCATCCTTAACCCTTGTAGAGACTTAACCATTAGCTATGGTTAAAGGTGAGGTTGATAAATATCTTAAGCTAGACAAAAAGAGTGGACAAAGTCAAATAAGTCTACTAGCTTCTGCAAGCTTTCAACAAATATCCATAATATTTGAATTACTCTATGATAAATATTAACCCTAATCTTAACCCTAGCATGGTTTAACTCTCATAAACCCTAATTGCATTTATAACCTAGCATGTTATAATTATACATATCGCATATATATAATTTTGTAACAAAAGAAAAGAATATATTTAACATATATCACATATATATCAATGTATCCAAAATGAGAAAAAGAATTACTTAAGTGAGCTTATATTAGTTAATGTAATGTAATATATTACATATATATTATACATTAAATTATCGAATCAATACTTGATCCGATAATCCGGCTATATCATATATAACCAACTAATATAACATGTATCATTTCATCGAATCAACACTTGATCCTATGACCCGGCTATATCACATATATCCGCCCGATATCACATATCGCGAGAATAGAATACGGTATCACATACACGTATTATTCTCGGTCCCGCATATATCACATATGTGCTCCTACTCCGTTTCGCCTGATCTAGGAAACCTCTGTGTAGGACTCTAAAGACTCGTCAATACGCCGGCAGTAGGTGATGATCAAATCATACACCTACAAGCTGCAAGCGGTCAGCTAAACGTAATAGCCACCCGGGTATTGAGCGATCAGGAGATCAACAAGAAAAACTGCTCGCACTCCTGTGAATCCAATCAGTAACACTCCCGTACAGTCCGGTCTCTTCGTCTGTTATGTCGCATATCCAGTTTAGGGGTGGTAAACGTCAGGCCCCAGTAACCGATAAGTCGTGCCGATGTGTGGCTCATAACTGGTCGAGAAACTACTGATAACACTTACCAGTAGATCTCCATAGCATCCCTGGCCAGGGACTTCCAGTTATAGCCAATCGAGCACAGCGCAACATCAACCCCCAATTCCGGGAGAGACGAAACCCCTCCTACCGCTCATTGCCTCCATGTGATTCGGGACTGTACCCAAGAGCTACCGTTTTGCACGTTCTCATGAATGTGGTAAGGTGGAAATCCAAACACAGTAGGAATCACATAAGACTCTATGACGATCTCGGGTCTACAGACTAACCTATACTAGTGTCACCAAACAACTGCTATCTGACAATAGGTATAATACCATCTAGAAGTTCTCGGCGAGTCCGTTCAGTGTACCTAGTCTCCACTGAGCACCCGCATACCATCTTTGATGTCAAACATCAATGGATGTTGGATCATCCATCGCCCATCATATGGGTCAAGATGCGTATACGCTAGTCTACTCTGGAGTATCGATGCCCTGTCTCGATACACCCTCGACTAGGAACAATTATAGGATATACTCGTTGACTACTCTGGCCCCACTAGTATGATCTCAATCATAGTCCTAGTAGTCAAGTACATATCCTAAGGGCTTATCAATATGTGAGAGCAAGACAGTTAATCAATACTAGTCAACATGTTAAGACAAAGTGCAACCAGATAGCATACTATCACATCGAGTAAGAAAGTCCTCTCTATATATATCCAAGCATCCACTATAATATACATCATATGTACAATAATGGCCTCTAGGGCATATACATAACTAACAGTACGAGCAGGATTTATCCCACTCATGATCAGGAGATGGTCGCGGTGGTCTTACGCTGGAGATTTGGGGACACTACTTATACGGAAAGTCATGTCAGATTTCATGGACCACCAGAGCTTAATGTACATCTTCATACAGCGGGATCTGAAGTTGAGACAGCGCCGTTGGATCGAGTTTATGAAGGATTATGATTGTGAGTTCCTTTATTGCCCGGGGTAAGGCGATTGTGGTAGCTGATGCTTTGAGTCGTAGGCCTGGGGTTAGCTTGTTCCAGTTAAGCGCAGTTCAGAGATAGTCTTTTGCATATTTGCAGTTCTTGTGCGACCGTTGAGTACAGCTTAAGTTCACCTCTACTAGGGGACGGCTTGCTCATGTCCGTGCCCGTACACTTTTACTTAATCGTTTTCGTGAGGCACTGCTCGACGATGCTCGTTTGTCTGGGATTCTTGACCATGTTCGGCAGGGTAAAGATTCAGAGTTCTTGATTTATGACCAGGGTGTGCTTCGTTGTGGGACTCGCTTGTGTGTACCAGATGCTGATGGGTAGAGACGCGAGGTCCTAGAGCAGGCACATCTGTCAGCTTTCAGTGTTCACCCAAGTGCCACCAAGATGTAACGTGACTTGAGAGTTAGTTACGGGTAGGCAAGGATGAAGAGTGATGTTTCAGATTTCGTTTTGAGGTGCTTGACTTGTCAGCGAGCTAAGGTTAAGAATTTAAGACCGGCAGGAGAGTTGCAATCTTTAACCGTTCCAGAGTGGGAATGAGAAAAGATCTCCATGAATTTCTTTGTGGTGTCTACCCAGGTCTTGTCAAGGGTATGACTCCATTTGGGTGATTGTTGTCCAGTTATGCTCAGTATGCTCAGTTTGCTTAGTTTGCTCAGTTTTTTTTCGATAAGTTTATGCGTTTGCACGGAGTTCCTTCATGCATGGTATCCAATAGAGTCACCCAGTTCGCTAGCCATCTTTGGCAGAAGCTTCAGGAAGCCTTGGGTTCGGTTTGAGCTTTAGCACCGCTTCCCATCCATAGACCGATGGTCAGTCAGAGCGGACTATACAGACTCTGGAGGATATGTTTGTGCGTACGTACTAATTGTTTGTTGGTAGTTGGGATCGTCACTTGACATTGATAGGGTTCTCCTACAATAACTGTTATTAGGAGACATTTCAGATGGAAACTTTTAGGCTTGTAGGGTAGTTTGTGTCGATCGCCAGTCTGTTTGACAGACTCCGCAAGAGCAGGATTTTTGGACCCCAGCTAGTCCAGAGATTTCGGAGAAGATCCAATTGATTCAGGTCAGGATGAAAGCAGCCCAGTGCAGACAGAAGTCTTATGCCGACCGTCGTCGTCGCAGACTTGAGTTCACAGTGGGAGATCATGTATTCCTACGGATTTTTCCGATGAAATGGCGTGTTAAGTTTTGGGAAACTTATTCCCAGATTGTAGGTCCTTTGGAAATGCTTGAGCGAGTTAGTTCCGTTGCCTATCGTTGCCACTTCCACCAAGATTTTAGGATGTTCACCCCGTATTCCTTGTATCGATACTTCGCAATTACCTTCATGACCCTTCTCACATGATTCAGCACTAGACCTTTTGGACGCGATCTTTTCGTTCACCAGCAGCCGATAGTTATAGTGGATTCATATTGTTAGGTATCCCGGGGCAAGAAAACTCGTATTGTTAGGTGGTGAGCTCGGCGGAGGGAGTACTACCTACCGGTGATAATATTTGGATTCGGCGGTTATCGTGGGGATACCGACCGGAGTTCTGTACGGACATGACATAAGGGCCAGTCATGGTGATGGCACCTGACAGATGAGTATGTACGTGTCGATGCTGGACACGGGTTTCATGATGTTTAGAGTGTCGATGTTGGACACTCAGGTTCCATGATTTTGATGTGTCTCTGAAGGACACACACACACACACACACATATACATGCATATGTTTTCATGATGTTTTTCTAGTGTCGATGTTGGACACTCAGGTTTCATGAGACTTACAGGATTTGAGGGCCGATCTGAGGATGCGGTGCCTTTGGTATTGGGATTTGGAGTGTCATTGATGGACACTAGTTTCTCTACGATGAGGATTCCGTGTTGATGATATGTTTTATCCCATACTCAGCATTTATTTGATATGCATTGCTTCATGTATTAGTAGTACCTGATAGAGTACCTTTCATGTCTGTTGCATATACATATTGCCATTTATTGCTATCATCTTGCATGTGATAGATTATCGCAGTACGTGCATACATGCGATTACCTGCATATGTTGTTTACTATTTACAAGTTAGCAACTCACCCCCGTTGTGCCACAGTGTTTTGCAGGTAGTCCCTCAGAGCAGTCGCGGCAGAGCTTCTTCTTCTTCTTCTTATCGTATCATCTTTTGCAGCGGATACCGCTACGGCTGACTGTGAGCAGTTTTGCTATATGTGGGTTTTGCGGTTATCCGATGATGCTCATTGTATATCCTATTGTATCTAGTAATCTCCATCTACTACTTCATGTATTGACTTAGAGACGAGATGTGAGGACGATATTGTATAGTATTTTGTGACTTTGGATGTCTTTTATGCTGTTGTCACTTTATATCGTCCATTTTCTTCGCTACGGCGTCGTATATCTGTTGTTGTGGTTGTTTCTGCCTTTGGGCGTGGATTTGCTCCCGTTTGGGGATGCTTTACTTATATTATATGTTGTACCCCTTTTTAGGGCTAGTTTTTACAAAGGAAGTGCTGCCAAATTTTAAAGAAAGTAAATTTGGACTTTAAAGAATTTTGATTGAGATTCCAAAAGTTTTTAACATTGTTCTTATTACTTACTACTTTTGATGGTTTAGATTGATGGGTTTTCGGCTTACTTAAATTGCGTTACGCCTATAGACGTTACGTGGTTTAAGGGTCGCCACGTGCCAAAATATCGGGTCGTGACAAATTCGGTATCAGAGCGCTAGGTTTTACCTTTCGGAGTGTAGGATGACCTTGGTATGATGGAGAAGGTAGCTTAAGTAGAGTGACGTAGTGTGTGTATGTCCACGGCATACTTACGACACGGTACTCCGCCTAAGTGACCTTAGTTCTTATTGCTTGAAATTCCTTCCATGATGATATATATCCTTGTAATTCGATTTCCGTGTTCATATCGAATCCTATTTCCATTTCTAGCCATTATGCCACCGATGACTATGAGGGCTCAGAGAGAGGCAGCGAGAGCCAAGGTCAGAGTTGACTCGTTTGAGACGATGAATGACCAAGGAAGGGACCTCACTCTATAATTGGCGGGCTATTCGCCGCACTCGTGGGTGGCCCATTCACTTTGATGAAGGGGGCTGCCTCACTTCTGGTTTTGGCGGGTAACATATCACGCCCGTAGGGGTCTAGGTTTTCATTGCATAGGTTATCCACACGACCAGGGGAACGTCTGGTTTCAGTTGCGGCTCAAAGGAAACCCGGGGCTCCCAGATCTTTAGTATGTTCTGTGATGTTGTATTTATCATGTCTGGAGCGATTATTATATATTTTTATGTAGGGTTCCTAAGCACAACAGCAAGGTTTTGGGAAACATCATCCATTCCAAATTAAAAATTTTGCCATGCTTAAACAACCCTAAACAAGATCTTTAACTAGAGAATCATGCGGAATCGAAATGCAAACAACTTTACAACTAAGTGATTAGGGATTACAACCTTTGTAGTCCGTTCCTTCACTTCATAAGCTCCAAGTAGTGGTCCCTTCGCTGCGATCCAAGAACTCCCGGACTCTTGAGAAGCTCCACACGGTGTATGGTGCATGCTTGCTTGTAGTCTTCGAAATCCAAGATGATCTACTTCGAGAAAACACGAACTCAAGTTATCTCTTCACTAATATGAAATTAGTGAAGCCAACACACTAAACTATATGGATAGTATAGAAGAGGATGATGAAGTAGGAATTTTGCTCTCTTTAGTTTTCTTTTTCTCACTTTATTTCATCACATGAAAAAAAGCTAGTAAGCTTTTGTGAGGAAGAAGAAGATGAACAAGTGATGAAAGAATAATGAGCTTAGGTTAGAAATGCAACCATGGTGAGTTAGTATATGTCATGGCTAACTCATGTAGAGAATAAACCATGGGCTAGGGTTAAAGGTTAGGTTAACAAATAACTTAGTAAATATCAAGAAGGGCGGACTTAGTCAACAAGATAAATATCTTAGCATAATCCACACAATTTTGATTTAACTAAAATATAATTAAAATCTAACCCTAATCTCTAGCCATGGTGTGAATCTCATAAACCCTAGTTACATGTATAACCTAGCATGTTACAATTATACATATCACATATATATAATTTTGTAACAAAAGAAAAGAACACAATAAACATATATCACATATATGTTAAATGTATCCAAAGTGAGAAAATGAAATACTTAAGTGAGCATATATTTATTAATGTAATTTAATATATCAAATATATAATTATCGAATCAACACTTGATCCGATAATCCGGCTATATCACATATAACTGACTAATATAAAATGTATCATTTCATTGAATCAACACTTGATCTGATGACCCGGCTATATCACATATAACCGGCCGATATCACTTATCGCGAGGATAGAATACGGTATCACATACACGTATCAATATCGGTCCCGCACATATCACATATGTGCTCTTACTCCGTTTCGCCTGAGCCAGGAAACCTCTGTGTAGGACTCTAAAGACTCGTCAATACGCCGGTAGTGGGTGATGATCATATCAAACACCCACAAGCCGCAAGCGGTCAGCTAAACGTAACGACCACCTGGGTATTGAGCGATCAGAAGATCAACAAGCAAGCATGATCACACTCGTGTGAATCCAATCAGTAATACTACCGTATGTAAGGCTACAGCAGCGCCCCGGCCGACTATACCAGGACAAATGCGGAACAAAAACTTTTATAAACCGGCGCTATCGTAACCCTAAAACCCGGATCGTTCCATTAACCGTAAACTAGTAAACTGTAAAAGAGTTTGGAGAGATTATACCGATCGATCCGTGTCTTTCGGTCTTCAATTTCTATGCCAAGCTCCTCGCTGCTGCGCCGACGAAGTTCGCTCTCCGATCTCGCTCGTCGAAGTGGCTCCACGTCGAGGATTCTTTATACGGGCTCCCGCTTCAAACCGAAGCAACTCAGACAAGAAGTTTGCCAGACGACATGTCCAAGGTGAAGTAGAGATAGTGTGTGATTACATTGTCTCAATACACTCTAAGATTCTCAACACATGAGAGGGATAGAGTGGAGGTTAAAGATGAAGCCATGAGTGAAGAGTTGTGAGCACAAGAAAAGCTAGTGAAGAAAAATGGAATTGCTATATTGTGTGAGATCTTTTGTGTGAGCCCTTCAAACAAATCAAGAACCAACCCCAACCTTAAGTGGCTACCCTCTCTTTGCTCCACAAAATATCTCACACCCAAAAACAATAAAGAAATGATCATGGCACAAAAAATCACACCACGAGTCACCAAAGTTGCACATGCCATATTTAATGCCCTAGGTTAAAACTTGCACTCACAATTTCCACATAATCAAACATTAATCTAAATGTTTAACCCAAAAAGAAATGGCATCTACTAAAGTAATCTCGTGACGAATCACAAGAATACCCCGTATCTGTATATACATACCTGCATCCGTATTCCGACTGTATACGAATACTACGAGACGAAAGTAATCCAACAATCTAATACTAGGATCCGGCTTAAACCAAAGCCCACTAGTATGATCCGTCCGATCATGATCCGTGCACGAGTGCACGTATATGATCGAACCCTGCCATAAAACTATACGACCTCTACAAAGTTTTGCCCGAACTTGGGAAAACTTTCTGTGGGGGACTCTAAAGACTCGTCAATACGCTGGCAGTGGGTTTAACCACAAGCACGTCAGTGGTACTAGCTGTACGTATCGGCTTCCTAGGTGTTGAGCAAAAGGGAGGCCGATGAGCGAACTCATCCTGAAACCCTACTGAGTCTGTCAGTGACAATATCCGTACTGTCCGGTCCGTTCGTCTATGAGTATCGCATATCGGGCCTAGGGGGCTGGTAAACGTCAGACCCCCAATAGTGGTATAAGTCGTGTCGGAGTGTAGCCCAGAACACCCTAAGAAACTACTGAAATACCTACCAGTAAATCTCGCTTGCCCTGGCCAAGAACTTTGTGTAATGGCTTTCCAGACATAGCGCGATCTTACCCCCAATACCGGGAGAGACGAATCCCCTTCCGATCTGCTCACTGCCTCCATGTGGCTCGGGACTGTACCCAACTAAAACTTGTTTGCACGACTCCTTTGAGTCGTGGTAGGGTAGTAATCAAAGCACAATGGGAACTCATACGAGACAAATGATGATCTCAGGTTGATGGACTATCCTGTACACATGTCACCAGGGAACTGCTATCTGACGATAGGTATAATACCAACTTGCATGTTCCAGGCAAGTCTGTCCGGTGTACTCATAACCCAATGAGCACCTATATACATTTTATGTGAACCAACTGACACCAATGGCTTGTGAGACCGGCCACCGCCCCTCGTCGGGGTCTCGACTGTATACACTACTCTACTAATGGAGTATCGATGTCCAGTCTCGAAACTCCCACGACTAAGGACACTTTAAGGATGTGCTTATAGACTACCCAACTCTCACATATATGATCGCCATCATACTGCTGGTAGTCAAGCAAGAATCCTAAGGGCTCTATCAACGTGTAATAGTGATCTGTAATGTCACCCAAAGCATGTACACGATGATAAAGACAAACCAGATAGCATACTATCATCTCGAGTAAGACTGTCCTACCGGTATAGGTCATCCCTCAATCATTGCAATCACGTGCCTGCGGTCCAATAATTGACTTTGAGGGCACTATATCCAACAATCTCCCACTTGTACTTAAGGCTAATTATTGCGATGTCGCATACTCACAGTCCGTGTGATACCAAACACCCAACTTCTCTACTGATCAGTCTCACAAAGCTCGTTTGTGAAACTATTGCGTTCGAGAAATAGCCTCTGTGAGTGGATCCACTCTGATGTTTCTTTCTATGTCTCTCTTTATCTCAAGTTCGCAGAGAAAGCCATCTCCCGAATTGAGTAATACCTGTCTTAGAATTTGTCTGGATATCTGATGGGACCTAGTTCACAAGTGAACTCTAAATCCAGCAAACTTCTTAGACTGTATCGTCAACTGAATTTAATCAATATCTTGTGCCATGCCTCCCTCAGTATCTGCCTGGACCACCTATCCAAACTACCGCCCCTCATAAGAGGGAAAACTATAACTCTGACAGTCACTCTGTCATGCAGGTCACCTTGGAAGCCTGGAATGATAACCGTCTCCCGAAGGAGCCTGTCGTTATCAAATCCCTAGAACATCCACTTATGTTCTAACACTGCTTCTGAACGTTTCTACAGGATTTGATTAATATTAACTTATTGCATCTAGTGTAAAAACAACATCTGGTGTGGTACTTGATATCTCATGATCAACTCAATTGCCTAAGCTAGTGATATGTCAATCATGCACATCCCTCTCCCCTTTAGTCTGTAAGATACCTTTAGATAAGGTGACTCCATCACTTGCAGGTACACCACCATGCCAGGAGCCGTCCATTCTGAAACACCTTTAGAATACTGTCTAAGTACCCAGATAGGGACACTTCCCAAATCTAGATATAAAACCATAGATCTAGTAACCAGAATGCCTGATATTATATCTATATCCTATGTGGAGAAACCACTGTGTGACAACCACGGTATAACCGATTGTAGGATAAGAATTTTACTTCCTATAAAGTGCATGTCATCCAAATACCAGGACATCGCACCCTACTACCTTCTTGACAGATCCATCCCCTATTCTGATGAAGTCAAAGCCCATGACTGTCAGATCAGAAATAGATGATCCATCTCCGCTATATCTGCTTTAGTCTATAAATAGACACAAGCTACTTGTCCACTACACTTCCGCTGCTCCCACTGACTACAACAACCGTCTGGCACAGCCATATACACGTGCACTTCTAAAACTAGTTTAGAACGACATTATACTCATCCTCCTACCGGGTCTCATAGTCTGGAACAACAGTAGTGTCAAGTCTAGGTAAACAAGAACCTCCCTATCACCGTATTTGAGAATACCGAAGTATCTCTCGGGTGCCTGAGGCAACTCACCATATCTGCGGAGTGGCTAATAGAATGTCAATCCAGATTGAATCTTTAGGTTCTTTTAAATTTTAAGTAATCGTTTGCGGTTCTGGAATCTCTTCCAGTTCTACCATAATCCCACTACTGTTTTATGAAAAAGTCCATTTTACTAAAACTGTGGCGAGTCAAGAATAATATCACTATTGATCTTCCAGATGGTAGAAATTTAACCCTTGTCAAAGCCTGGATTAACCCACAAACAGCCATTACAGAAACATGCCTTGATTTATCCAGAGTCTGGTTTTAAGCATAAGCCGGACAACTCCCCATACCTTAACATCGTTAAGATATGAACCGTTCTATATACAATATAGAAATATAGACACTGATTTAATTGGAACCAGATTCAAATCATGCAGCTGTCTCTAGTGCATGTCAACTAAATGGAAGGAGGCCGATCAGCGTTACTCAACTTAGGAGTGCATCCAGATATGAGTAACCTGAAAGAGAATCAAGTTCTCAAAACCATTACTATCAAATGAATACCAAACACAAGTATCTACATCTTTGATTACCTTGAAGAATCCCGATACTTGCGACACCTGGTTCTCTAATTTATTCTTGTACCTATAATTTCTCAAAACTTGGATCTTGTATTTCTACGAAAAACTTGTCTAAAACTTGAGAAGTCACAAGTAAATAGAATATAGTACGAGGACCAACTGTCACGACCCAAATTAGGCACATGACCGGCACTTAGACTACGTTGTTAGTGTTATATACCCTAGAGGCCATTATTGTATCGTACTGGCTTGTATATTACATTTTGGAAGCTTGGGATATATACACAGGTTTATAACAGTCTTGCTCAACATTGTAGTTTGCTACTTGGTTTGTATCTGTCTTAATATGTGTATATGTTCCTTTTAGCATATCGCGAATACATATTGATAGAGCCTATAGGATCTTGCATGACTACCGGCGTTGTGATGGCAGTCATACTAGTGGGGGCTGGGTAGTCTATAAGCACATCCTTTTTCAGGTCCCTAGTCATAGGATTATCGAGACAGGGCATCGATACTCCGGAGTAGACTAGTGTGTACGCTTCTCGTCCCAGCAGGGGAAATAGTCTGTCCCACAGCCATTAGTACGTTGTACCGGAGATAGTATGCAGGTGCTCGTTGGGTTACGGGTACACCGGACAAGACTCCCAGGGAACTGTTGGTTGGTATTATACCCGTCGTCAGTTAACAGTTCCCACGTGACATGAGTACAACATAGTCTGTAGACTTGACACTGCCGCTTCGCCTCGAGTGTGTTCCTACTGTTCTTAGATTGCTACCTTACCACGACTCGACTGAGTCGTGCAAACAGGTAGTAGTTGAGTGCAGTCCCGAAGCACTTAGAGGCAGTGGCGGTAAGATAGGATTCGTCTTTCCCGGTGTTGGGGGTTGATATCGCGCTGTGATTGGAGAGCCATTACGCAAGGTCCCTGGCCAGGGCAAGCGAGATTTACTGGTAGGTTTTCCAGTAGCTTCTCAAGGTGTAATGGGATTCACTCCAACACGACTTATACCTCTTTTAGAGGACTGACGCTTGCCGCCCCTTAGGCTCGATATGCGATAGTCTTAGACGAACAGACCGGACTGTACAGAGATTTTCATATCAGGCTCAGTAGGAGTTCGGATGGGTTTCCTCATCGACCTTCTTATCGACATCTATCTGGGGACCGTTACGTACAGCTAGTACCGCTTGCGGCCAGTGGTTAAACCCACTGCCTGCGTAGTGTTGATTCTTTAGAGTCCTACACAGAGGGTTTCCCTTCTTCAAGCGAAACGATATAGAGGTTGTATGGTTTTACGACAGGGTGTGGATATATACGTGTACTTGTGCACGTATGATGTTCGGACAGATTATACTAGCGGGCTTTGGTTTAAGCCAGATTCTAGTATTGGATTATTGGATTTATGCAGTCTCAGTATATCCGTGTTTTTCGTAAATACGGATGGGAGGGGCATTCTCGTAATTAGTCGAGAAGCTTCTAGAAGAAAACTGAATCATTTAGTTTTAATTCATTTGTGAATTAAACTAAATGAGGTGGAGAGGTGATGTGTAATTTTCATTAATTACACCATGAGTCATGAGGTGTTCACCTCAAGGTAATTAATGAAGCATGGTTGTTGATTATATTTATTTTTGTTTAGATATTTTTTCATGCTTCATAATTATCAAAGAGACTCAAGATTTAATTCATTATCACTTACACATTCTCTCTCCTCAAGCTCTCATTTTCTTCATCCTAACCCTAATCCTCTCATGTGTTGAGAACCCTAGGGTTAACAAGACTAATAGATCCTTAATCTATCTTTATATCCTCTAGGTCACTTGGATTAGCAATCCAAGCCACTTAGTTACCTCAAGTTAGAGGTTAAAGCTTGAAGAAGGAACTCTCGGGTGGATCTTTTATTACATCGAGGAGGCCGACGAGGAGGTGAACAACAAGAACAAGAAGGACTAGTATCTTGAGGTATAATTATCTATCATAGTAGTTTAGCACTTCTAGATAGTTTGTTAGTTAGGGTTTAGAAAAGATCCGTTTGATAGTCGATGTTACTTTGAACAAAATGATTGTTTTTCCTATTCCGCCTCCCCGCATATTGTGGGGTGTGTAACGTCGACTTACGGTGGTATCAGAGCCTAGCTAAACCATAACTAACATGTTAGCAAAGTCTTTAGAAATTCAATCGCAATTTAATCCCGAAAAAACGACATTTTCACCATGTTTCTGCCGATTTTAAATTAGGGTCTAAAAATTTTTCAGGGACCTTTAAAAATACAAGCAGGGTTTTTTAAGAATTGTGAAGAAATTTGGGATCGTGACTCGGCCAAACCGCGGCGGAACCGCGGCCGATCCAAGCGATTCGCCGCGGATCCGAGGCCGAGTTGACACCGAGTCAACCCAAATTTGCTCAGTTATTCTTCTGTGTTGATGTTGTGTTTTCTGGGATGTTTTGTTTCTGCTCAGGTTTTATGTGCACAGAGAATTATTTGGAGTAGATTCATATGTGGTGCTTGATCGAAATTCTAAGAACTTTAGCTAACTGGATTATATCTGTGTTGTGTTTAATGTGTTCGTAAACCTCCCCTAATTTCTAGTATGTCGGTTAGCAGGGGGTTGCACATTTCTGTAATGGTTACTTTATGTTTGTGGATATGAACTTGTTGGATTGTCGTGAATGGATAGCCGAGGATGTGAGACGAGTGTTTCTTTCATTCAAATGTAAATTGTAATTTGTTGTAATATTCTTTTGCGGGGCACATCCGAGTTGAGGTTGTAGCCACCGTTGTATTATTTCATTTACTGTTTTCTGCTCCTAGGATAGACCCAAGGTGGGGTGCACAAACTACCAGGTAGTTTGAAGTGCTTAGTGGCCTACTCACGTTGTTGAGGGAGACCGCTTCACTTCGGGTACTTGGCGTGTAGTTTTCCGTACCCGTAGGGGTCTAGGGTGGGGTTGGCTATTCATCACGACTATATAATCCGTCTTTCATTGCAGGCTTAAAAGAAATGCGGATTCCTAGAATATCCAATATGTTCATCGGTGATCTGGATGCCTATTATTGCGTCTGAAGAATGTACAATATCTATATATGATATCTAATAGGCGTTGCTTATGTTTTGCATCCGTGCTAGCCCATCCCCAGCTCTGTCGTTAGTTAAGTAACCTAACGGGTGAATGACAGGGGCCAGTGATGATTGCGGATGGCATAAGCGGACGTTGTATTTTCGTTGTTTTTTGCAATGATAGGTTAATTAATGGGTTGCATTATATTAATGCAAAGAAAATAAACCAAAGTTGAATCGTTGGAACAATTTAAAAGAAACCACTCGGTTAATTATAAAACAGCAGATTTTTAATTGTGGAGCTTAAATCACTCCTTTTAAAAGATATCAGGTTCCTTTGATCATATTAAGTTCACTAAGTTCACGGTTTTGCCAAAACCATTCGTAGCCCTCCGTCGTTTCATTTGGGTATTCAGTAGTATTCAAGCTATGTATTTTGACCAACGCCAAAGCATAGTGCTTGGTAGCTGCTGGGTGTTCATCTGTTGCATAGATAGATGAGTTGGTTTGGGACAGTCTTACTGCCATTTGGCCAACGTCAGGGGTATGTATGGGTGGGTTCAAATTAACAAGATAATGATGGGTAGAACTTGACATGTGACTTATGACATTTTGGCCAGCGTCAAGGTCATAAGAGCATGGGGAAAAAATCCACATCGGGAGTTTCTAAAGAAACTGAAACTTGCTAGAGTTGCATACCATTTGGAGTGTGATAATTTTGGTAGGATCCCTTCAGCTTTATCACACGATGATATTTGGATCCCGATCCTACTGTGAGTATATGCTACTCATCAGGAGATTCTTTCACTTAACGATCAATGCTGTAAACCAAGTAGGTGTCGAGAAAGGTGTCAGCGGGGCTACGCCCCCAGGGAAAAGAGGTTATTTAATTAAGGAACTTCGCGAAAGCGTCGTAAAACCTCCCTCGAAGTACCGACATTGGCCTGGCTGAACGGTTAAGCATGTATTGTACGGTGAGAATAGTCCTGACTAGTTCTTCTTTTTTGGTTTGAGGAAGGATTCAAGAAACAGTGGGAGCCATCCTGTTTAGATAGATTAAAAACCACTCTAAACTTGCAAGAGCATCATGCTAAAGTGTTTCTTCTCTCTCTCCTAATTGCAGTGACCCAGAACATGAAGGGCCTTAATTTATTATTAAATAAAAATATTTTGACAGGGCCAAACTATAAAGATTGGTTCAGGAATGTCAAGATGGCAATCACCTATGACAAATTGGGGTATGTCCTTACTGCTATGGCCCCTGCCGTCCCAGGTCCAGAATCCAGTGTCGCGGATAAGGAAATCCGCAAGACCTGGGAGTTAGACTGTGCGAAGGCCAAATGCATCGTGCTTGCCTCTATGGATAATGAACATCAGAGGAGGCATGAGAATATGGATCTTGAAGCCATATTTCTCCACACCAAGGAACTGTATAGAGAGCAATCTCGTATAGCTAGATATGAGACCTCGAAGAACTTGTTTCAGTCGAGGCTGGCCGTCGGATCATCTGTAGGAGAACATGTCCTTAAGATGATTGGCTACATTGAGGAGCTCGCGGACCTCGGGACAACATTAGAGAACGAGCTGTATACAGACTTGGTTCTCCAGTCCCTTCCTTCCACCTACGCCCAGTTTATCATAAATTTCAATATTCAAGGTAAAAAAGTTGAACTTTCAGAACTCCTTAACATGTTGAGAAGTGCAGAGGGCATCTTGCAGAAAGCAAGGGAAACACCCGCTATGTTTGTTCGTGGTGCTTCCTCTTCCAGGTCCAAGGCTAGGACCAAAGGTGTAACATTTCAGAAAATATAAAATATTATTTTTGGAATTTAATATTAAAATAATATATTACCCGAAAACTGCCCGATTTGCGAAATTGTGGTTTCCGAAAAAGGGTATAAATATATACCAATAATTGTGAAATAATTGGAAATTAAAATGATTTATTCATTTTTAGAATATATTTAAAGGATTTGTCATTTTAAAAATCAATTATATGCAGTTTGGATAAAACCCGATTAGTGCACTGCTAATCGCGATTAAGCCGAATCCGTGTTTTTATAGTTTCTCGTGGCTAGTACACCACGTCATGTTGCATTGATTACATGTTATCGCATTTGTGTTGTTTTATGGGTATTTTGTGTTTTGGTTTTAAAAGAGAAAAGAAAAGAAAATGAAAAAGGGCAAAAAGGGTAATTAGTGAGAGAGTGGGTGAGATTAACAGAGAGAGAGAGAGAGAGGGTAGCCCCATTTCCTCCCCAATTATTTTCTTCTCTCCTTCTTCATCCTCTCATTCCCTCCACCTTCACCCCATGGAACCATCTCCAAATCTCCATCAAAACCCTAAACCCCTTTCATTAAAAGTGTTTCCCTCTTCACCCTCTACACATTGGACCAAGAAAAGTGGAATTTTGACAACTTTGGCAAACTAGGGTTTTCTCTTGGGTGCCCAAATGAGGTAATTTCTGCACCAATTATATTGTATTCCATTTACCTTAGTACCTATACATGTTTAGAATCGATATAGTGTTGTTTAGTGAGCTTTGAAAATTTCTAGTTAGGGTTTGAGGGAATTTTGAGTTGTGATAGTGTAATTGAGCTTAGTAGAGGCCACACTACCCCCTAGTGCTAGAATTCAGACCAAACCTGAGACTTAAACCCGGAACACGAACTTTGAAATTTCTGCCGATATTGAAATTGTGATAGGAATTGGTGATCTGCTAACACCCGAAGCCTCTGAAAATTAATTAGCAAAGACAGAGAGATAAGCAGGCAACTTAGAAGCTTTACCCAAAACCTGAGCCACCCCCTCCATGTTCTGGCCGCACTTTTAATCGATCTGGCAGCAAATTGCGATACATTATCTAATATTGGCTCACTTTATTGATTCATTTTCTCACCGGATAATACATTGATATATATGCGATATATGTTAATTGTATTATTTTCTTTTGTTACAAAATATATTATATATGTGATATATAATATTGTAACATAATATGATTACTAATGCAACATGTTTAGTCGAGATTAAATAAGGTTAGGGTTTGAATTGGGTTAGTTCTTTCATGAACCTTCTAGAAGGTTTTCTTTTGTTTTGTGCTAAGATATTATGGTTGATATTTTTTAGTGACTCATTCTTAACCCAACCCAAACCCTTAGCCCTAGTTAAATCTCTACATGAGTTAGCCTTGTCATAGTTGACTATGGTTGCATTTGTAATGATATATCATTTCATTATTCATCACAAAAGGATTTATCCATTTATATTCTTCTTCTTCTTCCCTTGAGCTTTGAGAAATCTTTCTAGGTTTTGATTTTGTGATGATTAAGAGTGAGAATTTGATAATAAAAGAGAGCACAAATACTACTTCATCATCCTCATCTAATCTAGCCAATTAGATTAGGGTGTTCACCTTATTAGAGAGAGAGAGCTTGAGTTATAAAAACTTCGAGGTAGATCATCGGAGAAAAGGAAGACTACAAGCTAGCATGGATCGTTCGAGTTGTGGAGCTTCTCTTGAGTCCGGGAGATCATGGATCGCGGCGAAGGGACTTTTACTCGGAGCTTATGAAGCGAAGGAGCGGACTACAAAGGTTGTAATCCCTCACTCCTAGTTGTAAAGATGTTTACTTGCATGTTAAACCCTAATAATCTAGCAAAGATCCCGGCTTTGGGTTGTTTCGGCACGTCTAAATTTTAAATCGGGCATGGTTGATGCCTTATAGACCCTTGTATGACTGCCTAGGAACCCTACATAGTCCCGCAGCCATTGGTCTAATGTACCCAAGATCGTATACAGGTGCTCACTGGGGTGAGTACACTAGACGGACACGCCGAGAACTTCTATGTGGTACTATACCTATCGTCAGATGGAAGTTCTCATGTGACATGTGTACAGGTTAGTCCTTGGACCCGAGATCGGCAATTGTCTCGTGTGAGTTCCCACTGAACTTTGATCACTACCCTACCACGGCTCTACTGAGTCGTACAAACAGGTTTTGGTTGGGTTCAGTCCCGAGCCACATGGAGGCAGTGAGCGATTGTCGGGGATTCGTCTCTCCCGGTATAGGGAGTCGATATCGCACTGTGATTCGATTGGTCAGGACCATAAAACCTTGGCCAAGGCAGATGGAATTTACTGATAGGTTGATCAGTAGTTTCCTGGATTGGTCCTGAGCCACATCGGCGCGACTTATCAGGTTATTAGGGTCTGACGTTTACCATTCCCCTAGACCCGGTATGCGATACTCTTTGACGAAGAGACCGGACTATGCGGATATTGTCACGGATAGGCTCAGAAGGAGTTCAGACGAGCTTGCTCGTCGGCCTTCCTTTTCGACAGGTACCTGGGTAGCCGTTACGTACAGCTAGTGTCGCTGACGTGCTTGTGGTTAAACCCACTGCCAGAGTACTATCGAGTCTTTAGAGTCCCACACAGAGGGTTTCCCTGATTCAAGTGAAATGGTGTAGTTGTCGTATTGGATACGTGCAAGGTTCGATCGATTCATGTACTTTGTACTCGGACTTTCGATCGGACAGTTGGTAATACTAGCCGGCTAGGGTTTGAGCCGGATTATTAAATCGGGTATTGATTTAATAATTTACATATATATATTTCAACATGTATATTCTAGTATTACGTTCTTCGTGTTATTCTATCTCTTTGGGCGTTCGGATTTTTATCTGATTGCCGGTATATATGTACAGTAGAATGAAATCCGTATTTATTACAGATTTCCTTCTAGAAGGTGGCCACCTCATTTAGTATTTTCCATTTATTTCATAAATGGAAATGAGGTGTAAAGTGAGAGGAATGGGAGGAATGGAGTTGACCATGCTTCAATAGTGAACAAATGAATTTATAATTCATTTGTAGTTACTATTGAAGCATGGTTGTGGATTTTTTATTCTAAAAATTCATATACAAAACATTGGTATTGATTTTCTCTCTCCAAGGATGCTTCATAATTTCTTGAGCTCTCATTCCTCTCTTTCTCTCTAGCCTCCTCCACCTTCATCTTCTTCCTCTTCACTACCTTCTCATGAGTTGAGAATCAAGTGAAGAGGCAAGAAAGAGATAGCTTGACACTTAGAACTCTAAACTACACCCTAGATTACTTGGTTTTGCAAACCAAGTTCTCTAGTTGCTCCTTTTGTTACATAGTTAGGAGCTAGAGCCATGGATCATACTCTCCGGGTGGATCATCTATGACAAAAGGAAGCCGGAGAACAAGCTTGATCCCGGAGGACCGATGGAGCCGGAGATGGTGATCGAACAAGTTCAAGGAGGCCACTTGGAGCATATGATGAAGAACGAAGACCGAAGGTCTCGAACATCTTGGTATAACCCTTCATCATAGTAGATAGCTCTTCTATCTTTGCTAGTTGGTTTTATGGTAAAGATCCGGGTTTTTGAGTTATCTTTGCGCCTATTTTATAACCCTAAAAAAAATTTGTTCCGCAGACCGCCTTGTTTGGAGGCTCGGGCGTGAGTATAACCCAACATATATTGTATTGTACGTGATACTATTGAGGCGAGATCACCGACTACTAGATATATATAGATCGACTCAGACTAAGTGGATTTCCATACCCTTTTGACTGGGCTCGAGTCATACCTGTTTTCAAATGCAGTGAATCATGAGTACTTTAAAGTACCAAACTGTATGACTCGTATATTGGGTAGATTTATTCTTCAGTGTTGTGTTACTATATCACTTTCTGCATATTCATGATGTTTCATCGCATTGCATACTTAGACATATGTTATCTGTAATTATTATGAAACCATGCTGTCAGGACACCAGCACCATTACCGATGATGAGTATGCTCCACATACACTTGCTTCCCGGCTCACACACATCATCATCGGTAATTGCCATGTCACGTACACTTTAGAGAATACTATTTCATTGACATAGCCTGCTAGCTGATAGTTGCAATATGTTATGGCTTTCATATGCTAGTTTAACTATTTCATACATTGCATGATATCAGATGCATTCATATATTCATTGGTTATGCAGTATTATGGAGATTTATGCCGGTTTTCACTTTTATTGACATGGTGATTTGATGTTTTCGGATCCTTCTTGAGAGTTTCTGGATTTGGAAACCGCATGTGAAAGTTTTATAAACTGATGATGTATTTTAAAGAGAAAAATATGGTTTTCCTGGTGTCACGACCCGAAATTGACCCGTGACGGCCCTAGTACTACGCAACGCCCTAAGACGTAACGCAGTAAAAGAAAGCCAAAACCCAGAAATCTAAACCATAAAAATACGGAAAAGATAATATAAGTTTTTGAAACATTTGAAATCGCAACCCAAATTCTTTAAAAGTCTTACTTTCTTTCTTTAAAATTTGGCAACACCCCCTTTTTGTAAAAACTAGCTCAAGACGGAAAAACAATAACATCATAAGTATAGGACGCCGTAGCGAAGAAATAAGAGGCAATGGAGAGAAAGCTGTATATAAAAGACAATAAATCCACAATTAATATACAAAAACGTCCTCACCAAGTCTCTAAGTCAACAATACAATAGTAGATGGAGAGTACAAGATACAACGAATGTACAATATGAAATACAGATAATCATCTAACCCACCTAAGCAAAATAGTACTGTGAGCTGATGCGGTATCTGTAGCAAAAGATGATAGATGGATACTGAATAGCCTGCCTCGACTACTCTGGGGAACAACCTGAAACACCTGTGGCACAACGGGGGTGAGTTGCCAACTCGTGAATAGTAGATAACATATGCAGGTAATCGCAGGAATGTACGTACAGCATGAATCTAAGATATGAGATTACAGTAATAACATGTCATGTGAATGCAGAATAGTGGAAAGTACACTAGCAGGTACAATCAATATGTGAAGCAATGATGACATGATAATAGTATGCAATAACTATGCAATAGGGATATGAGAAAGCAAATATGCAACTATCATAAGGGTACACTAACATGTACTACCAATATATGAAACTGTGCATAAAAAGATAAGTGTGAGGTATAGGGTGGAATATGTCATTTCCATGGAAACCTGACATCGTGGCAGGATCACAATCCATCAAGACACTCCAATCCACAAATCCTCAAATCAGCCCCCAAACTGGGCTCTCACATCACATAAGTCTCACATCTCCTCAATGTACAATATCGAGTATTCTCCTATATCCCAGATGTACAAATCAGTAATCACATAGGTATGTCCAATATCCACTCTCAATGGATCAGCTAATATCCCAAGTCAAATCTCAAGTAAGAATCTAACCTCCTAAGGTAAATATATACAGAAATAAGTATGATGGGGGCAATACACATATATTAGCGTCCCATTCCACTAATATTGGTGTAAGGGTATATATAACAACGGCTAAATCCCCTGTTATATATACAAAGGTGTTAAAGAAATATCATGAAAACCATGTGCCAAGCATCGACATAGAAATCCTGATCACTTATCATACGCTATCCCGAAAGCACGAGTGCCTAGCTCTGTGTTGCGCCATGGCAGCGCCCCGGCCGTCTACTCGAGGCCAAAATGCGGAGTCAAAATTTTTCTTAACTTTTAAACTGGCGCTACCGCGGACAATAAAACCCGGATCGTAACCATTAACCTAATGCTAGCAAATAAGAGAAGGGGTGAGAGATATACCGAGCGATCCGTGTCCTTCGCTCTTCTCGTCGTCGTCCCGATCTCCCGCGGAATCACCATTCGTCGTCTTCTCGTCGGAAAGGGCACCACGTAGCCGGATTCTTTTACGGGCTCCCACCTCTGGACCGAGGCAACTCGGGCGCGAAGTTGGCTAGCCGACGCGTCCAAGGGTACTGTAGGTTGTAGTGTAGAAAGCATGTCTCGATGCGGGTATGAAGTTGCCATAGAGATGATGGAGAAGAGAAAGAACTTTGGAGAGGATGAAGGTGTATCTATTTTTCAAGCATAAGGAATGAGATGAATAAATCCCACCACAAGAAAATCAACTCTCTCATCCTCTCCCCTCAAGTGTGGCCGGCCCCCTGTTAGTTATATGTATGCCCTAGAGGCCATTACTGTACATACGATGTATATTGTAATGGATGCTTGGACATATATAGGGAGGACTTTCTTGCTCGAAATGATAGTATGCTATCTGGTTGTACTTTATCTTAACATGTACTCTGATTGTCTCTATGTTACATGTTGATAAAGCCCTTATGATATGTACTCGACTACTGGGACTATGATGAGATCATACTAGTGGGGCCACGGTAGTCGACGAGTACATCCTATAACTGTTCCTAGTCGAGGGTGTATCGGACAGGGCATCGATACACCAGAGTAGACTAGCGTATACGCATCTTGACCCATATGATGGGCGATGGATGATCCCATATCCATCGGTGTTTGACATCAAGGATGGTGTACGGGTGCTCAGTAGAGACTGGATACACTGGACGGACTCGCCGAGAACTCCCAGATGGTATTATACCTCACGTCAGATGGCAGTTCTCCGGTGACACTGGTACAGAGTAGTCTGTTGACCCGAGATCGTCATAGAGTCTTGTGTGATTCCCACTGTGCTTTGATTTCCATCATACCACGTCCAAGAGGGCGTGCAAAAAGGTGGCTTTTGGGTACAGTCCCGAATCACATGGAGGCAATGAGCGATAGGAGGGGATTCGTCTCTCCCGGTATAGGGAGTTGATGTTGTGCTGTGTTCGATTGGCTATAACCGGAAATCCCTGGCCAGGGTTGCTGAGATTTACTGGTAAGTGTTATCAGTAGTTTCTCGAACTGTTATAGACCTCATATCGACACGACTTATCAAGCTACTGGGGTTTGACGTTTACCACCCCTAGGCGAGATATGCAACATATCAGACGACGAGACCGGACTGTACGGGAGTGTTACTGTTTGGATTCACAGGAGAATATACAAGCTTGCTTGTTGATCTTCTGAGCGCTCAATACCTGGGTGGCTGTTACGTTTAGCTGACCGCTTGCAGCTTGTGTGTGTTTGATATGATCATCACCTACTGCCGGCGTATTGACGATTCTTTAGAGTCCTACACAGAGGTTTCTTGGCTCAGGCAAAACGGAGTAGGAGCACATATGTGATATGTGCGGGACCGAGGATAATGCGATATGTGATACTGTATTGTATTCTCGCGATATTTGATATCAGCCGGGTCATCGGATCAAGTGTTGATTCGATGAATTGGTATGGATAAATGTTAGTCGGTTATATGCGATATAGCCGGATTGTCGGATCAAGTGTTGATTCGATAATTTAATGTATAATAATATATATGATATATTAAATTGCATTAACTAATATTAGCTCACTAAAAGATTCTTTTTCTCACTCGGGTAATACATTGATATATATGCGATATATGTTAATTGTATTATTTTATTTGGTTACAATAAATATTATATATGTGATATATAATATTGTAACATGATATGATAACTAATGCAACATGTTTTGTGGAGTTTAAACATGATTAGGGTTTGGATTAGGGTTAAGTCTTCTAGTTGATTCTAGAAGCTTTTCTTTTTGTCATGATAAAGATATTTGTGTGTGACTCATTCTTAACCTAACCCAAACCCTAGCCTTGGTTAATTCTCTACAAAGGTTTAGTCAACCATGGTTGCATAATTCATCATTATCTCCTTTGCATTATTCATCACAAAAGGATTAATAATATTGTTCATCTTCTTCTTCCTTCATTTTTCATGAAAAAGCTTTCTAGATTTTTTCCAAGTGATGAATAAATGTGAGAAAAAGATAAATAAAGAGAGCAAAAATCCTACTTCATCATCCTCATCTTCCCTTGCCATTTAGATGAGGGTGTTCACATCATTTCATGAGTGTTAGCTTATGTTAACGAAACTTCAAGGTAGATCATCTTTGTATCGAAGATCGGAAGCAAAGGTTGCATCTTTCTCTTCGTGGAACCTCTCGAGAGTCCGGAACCCGATGATCGCAGCGAAGGGACCACAACACGGAGCATATGAAGTGAAGGACCAGATCTACAAAGGTTGTAATCTCTCTCACTTAGTGTTAAAATGTTTAGCATGTTAGTTTTCGCCTAATCTCTAGTTTAAAGATCCGTATTCGGGTTGTTCGCCACGGCTAAATTTTTAATCGGGCATGGTTGATGCCTCGTAGACCCTTGTGTGCGTGCATAGTAACCCTACAGTAGTATCAGAGCCAAGCTAGAGCTTTAGGCGAAGTCTAGACGAAATTTAAAGTCCGATCGAACCCGGAAAACCCGATATACCCTAGTTTCTGGAAATTTTTCAAAACTGTGATTTTTTTCATATTAAAAATGCTCAAAAAAATCATCAGGGAATTTCATGAGTTACTGTGAAGCACGTGCCTCCAATTCCTCTACGGAGCCGCGGAACCGCGGCCGTACCATGGTATTGGCGGCGGTTCCGCGGCCAAATAGTTGCCTCATGTTTTCAATTTTGCACAGTAACCTCCGTATGTGATTCCTGATTCTTCTGGGTATTTTTATTTCTACTCAAGTGTTGAGTTTTCTGGGTTGTATTGGGGACTCGTTGTTTCGATCGGATATTATAACTTTGTTTAGTTTGTCCGGATAATTTTAGTAACTGTTAAAAAGTTCGAACGGATATCAATAACTCACTTTTTCCCCTGTCGGAAAATTTTTCAAAAGTTGGATTTTTCCTCGTGTTTAAGAACGTTCTAAGTCGTGCAAGTAACGCGGTGGAACCTCTAGAAGACAACAAACCTTAACTCGATTATGTGACCGTCTTGAACTGCCTTTTGAACCTTAGGGTTTGGGGCAGTACGGCGTGCCACATGTGAGGCGTTGGCTTGACCCTTCTACGGCTGGACCATTGGTACTGTGGCATGTGATGGATGTTTTTAAACTGATTTCAAGTGTTGAGATATATTGGGGAAATCTTGGGTGTTTGATTATTCGATCGGAAAGTTTAACTTTGTCTATTTATCTGGAATGTGATACAATATTTGGAATCCAAAAAAAGTTATGAGATAACTGATTTGAATATTATAAACATAGCAGTTTAGTCTCAGATGATCGGTTGCCACGGAATTTTGATGTGATCAAAAGTCTATCGCAATCACGTAGCGTACGCGGATACTCGCCGGGTAAACTTAATAAACAGCTACGCCCCATAGCCCCGACCAAGTGACTGTAGGAGAACCCCGTCGCCGAAAGCATCCGTTCGGGTGCTCGAGGCAGCGGTGTTCCGCCTTAGTGCACTTCATCGACGGCATCAGGGGTGCGGCCGTCTACTAAAGTTTGCGACGAGCATTCGATCAGGTTGTCGGGAATCTTGTTGAATTGCTCGACTTGACATTGAAAAGAGTTTTCGATAATGAGACTAAAATGCGGGGTTTATAATTGTTAGGCATGCGATGTCTAAGGAATTCATTTGGTTAGGCATGCGATGTCTAAGGAGGTTACGGATTCCAACTGTTGTAGTTTTACACTTTCTTTTCTGTGACCGTAAGCGTAGTTTGTGGTGTATCGCCGGCTTCGTTGCTATACATCAACGACAATCGGGATACGCATACTTGTTTACGTTGATGATATGAGATATTATGTGTTGCTGTGATATGTTATATTGGATCGTCGCGTTTTGAATAGCCGGGGGTTTTATGTGAGATGAGAGTTTTTCTTTTTCATTAATGTAAAATTCATTTGTTTGTAATATTCTTTTATTGGGGCACTTCCAGGTTGCGGAAGATGTCACCGTTGTATATTATTTACTTTTCCGCATTAGGTAGACCCAAGGAGGGGAGCACAAGTAACCGGGTTCTAGGGTCCAGTAGGAGACCATCTCGAGGAGTCGAGACCGGGTCTCCTAACCCTAGAATTAGCAGTGTTACTTGCCGCTCTTGTAGGGGTCTAGGGATGTGGGTTTGGCTATTCATCGCGACCGTGGAATCCGTGTTTTATACAGGCTCGTATTGAAAACACGGACGTCCTAGTATATCCAATATTTCATATATGTTCTTCTGCTGCAATGTTCTGTGATGAGATCATATTACTGCCTGTGACGAATGTTTATATTTTATATATATGAGATATATGTTATATTGCAGATTTCGTTTCAAAAGAGATGCTTGTGAAGCATAATAAAATGGGACTTCATTAATGAGATTAATGAAATAAAAGAAACCTAAGATGTTGTAGAAACTTGTTTAAAAACTGGTAGCTCTAGTTCTTGCTTTGCATAGCGGTGTTCCTTGTAGAACATCCAGCACCTTATTCGATAAGGAAATGACCGAGATCCCTTCACCGGGAGTGACTCCTTTAGCAATAACTGGCAGATGCTACAAACTCGGTTTGTCTTTTGATTGCTTCTATAGTTCTTGCTTTGCACAGCGGTATATATGATATATCCTGCACCTTATTCGATCAGGAAAGGGCCGACGATCCCTTCACCGGGAGTGACCCCTTTAGCAAAACTAGAAAAGCCTAAAAAACATTCCATTTAAAATCACTCGATTCTACAACGATATAAAGTTCATTACGCAAAGGGTTTTCTTAAAAACCTGTCGTAGCCCTCCGCCATTTCAGATAAGTCCTACTTAGTATTCGTGCTACGTTTGTTGGCCTGCGTCAAGGCGTAGTGTGCGGTAGCTAACTAGTATTTATCTGTTTATGCATATGATGCAGATTGGATTAGGGTAGTCGTGCGACTTTGTTGGCCTGCGTCAAGGATCGTGCGGGTGGGTTTAATTCAATCAAGAAATGACGGGTTGAACTTGACTAGCGCACTGTGGTTTGTTGGCCTGCGTCAAGGTCATGGGACGCTAGGGGTAAAATATTATCGGGAATTTCAAGTGTTGAAATTTGCAATGAGATTGCATACCTTCTATGAGATAGTTGGATCCCGATACCCGCTGCGAGTAAGAGTTACGCCTGGGAGAGTTTTACACATTACAATTAGCCGATCAAGTAGGTGTCTAGAAAGGTGTTAACGGGGTTACGCCCATAGGAAAATGAGGTTTACTTTAATTAGGTTCGTGCGAAAGCACGGGGGACCTCCCTCAAAGTACCGACACTGGCCTGGCTGAAAGATTGGCGAACTTGTAGCGTGTAATTAATCCCGGCTAGTCTTTCCTTTTAGGGTTTGAAGGAAGATTTGATTAAAACAGTGGGAGACATCCTGATTAGATATATTAGATAACCAATCTAATCTTGCAAGAGCATACGCTGAGTGTTTTCTTCTCTCTCTCTCCAGGTAGCGACCATATCACGCCTTAATCAAGATAATAAAATGGATATATTGACCGAACCCGCTTGTTATACTGAGCTGGGGAACGTTGGTCCCGCTCCAACTTATAATAGTTATAAGACAGAGCAGGAAATTGGGGAATACCAGATTTCCCGTGACGCCCAAACGAAGAAAGTGCATGCTGATGCATCTTCTTCGGGTGTGTTCATTACAGAGAACTGTTTCTCAGTATCCTTTACGTCCTGGGTATGAGATACCGGATCAGGATCCCGCATATGTTATCTGTTACATGGGCTACAGATAGGTGGAGAACTGAGAACGGGTGATAAGTTTTATGAGACAGAAAACGGTGCAAGTGTTGCAGCCAAGTCTGTTGGTCATTTTCACCCTGTATTACCTGAATACATTGATTCTGAACGAATGTTTTTAGATACCGAACCTGATATACAACATCATATCAGTTTCTTTATTAGTAAAGAAGTGATATAATTTTATATTGTTGGATAATGTTTTGAACATTTCCTATATCAAGAGTTGATCGACTCAGGCACGTTATCTAAAAGCATTGATGTTCTAAATCAAACTATAGTTCTTAGTATACGGAACACATACAAGAGGACGAGTTCAGAAATGAACGAATCCTTCTTGAGGTATTGTAGACTAGGTCATATCAATGCGACCCGACTAGCTAAGTTACATAAAGATGCATATTTAAATTAGTTTGAATTTACATCTTGTGAAACTTTCCGGTCATGTCACAGAGATAAGATGACCATAGCTCTGTTTATTGGAAACAGAGAAAGAGTTAGTGAACTCTTGGGATTGATACATGATGATGTATGAAAGTCCCCTGTCTACACATGCCAAGACCGTTTCTTTCTACTTCATTACATTCTCTGATAATCTCTCAAGATTCAGACATATGATTCTATTGAAACACAAGTCCGAACCTTTTGAGATATTCACAGAATATGAGTTAGAAGTAGAGAACCAAAAATACGGGTATAAGTATTATGTCCTTTGATGAGATCAAGGAGGAGAATACTTGAGCACGGAATTCCTGGACTATTCTAAAGGAGAATGAGATTCTCTCTCAGCATTACTCCTTCGTATACACCATAGCACGATGGTGTATCGGGGTGGAGCAATAGCACCCTATGTGATATGGTGTGCTCTATGATGAGTACTACTGAGTTTCCTATTTCCTTTAGGGAGTTATGCACTTGTGAAGTTGCATACCTATTGAATAGGGTTCAAATCAAATCAGTAGCCTACCACTTCATATGTGATATGGAAAGGGAAGAGCCCATATCTTAAGTTGGTTAAGATTTGGGGTTGTCCGGCCTATGTCTAAAAGCAAAATCCGGACAAGCTCGAGACAAGGTCTGTTATGTAGAACTGGAAATGTTCCAGCTATACAAATTGCAACTGATGATTTGGTAGAACCAAAGGATTCAATAGTTTCCAACGAACCTCAGCCTCTCCGCCGATCTAGTAGGGTTTCTCACCCACCTGAGAGATACTTCGGTTTCTTTATGACAGTGGGAGCGAGGATTGCATCATGAGATGATGACCCAACTAGTTTCGAGCTGGCCATCAGGAGTGGGACTCTGTAAGAATGGCTGGATGCTTATCGATCTGAGATGGAATCCTTATACACCAACAAAGTATGGACTTTGGTTACTTTATCTGAAGGGTTAAATCCCCATCAGGAGCGAGTATATCTTAAGAAGATTACTTGGTGTACATGGAAAAGTTGAGACTTTCAAAGCTATGCTTAAAGTCCATCCAGATCCTACTTGCCACGGCTATATACCATAACTACGATATCTGGCGGTTGGGTGTCATGACTACTTTTCTAAATGATGTTTTAGAAGAGAGCGTCTATAAGTACACAGCTAGAGGGCTTCGTAGACAGTGGGAGCAGCGGAAACGTGTGCAAGATGTTTTATATGATAAAACAGGCATCGCGGAGTTGGAACATCTGGTTTGATGTGGTAGTCAAAGAGTTTGACTTCATCAAAATGGTAGATGAACCTTGTATATACAAAAAGGTAGTAGAGAGTATGGTGGTGATCCTCGTAGAGTACGTGGATGACATACTCTTGATAGAGAAGGAGTTTTCTATGCTACGCTTGGTCAATCTCCGCTTATCACAATGATTCTCCAGATAGGATCAAAGTGATACCTCCTAAATCCTGTGTTTTGGATCTATGAGATAGCTCTAATTGGATGTTAGGATACTCACTAGTTGTAGTGAGATGGTATCAATCGATCCTGGGGAGAATCACTGGAAAGGTTCCAGGGTGATAAGAACGACTGAATGTCAGTCGCAGGCATTGTCTTTACTCTCAGTGGAGGGACGGTATGTTGGAAGTGTTCCAAGCTAGATACCGTGACATACTAGACGATTAAAGGTAAGATACATCGTTACTAAGGATACTACCAAAGGGGCAGTCTGGATTTATAAGTTCATGAGATGAACTTCGTTCCTACCATTGTGTGACAATGGAGTTGTGGCTTTAGCCAAGGAACTACCGTCCCATCAGAAATCCAGATATAATTCTTAGGCAGTATCACCTGATCATGGAGATGGTTGATCTCCAGGGAGATCGAGGTTAGGAGAGTAGACACAGAGGACAACAGCGCGGATCCACTCACAAAGGCCTTTTTCCCAGTAGTGACTTTTATGGGATGGTTGAGTATGGGATACTTCAACCGCAGCTAATTGTTGGGTATGTGATACCACAACAGATGGCCCTAGTGCAAGTGGGAGATTGTTAGTTATATGTATGCCCTAGAGGCCATTACTGTACATACGATGTATATTGTAATGGATGCTTGGACATATATAGGGAGGACTTTCTTGCTCGACATGATAGTATGCTATCTGGTTGTACTTTATCTTAACATGTACTCTGATTGTCTCTATGTTACATGTTGATAAAGCCCTTAGGATATGTACTCGACTACTGGGACTATGATGAGATCATACTAGTGGGGCCACGGTAGTCGACGAGTACATCCTATAACTGTTCCTAGTCGAGGGTGTATCGAGACAGGGCATCGATACACCAGAGTAGACTAGCGTATACGCATCTTGACCCATATGATGGGCGATGGATGATCCCATATCCATCGGTGTTTGACATCAAGGATGGTGTACGGGTGCTCAGTAGAGACTGGGTACACTGGACGGACTCGCCGAGAACTCCCAGATGGTATTATACCTCACGTCAGATGGCAGTTCTCCGGTGACACTGGTACAGAGTAGTCTGTTGACCCGAGATCGTCATAGAGTCTTGTGTGATTCCCACTGTGCTTTGATTTCCATCATACCACGTCCAAGAGGGCGTGCAAAAAGGTGGCTTTTGGGTACAGTCCCGAATCACATGGAGGCAATGAGCGATAGGAGGGGATTCGTCTCTCCCGGTATAGGGAGTTGATGTTGTGCTGTGTTCGATTGGCTATAACCGGAAATCCCTGGCCAGAGTTGCTGAGATTTACTGGTAAGTGTTATCAGTAGTTTCTCGAACTGTTATAAACCTCATATCGACACGACTTATCAAGCTACTGGGGTCTGACGTTTACCACCCATAGGCGAGATATGCAACATATCAGACGACGAGACCGGACTGTACGGGAGTGTTACTGTTTGGATTCACAGGAGAATGTACAGGCTTGCTTGTTGATCTTCTGAGCGCTCAATACCTGGGTAGCTGTTACGTTTAGCTGACCGCTTGCTGCTTGTGGGTGTTTGATATGATCATCACCTACTGCCGGCGTATTGACGATTCTTTAGAGTCCTACACAGAGGTTTCTTGGCTCAGGCAAAATGGAGTAGGAGCACATATGTGATATGTGCGGGACCGAGGATAATGCGATATGTGATACCGTATTGTATTCTCGCGATATTTGATATCAGCCGGGTCATCGGATCAAGTGTCGATTCGATGAATCGGTACGGATAAATGTTAGTCGGTTATATGCGATATAGCCGGACTGTCGGATCAAGTGTTGATTCGATAATTTAATGTATAATAATATATATGATATATTAAATTGCATTAACTAATAATAGCTCACTAAAAGATTCTTTTTCTCACTCGGGTAATACATTGATATATATGCGATATATGTTAATTGTATTATTTTATTTGGTTACAATAAATATTATATATGTGATATATAATATTGTAGCATGATATGATAACTAATGCAACATGTTTTGTGGAGTTTAAACATGATTAGGGTTTGGATTAGAGTTAAGTCTTCTAGTTGATTCTAGAAGCTTTTCTTTTTGTCATGATAAAGATATTTGTGTGTGAATCATTCTTAACCTAACCCAAACACTAGCCTTGGTTAATTCTCTACAAAGGTTTAGTCAACCATGGTTGCATAATTCATCATTATCTCCTTTGCATTATTCATCACAAAAGGATTAATAATATTGTTCATCTTCTTCTTCCTTCATTTTTCATGAAAAAGCTTTCTAGATTTTTTCCAAATGATGAATAAATGTGAGAAAAAGATAAATAAAGAGAGCAAAAATCCTACTTCATCATCCTCATCTTCCCTTGCCATTTAGATGAGGGTGTTCACATCATTTCATGAGTGTTAGCTTGTGTTAACGAAACTTCAAGGTAGATCATCTTTGTATCGAAGATCAGAAGCAAAGGTTGCATCTTTCTCTTCGTGGAACCTCTCGAGAGTCCGGAACCCGATGATCGCAGCGAAGGGACCACAACACGGAGCATATGAAGTGAAAGACCGGATCTACAAAGGTTGTAATCTCTCTCACTTAGTGTTAAAATGTTTAGCATGTTAGTTTTCGCCTAATCTCTAGTTTAAAGATCCGTATTCGGGTTGTTCGGCACGGCTAAATTTTTAATCGGGCATGGTTGATGCCTCGTAGACCCTTGTGCGCGTGCATAGCAACCCTACACCCCCTTAAGGAAAAATGGTGGAGGGAAAGCATAATACAAGAGGGAGGTGAGTGTAGTAGAAGAATAATGGTGACCACACCCAAAAACCATCATAACAATATCAAATCAATTCAAATCAACATAAAGCAAGAAAATGATGATAGAAAATAATGGTATCAAAAGTTGCTTTCATAATCTCCCATTTCACAAATAACACCTCCACAAAGAGTTATTTGTAAACTTGCAAATAACCCCTTTCCACCATAAAGTCCGACCGGAAGGAACAAATGAAAACTGGCCGGAACGGAAAGCAAACTGGCAACTTCAGAAAACTGATCATGTAATAAATTACAGGAAGACCCCGCTACTGTATATATATGTTCGCATTTGTATTCTCACTGAATACAAATGCAAAGAGACAAAATCTACACTGTCTAATACTAGGATCCGGCTTAAACCAAAACCGGCTAGTAAAATCCGTCCGATCACGATCCGTGCAATACCGCACGTATCTGATCGAACCCTGCCATATCTCCATACGGCCTCTACAGCGTTTCACCCGAAACCTGAGTAACTGAGTGTGTGGTGGACTCTAAAGACTCGTCAATACTATGGCTGTGGATTTAACCACTAGCACGTCAGAGGTATTAGCCATACGTGACGGGCCACCAGCTATTGACCAAAAGGGACGTCGATGAGCGAACTCATCCTGACACCCTACTAAGCCTGTCAGTGACAATATCCGTACAGTCCGGTCCGTTCGTCTATGAGTATCGCATGGCGGGCCTAGGGGGTTGGTAAAAATCAGACCCCCAAAAGCGGTACAAGTCGTGTCGGAGTGTAGCCCAGAACACCCTGAGATACTACTGGAATACCTACCAGTAAATCTCCTGCCTCGGCCGAGGGCTTTGCGTAATGGCTCTCCTAGACACAGCGCGACCTCACCCCCAATACCGGGAGAGACGAACCCCTGCAGATCCGCTCACTGCCTCCATGTGGCTCGGGACTGTACCCAACTAAAACCTGTTTGCACGACTCCTTTGAGCCGTGGTAGGGTAGTAATCAAAGCACAGTGGGAACTCACACGAGACAAATGACGATCTCAGGTCGATGAACTAACCTGTACACATGTCACCAGGGAACTGCTATCTGACGTCTGGTATAATCCCAACTGGCAGGTTCCCGGCGAGTCCTGTCCGGTGTACTCATAACCCAGTGAGTACCTGTATACATCTTAGGTGAACCAACTGACACCAGTGGCTTGTGAGACTGGCCACCGCCCCTCGACAGGGTCTCGACTGTATACACTAGTCTACTAATGGAGTATCGATGCCCTGTCTCGAAACTCCCATGACTAGGGACCTTTTAAGGATGTGCTTATAGACCCCAGCTCCCATGTATATGATCGCCATCATACTGCTGGTCGTCAAGCAAGAATCCTAGGGGCTCTATCAACGTGTAATAGCGACCTGTCAGGTCACCTCAAGCAGTATACGATGATAAAGATAAACCAGATAGCATACTATCATCTTGAGTAAGACTGTCCTACCGGGATAGGTCCTCCCTCAATCATTGCAATCACGATCCTGTGATCCAATAATTGACTCTGAGGGCACTATCTCCAACAATCTCCCACTTGCACTCAAGGGTAATTATTGCGATGTCGCATGCTCACAGCCCGTGTGATACCGAACACCCAACTTCTCTACTAGTCAGTCTCATAAAGCTCGTTTATGAAACTATGGCATTCGAGGAATAGCCTCAGTGAGTGGATCCGCTGTGATGTTTCTCTCTATGTCTCTCTATATCTCAAGTTCGTGGAGAAAACCATCTCCCGAAATGAGCAATACCTGTCTTGGAATGTCTGGATGTCTGATGGGACCTAGTTCATAAATGAACTCCAAATCCAGACTTCTTAGACTGTATCGTCAACTGAACTTAATCAGTATCCTGCGCCATGCCTTCCCTCAGTATCCACCTGGACCACCTGTCCAATATACTGCCCCTCGTCAGAGGGAAAAACTATAACTCTGACAGCCACTCTGCCATCCAGGTCACCTTGGAAGCCTGGAATGATAACTGTCTCCTAAAGGAGGCTGATGTTATCATACCCTAGAACTTCAACTTATGTTCTAAAACTGCTCCCAATTGTTTCTCCAGGATTAGATTGATATCAACTTATTGCACCTACTGCAAGAACAACATCTGGTGTGGTACTTGACATCTCATGATTGACTCAATTGCCTAAGCAAGTGATCTGCCAATCATGCGTATCCCTCTCCCCTTTAGTCTGTAAGACACCTTTAGAGAGGGTGACTCCATTACCTGCAGGTATACTACCGTGCCAGGAGTCGTCCATTCTAAATACTCATAGAATGTTGTCAAGGTACCCAGATTAGGAAACCACCCAAATCTAGATCTAAAACCATAGATCTAGTAACCAGAATGTCTGATATAATATCCAAGTCTTGTGTGGAGAAACCACTGTGTGACGACCAAAGTATAACCGATCGTAGTATAGGAATATCACTTCCTACTCTGTGTATGTCATCAAATACCAGGACATCACACCCTACTACCTTCTTAACAGATCCATCTCCTATTCTGATGAAGTTAAACCTCTGACTTCACATCAGAAATAGATGATCTATCTCCGCTATATTTGCTTTAGTCTGTAAATAGACATAAGCCACATGTCCACCAATGCTTCCGCTGCTCCCACTGACTACGACAACCCTCTGGCAGAGTCATATAGACGTACACTTCTAAAGCTAGTTTAGAACGACGCTATACTCATCCTCCTACCGGGTCTCACAGTCTGGAATAACAGCAATGGCAAGTCTGGGTAAACAAGAACCTCCCTGCCACCGTCCTTGAGCATACCGAAGTACCTCTCGGGTGCCTGAGGTTACCCACTTTATCTACGGAGTGGCCAATGGAATGTCAAACCAGATTGAATCTTTAGGTTCTTATCAAATCTTCAGTAATCATTTGCGGTTCTGGAATCACTTCCAGTTCTACCATACTCCCACTACCGTTTTCTGAAAAAATCCATTTTTAATTAAAACTGTGGCGAGTTAAGAACAATATCACTATTGATCTTCCAGATGGTAGAAAGTCAACCCTCGTTATAGTCTGGGTCAACCCACAAATAGCCACTACAGAAACGTGCCTTGAGTTATCCGGAGTCTGGTTTTAAGCATAAGCCGGACAACTCCCTGTACCTTAACAATGTCAAGATATGAACTGTTCTATATCCAATACAGAAACAGAGGCACTGATTTAATTGAACCAGATTCAAATCATGCAGCTGTCTCCAGTGTATGTCAACTAAATGGAAGAGAGGCCGATCAGCGTTATTCAACTTAGGAGTACTTCCAATTATGAGTAACCTGAAAGAGAAGCTAGTTCTCTTAATCATTACTATCAACTGAATACCATTCATAAGTATCTACATCTTCGATCACCTTGAAGAATCCCGATACTTGCAATACCTGGTTCTCTACTTTATTCATATACCTATAACTTCTCAAAACTTAGACCCTGTGTTTCTACGAAACACTTGTCTAAGAACTAGAGAAGTCATAAGTAAACCGAATATAGTACGAGGACCAACCCCTCTGTCCTAATGGACACTGGACAATATACAATACTTTGTATAAGTCCCCTGAGTCTAATAACTCATTCACTGTGTGTCGTTGGTTAAAAACTATACTATGGTTATGAAGAATTACACCGCTGTTTAATGCTCCTTACCTAACCATCCACTGATATAGGTAAATGTCATAGCATAATTTCAAAAGGTACATCTCACTCTATAAAAATAGACGTACAGATATATCAATTTGAAATTGGTTCATAACAACGGATATTCAAAAGCAAATATTTGCCGTCCGGCAAACAACCCAGGTGACTTCCTCAAATATCACCAATTACAATGAATCCCGATATAATGAGGATGACCACCTAATTCCCAATAACTTACTCCCACTCATCATCTATAAAACTATACAGATGTGAGAATCATACCTGGTAAATACATACCCTGGAGCAAGTGTCTAATCGGGAAATCAGTTTTCTTTTAACAGTACACAGTGAAACTGAAACATTGAAATGTTTCGATGGGGTATCCCGGTATTCCTAGTAATGCCTCTTCCATTATCCAGATTCACAACTATAACCGTATAATTCTTTGCCATCTCTCCAAATCCCTTTATATTTCTTTAGTCATTACCTTCTGCACACCCCTTTAGGCCAAATGGTTTTCTTCCTTCCCTACCGTTCGGCACCAGCCTATGGTTTGGAAGAAGACTATCCAATAAGCATAAAGGGTGTACTGTCCTAATCCTAGGAGCACTCTCAATGCGAGAGAAGGTGAAGATAAAAGACAACCGAGTAAACCTTATTCCTATTTCTCCTGAACCAGAATCTATCCCCGAACTGGAACAAGTTCCTTTCGAGTTCGTATATAACCATACAATGGAGTATCCAATAAACTGTGGATCTTCGTAGTGATACGGAGTGTCCTGGAGAAATACAAAGGTGATTTAGGATTGGCGAAGAAATATTTGGTTTGGTCGTGAATATCAGTCGCAATTTACTTTGCCCTCTTACTAATTCCTTTCTTTGTCTTAACTTAATACCTTCTGTACACCGTTTAGGCTAATTGGTTTTCTTCATTCCTTACCGGTCGGCACCAGCCTAAGGTCTGGAAGAAGACTATCCAATTTGCGTAATAGGTGTACTATCTCCTAAACCAAGGAGTACTCACAACCTGAGAGAAGGTAAAAATGAAAAGACAACTGAATAGTCCTATTCGTTTTCTCCAGAACCGGAAACCATCCTCGAATTCCTTCGAGTTCGTATATAACCATACGATGGTTTTGTCCAATGGAAGTGGACGTTCGTAGTAATACGGGTTGTCCTGGAGAAAAGGGTAAAAGTAGGAGTGACAATGAGGTTTGCAACTCTGACAATCCAAAAGCCAGTCTTATAAGAAGGTTCGGTCAACTTGGTCACTGAGTCATAGTCTAGGGTCAGGTCAATGGTCGCTGCCAAAGAGAGAGAGAAAAGAAACACTCAGCGTGCACTCTAACCTAGATCAGAATGGTTATCACTTTATCTAATCAGGAAACCTCCCACTGTAACCTCAAATTCTTCTCCAAACCCGAAAGAAGAATTAGTCGGGATCACCCGAGGAGTAAACCAACTCATCAGTGGGAATCGGGATCCAACTATCATCGCATGATAACGTGACGGAATCCACTCACGCTATTACACTCCAGAAGGTATGCGCATGCCTGGCAAGTTTCAGTTTCTTTAGAAACTCCCGATGTGATTTTTACCCCTAGGACCCAAGTGACCTTGACGAATAATCAACAAATCAAAAGGTCCTAGTCAAGTTCAACCCGTCATTATCTTGATTGTGTTAAACCCACCCGCACGACCCTTGATGAATAATCAACAAAGTCGTACGACTGTCCTAACCAATCCACATATCCATGCGACAGAAAGCATTACAGAGCTACCGCACACTACGCCTCGGCGAATAGCAACGACAAACGTAGCGCGAATACTAAGCAATACTAATCCGAAATGACGGAGTGCTACGAATGGTTTTTGGCGAAAAACCTTTTACCGTAATGAACTTGATATCGTTGAAGGAACTAGATAACCTTTTATAAAAATATAGTAACGAAAACCTTTGCTAAAGAGGTCACTCCCGGTGAAGGGATCTCGGCTCTTTCCCCATAGAATGAGGTGCAGGATATTCCAACTGAATACCACGATGCAAAGCAAAAAGTAATCGGCTATAGTGAAGTTATTGCCCTGACGCAAACTTCTGTCCAAGGGGTCACTCCCGGTGAAGGGATCTCGGCCCTTGCCTCGTCGATTGAGGTGCTGGATATTCATAACCGAATACCACTGTGCAAAACAAAAGTGAATGTCCTTGCAATAACAGCTTTTTGAAAAATTGTTCCAACAACATCAGAATAGGTTTGTTAATCTTGCATTGATCCGAATCAACGCAGTCCCATCATATGATCACACCAATAAAGAACGAAAATAATGATGTACGTATATGCCATCCGCATTCGCCACTGGGTCCCGTCATCACCCGTTAGGTTACTTAACTAACGACAGAGCGGGGACTCGACTAGCGCGGATGCAAAACATATACAACATCTACTAGTATATATATCAATATATAATATTTCGCTCAAGGAGTGATAAAATGCAACATCACAGAAATGTAGAGCATCACAGAACAAAACAGATATCTGGGATCCCCGGGTTTCACAGAGCCGCTGCTGAAACCCGACGTTCCCCTGGTCGTGTGGATAGCCTGTGCAATGAAATCCTAGACCCCTACGGGCGCGGCAAGTTACCCGCCAAAACCTGAAGCGAGGCAGCCCCCTTCAGCAACGTGAATGGACCACCCAGCACTTCACGGAATCCGGTAACTTGGGCACCCCTCCTGGGTCAATCCTATACCCCCTACGAGTGCGGCGAATAGCCCGCCAATTCTAGAGTGAAGCCCCCTCCGTCTCAATGCCATGAGATGCAGGCCCGTTGTCCTCTAGAACCCAGCTATCCGTGCACCCCTCCGCGGGGTAATCCTTGTACAGAAAATAAAATATACATACAACGGGTACATCGACCGCAACCAGGTCGTGCCCCAAAAGAATAATACAAACAGGCAGTGACGGCAGTCCACATGTCGGACGCTCGCCCCGCAATATCAAATGTACATATATAAAACAAAACTGTACTACCACTGCAACCAGGCTATCCCCACGACCGATCCGCAACAACACAGCACAAACACAGAACATCAACGTGAATGTCACGTTCGCAAATCCGTCTAACCGGGCTATAGCAGTTAGACAGGATTTACCGATCGAGCGACATTCACGATCGCAGATATAATGTAAATACTGTGAACTAATGTGTTTAAAATATCCGATCGATTAAATTTTACCAAGTGGGCCCCCAAGCAATACTGTAGCACTCACAGAAATTCTGGGCCCAAAAATAATATTCCAAAAACCCTATTTTCTAGTGTAAGAAAATCTGGAAAAATTTGGTGCAGTGAGGAGCCTAAGTGGCGGCGGAACCGCGGCCCAAGCATGGCTTTGGCCGCGGTTCCGCGGTGGGATGATGGATTCAGGCAACCAAATTTTACCAGAATTCTTATACTTCCCTGCACATCATTCTGCAACTACATGAAAAATTTTTAGAGTCCAAAAAATTTCGACAGAAACCTGATGTACACGAAATACGGTTTTTGGGATTTTTGTTCGATCGGGTTTTAAACATACTAGAGCAAGCTAGACCAGGTTAATGGCGTGGCTCTGATACCATGTTGCGCCACGGCAGCGCCCCGGCCGTCTACTCGAGGCCAAAATGCGGAATCAAAATTTTTCTTAACTTTTAAACTGGCGCTACCGCGGACAATAAAACCTGGATCGTAACCATTAACCTAATGCTAGCAAACAAGAGAAGGGGTGAGAGATATACCGAGCGATCCGTGTCCTTCGCTCTTCTCGTCGTCGTCCCGATCTCCCGTGGAATCACCATTCATCGTCTTCTCGTCGGAAAGGGCACCACGTAGCCGGATTCTTTTACGGGCTCCCACCTCTGGACCGAGGCAACTCGGGCGTGAAGTTGGCTAGCCGATGCGTCCAAGGGTACTGTAGGTTGTAGTGTAGAAAGCATGTCTCGATGCGGGTATGAAGTTGCCATAGAGATGATGGAGAAGAGAAAGAACTTTGGAGAGGATGAAGGTGTATCTATTTTTCAAGCATAAGGAATGAGATGAATAAATCCCACCACAAGAAAATCAACTCTCTCATCCTCTCCCCTCAAGTGTGGCCGGCCCCCTTAAGGAAAAATGGTGGAGGGAAAGCATAATACAAGAGGTAGGTGAGTGTAGTAGAAGAATAATGGTGACCACACCCAAAAACCATCATAACAATATCAAATCAATTCAAATCAACATAAAGCAAGAAAATGATGGTAGAAAAGAATGGTATCAAAAGATGCTTTCATAATCTCCCATTTCACAAATAACACCTCCACAAAGAGTTATTTGCAAACTTGCAAATAACCCCTTTCCACCATAAAGTCCGACCGGAAGGAACAAATGAAAACTGGCTGGAACGGAAAGCAAACTGGCAACTTCAGAAAACTGATCCTGTAATAAATTACAGGAAGACCCCGCTACTGCATATACATGTCCGCATTTGTATTCCCACTGAATACAAATGCAAAGAGACAAAATCTGCACTGTCTAATACTAGGATCTGGCTTAAACTAAAACCGGCTAGTAAAATCCGTCCGATCACGATCCGTGCAATACCGCACGTATCTGATCGAACCCTGCCATATCTCCATACGGCCTCTACAGCGTTTCGCCCGAAACCTGAGTAACTGAGTGTGTGGTGGACTCTAAAGACTCATCAATACTATGGCTGTGGATTTAACCACTAGCACGTCAGAGGTATTAGCCATACGTGACGGGCTACCAGCTATTGACCAAAAGGGACGTTGATGAGCGAACTCATCCTGACACCCTATTGAGCCTGTCAGTGACAATATCCGTACAGTCCGGTTCGTTCGTCTATGAGTATCGCATGGCGGGCCTAGGGGGTTGGTAAAAATCAGACCCCCAAAAGTGGTACAAGTCGTGTCGGAGTGTAGCCCAGAACACCCTGAGATACTAATGGAATACCTACCAGTAAATCTCCTGCCTCGGCTGAGGGCTTTGCGTAATGGCTCTCCTAGACACAGCGCGACCTCACCCCCAATACCGGGAGAGACGAACCCCTGCAGATCCGCTCACTGCCTCCATGTGGCTCGGGACTGTACCCAACTAAAACCTGTTTGCACGACTCCTTTGAGCCGTGGTAGGGTAGTAATCAAAGCACAGTGGGAACTCACACGAGACAAATGATGATCTCAGGTCGATGAACTAACCTGTACACATGTCACCAGGGAACTGCTATCTGACGTCTGGTATAATCCCAACTGGCAGGTTCCCGGCGAGTCCTGTCCGGTGTACTCATAATCCACTGAGCACCTGTATACATCTTAGGTGAACCAACTGACACCAGTGGCTTGTGAGACCGGCCACCGCCCCTCGACGGGGTCTCGACTGTATACACTAGTCTACTAATGGAGTATCGATGCCCTGTCTCGAAACTCCCACGACTAGGGACCTTTTAAGGATGTGCTTATAGACCCCAGCTCCCACGTATATGATCGCCATCATACTGCTGGTCGTCAAGCAAGAATCCTAGGGGCTCTATCAACGTGTAATAGTGACCTGTCAGGTCACCTAAATCAGTACACGATGATAAAGATAAACCAGATAGCATACTATCATCTTGAGTAAGACTGTCCTACCGGGATAGGTCCTCCCTCAATCTGTAGGGTTCGTAGGCACGCTAATAAGGTCTCACATGGCATCGATCATGCCCATTTAAAAATTTATGAGTGCCGAGAAACCCTAACACGGATCATCGGCTACATCGGAGAATTGGGCGGACTAGGTCGTCGGCTTCGTGCCGAAGATGATCTACGTCGAGGCATCGCAAGTTCAAGCTCCAACTTCACCAAGTTGTGAAACTTGTGAAGAAAACACCCAAAACAACTTGGCAAGAGGTAGAGGGTGAAGAAATAGGAGGTGGGTTCACTTTAGAATTGGATTTCTCTCACTTTAGCTCAAGTTGCCATTGATGGACCTTAAGCTTTTCTTGAAGAAGAAGATGATCAAGAAGAAGAAGAATATGATAAGTCTTTTAAAAATGAAACTAATATGAATACTTATCATATCTTGACCATGGTCAAGTGTAGAGATTAAACTAAGGTTAGTTGGAATGGTTAGGGTTAAGGATAAGATAAGGATGGTGGACTTTGTCAAAGCTTCATGAAGCTTCAACATAGAAACAAAATAAGCCACCATTCTTAATAATATCCAAAATGAATAAATAAATAAATAACTAAGTAAATAATCAAAACCCTAACCATTATGCATGTAACCATGGTTTAATCTTTACACAAACCCCAGTGAGCAAGTATCATCAAACATGATAGAAACAAGTGCACAAAAATATATCATATATACAATGTGCATCAAGTGAGAAAATCCTTTTAAAATGAACCAATACTAGTTAATGCAAAGTAATATATCAAATATATAATTATACATCAAATCATTAAATCAACACTTGATTTAACGATCCGGTCATATCGCATATAACCGACTAGTATCCTATGTATCGGCTTATCGAATCAATGATTCGATAACTAGGTCATATCGAATATAACCTATCGAAACATTTATCGCGAGAATGAAATGCGGTATCATATACACGCATGATTCTCGGTCCCGCACATATCTCATATGCGCTCCTATTTCGTTTCGCTTGAGCCAGGAAACCTCTGTGTAGGACTCTAAAGACTCGTCAATACGCCGGTAGCAGATGATGATCATATCAAGCACCCACAAGCCGCAAGCGGTCTGCTAAACGTAACGGCCATCCGGGTATTGAGCGATCAGAAGATCGACGAGCTAGCCCGCTCACACTCCTGTGAATCCAACCAGTAACACTTACCGTACAGTCCGGTCTGTTCGTCTGATACGTCGCATATCAAGTCTAGGGGTGGTAAACGTCAGACCCCAATAACCGATAAGTCGTGCCGATGTGAGGATCATAACGGGTCGAGAAACTACTGGTAACACTTACCAGCAAATCTCTGATCAGCCCTGGCCAGGGACCTCCCTGTTACGGCCAATCGAGCACAGCGCAACATCAACCCCCAATACCGGGAGAGACGAAACCCCTCCTATCGCTCATTGCCTCCATGTGACTCGGGACTGTACCCAAAGACCACCGTTTTGCACGCCCTCATGGACGTGGTAAGGTGGATATCAAAGAACAGTGGGAATCACACAAGACTCTATGACGATCTCGGATCTACAGACTAACCTGTACAAGTGTTACCTGAGAACTGCCATCTGACGTGAGGTATAATACCATCTGGGAGTTCTCGGCGAGTCCGTCCAGTGTACCCAGTCTCCACTGAGCACCCGTGTACCATCTTTGATTTCAAACACCAATGGATATGGGATCATCCATCGCCCATCTCATGGGTCGAGAAGCGTATACGCTAGTTTACTCTGGTATATCGATGCCCCGTCTCGATACACCCACGACTAGGGACCTTGAAGGATGTACTTATGGACTACCATGTCCCCACTAGTATGATCTGCATCATAGTCCAGGTACTCAAGTACACATCCTAAGGGCTTTACCAACATGTAACCATAAGACAGTTTAAAGAGACTAGTGTACATGTTAAGATAAAGAGTAACCAGATAGCATACTATCATATCGAGCAAGAAAGTCATCTCTATATATGTCCAAGCATCCATTATAATATACATGATCTGTATAATACTGGCCTCTAGGGCATACATACGACTAACAATCTCCCACTTGCACTAGGGCCAGCTGCTGTAGTATCGCATACCGAGCATCCCGAAGAGTCTCTCAAACTGTATCTGGGGAATGGCCTTCGTGAGTGGATCCGCCGTGTTGTTCTTCGTGTCAACCTTCCTGACCTCGATCTCCCGGCGATCAACTATCCCCCGGATCAGGTGATACCGCCTCAGAATATGCCTGGACCGCTGATGGGACCTGGGTTCCTTGGCCAAAGCCACCGCTCCATTGTTATTGCAATACAAAGGTATTGGATGCTCAATGGATGGAACCACTCCAAGTTCAGTAATGAACTTCTTGATCCAGACAGCCTCTTTGGCAGCATCGTTGGCAGCGATGTATTCAGCCTCCATCGTCGAGTCTGCCACGGTTTCCTGCTTGGAACTCTTCCAGCTAACCGCCCCTCCGTAAAGGGTAAAGACAAAGCCCGACTGCGACTTAGAGTCGTCCTTATCACTCTGGAAGCTCGAATCGGTAAAGGACTCCACTTGGAGTTCTCCGTTACCATATACCAAGAACATATCTCTAGTCCTTCGCAAGTACTTGAGAATGCTCTTCACAGCTGTCCACTGACTCTCTCCAGGATCAGCTTGATACCTGCTCACTACACTTAGTGAGTATGCTACATCGGGTCTGGTACATAGCATCGCATACATGATAGAGCCTACTGCCGAAGCATAGGGTATCCCTTGCATGCGAGCTCTCTCCAAATCAGTCTTGGGAGACATCTCTTTAGAGAGAGTGACTCCAGAGATCGTGGGCAAGTTCCCACGCTTGGACTCTTCCATACTAAACCTCTTTAGTATGGTGTCAATGTACCTGGATTGGGACAATCCCAAAATCCGTTTGGATCTATCTCTATAGATCCTAATTCCCAATATGCAGGAGGCATCACCAAGATTTTTCATTGAGAATCTTTGTGATAAGAAGAGCTTGACCGATTGCAGCATAGGAATATCATTTCCTATCAAGAGTATGTCGTCCACGTACAATACGAGGAAGACAACCTTACTCTCTGCCACCTTCTTGTAGATACAAGGTTCATCTAGATTTTTGACGAAATCAAACTCTTTGATAACGACATCAAAGCAGATGTTCCAACTCCGCGATGCTTGCTTTAATCCATAAATGGATTTAAGCAGCTTGCACACCTTCCCGCTGCTCCCACTATCTACGAAGCCCTCTGGCTGAGTCATGTACACGCACTCTTCTAAATCACCATTTAGAAAGACGGTCTTAACATCCATTTGCCAGATTTCGTAATCATGATATGCAGCGATGGCAAGCATGATCCGGATGGATTTAAGCATAGCCACTGGAGAAAAGGTTTCGTCATAGTCCACACCTGGTCTTTGACGAAAACCCTTTGCTACAAGTCTAGCTTTGAAAGTCTCCACTTTCCCATCTACACCAAGTTTTCTCTTGAAGATCCACTCGCTCCCAATGGGTTTTACCCCTTCAGAAGCAACTTCCAAAGTCCATACTTTGTTGGTGTATATGGAATCCATCTCAGACCGCATAGCATCCTGCCATTTCACTGAGTCCCCACTCATGATGGCCTGCTCGAAGCTAGTTGGGTCATCATCCTCCATGATGCAATCCTCGCTTCCACCATCAATGAGAAAACCGTAGTAGCTCTCAGGTGGACGAGAAACCCTACTAGATCGGCGGAGAGGCTGGGGTTCGTCGGGTACTATCGAATCTTCTGGTTCCACTAAATCTTCAGTTATAGTTTGTGTATCTGGAATTTCTTCCAGCTCTACCACTTTGCCACTAATTTCTTTTTCAAGGAATTCCTTTTCTAAAAAGGTGGCATATTGAGAAACAAACACTTTTTGTTCTTTAGCATGGTAGAAAAAATATCCTTGGGAATTCTTAGGATATCCCACAAACTTGCAAAGAACTGACCGTGCCTCGAGTTTGTCTGGATTTTGCCTTTTGACATAGGCCGGACAACCCCATATCTTAACTCGTTTAAAATATGGTCTCTTCCCACTCCATATCTCATATGGTGTGGTAGGTACAGATTTAGATGGAACTTGATTCAAAAGGTATGCTGCTGTCTCCAGTGCATAACCCCAGAATGAAATAGGTAACTCAGCTGTGCTCATCATAGAGCGCACCATATCTAATAGGGTGCGGTTCCTCCGTTCAGATACACCGTTGTGCTGTGGTGTATATGGAGGAGTCAGCTGAGAGAGAATCCCATTCTCTTTTAGGAAGTCCAGGAATTCATTGCTTAAGTATTCACCTCCTCGATCAGATCGTAGGATTTTAATACTTTTTCCGGTTTGGTTCTCAACTTTTTGTTTATATTCCCTAAATTTCTCAAAAGCTTCTGATTTGTGTTTCATCAGGAACACAAACCCGAACCTAGAGAGATCGTCAGTGAATGTAATGAAGTATGAAGAACCATCCCTGGCATGTGTAGACATGGGACCTCATACATCACTATGTATAAGTCCCAAGAGTTCGGTAACTCTTTCTCCGTGTCCCGTAAACGGAGTTTTGGTAATCTTGCCTTTGAGACATGACTGGCAAGTGTCATAAGATGAAAATTCGAAAGGTTTCAAATATCCATCCTTATGCAACTTAGCCAGTCGTGTCACATTGATGTGACCCAGTCTACAATGCCACAAGAAGGATTCGTTGAGTTCAGAACTCTTCCTCTTGTGTGTATTTGTTATGCTCAGAACTGTTGATTGATTTAGAACATAAATGCCATTGCATAACGTGCCTGATCCAACCAACTTTTGGTTACGGAAAATGTTCATAACATTATCCTGTAATACAAAATTATATCCCTCTTTGCTTAATAAAGAAACCGATATAATGTTGCATATCAGGTTCGGCATGTAATAGCATTCGTTCAGAACCAATGTATTACCAGTTGGTAATACAAGGTGATATTCCCCGACAGTCTTAGCTGCAACAATTGCACCATTTCCAACTCTAATGTCTTTATCACCTTCTCCAAGTTCTCTACCTTTCCTGAGCCCATGTAACTGATTACATATATGGGATCCTGACCCGGTATCTAATACCCAGGACGTAGAGGAAATGGAGAAACAGTTCTCAGTAACGAACACACCCGAAGAAAATGCATCAACATGTACTTTCTTCAATCGGGTGACATGGGAATCCTGGTATTCCCCTATATCCTGTTCATTCCTATAACTCTTATAAGAAAGAACGGAACCAACGTTCCCCAGCACAGTCGGTCAATACATCCATATTATTATCTTCATTAGGGCATGAAATGGTCGATACCTGGAGAGAGAGAGAAGAAAACACTTTAGCGTATGCTCGTGCAAGATCAGATTGGTTATTATCTTATCTAATCAGGATGGCTCCCACTGTTTTTATCAAATCTTCCTTCAAACCCTAAAAGGAAAGACTAGCCGGGATTAATTACACACTACAAGTTCGCCAATCTTTCAGCCAGGCCAGTGTCGGTACTTTGAGGGAGGTCCCCCGTGCTTTCGCACGAACCTAATTAATGTAAACCTCGTTTTCCCAGAGGCGTAACCCCGTTGACACCTTTCTAGACACCTACTTGATCAGCTAATTGCAATGTGTAAAACTCTCCCAGGAGTAACTCTTACTCGCAGTGGGTATCGGGATCCAACTATCTCATAGAAGGTATGCAATCTCATTGCAAATTTCAACACTTGAAATTCCCGATAATCTTTCGCCCCTAGCAACTATATGACCTTAACATAGTCAACAAATCACAAGTGCTAGTCAAGTTTAACCCGTCATTTCCTGATTGAATTAAACCCACCCGCACGACCCTTAACATAGTCAACAAAGTCGCACGACTACCCTAATCCAATCTGCATCATATGCATAAGCAGATAAATACTGGTCAGCTACCGCACACTACGCCTTAACATAGTCAACAAACGTAGCACGAATACTAACTAGTACTTATCTGAAATGACGGAGGGCTACGACAGGTTTTTCTGAAAACCTATTGCGTAATGAACTTGATATCGTTGTAGAATCAAATGAAAAATGGAGTGATTTTGAGGCTTTTCTAGTTTTGCTAAAGGGGCCACTCCCGGTGAAGGGATCGTCGGCCCTTTCCTCGTCGAATGAGGTGCGGGATATATCATATATATCACTGTGCAAAGCAAAAACTCTTAAAAGCAGTCAAAAGCAAACCGAGTGTGTAGCATCTGCCAGTTATTGCTAAAGGAGTCACACCTGGTGAAGGGATCTCGGTCCTTTCCTCATCGAATAAGGTGCAGGGTATATCATATATACCGCTGTGCAAAGCAAGAACTGTAGCTACCTGTTTTATTTTAAAATTCGATTCCACAACATCTTAGGTTTCTTATCTTTCATTAATCACATTAATGAAGTCCCATCATTTAAATACCTAAACATCACAGATAGATATGACGTACACTTATGCCATCCGCATTCGCCTCGATGTCCCCTCGTGCACCGTTAGGTTAGGTAACTAACGACAGAGCAGGGCAGGGCTAGCGCGGGTGTAAAACATAAGTAACGTCTATATAATATATCATATATACTATATACTATATCCATCACAGAACATCATATGATCACATCACAGATATCGCAGCAGAAGAAACATATGAAACATTGGATATACTAGGATGTCCGTGTTTTCAATACGATCCAGTATAAAACACGGATTCCACGGTCGTGATGAATAGCCAATCCCACACCCCTAGACCCCTACGAGAGCGGCAAGCAACCCTGCCAATTCTAGGGTTAGGAGACCCGGACTCGACTCCTCGAGTTGGTCTCCCACTGGACCCCAGAACCCGGTTACTTGTGCTCCCCTCCTTGGGTCTATCCTAATGCGGAAAATTAAATAATATACAAAGGGTGACAACTTCCGCTACCTGGAAGTGCCCCAAATAAAAGAATATTACATACAAGTTTTTACATGAATGAAAATGAAAAACACTCATCTCACATAAAAACCCCCCGGCTATTCAAACACGACGATCCAATATAACATATCCAGCAACACATAACATCACATGTCATCAACGTAAGTAAATATGCGCATCCAAATTGTCGTTGACATATAGCAACGAAACCGGCGATATCACATATTACACTTACAGTCACAGAAAAGAAAGTGTAAAACTACAACAGTCGGAATCCGCAACCTCTTTAGACATCACATGCCTAACAGATATAAATCCCGCATTTTAGTCTCATTATCGAAAACTCTTTTCAATATCATGTGGGACTAAACTGCTAGATTTATAACATTCATTCAGTTATCTCATAACTGTTTGTGAATTCCAATTATTGTATCACATTCCAGACAAACAGAAAATGTTAAACTTTCCGATCGAACAATCGAATACCCAAGTTTTCCCGATACAGCTCAACACATGAAATAAGTCTAACAACATTCAGTTCGTGCCTCAGTACCAACGGTCCAGCCGTAGAAGGGTCAAGCCAACGCCTCACATGTGGCACGCCGTACTGCCCCAAACCCGAAGGTTCAAAGGGCAGTTCAAGACGGTCACATAATCGAGTTAAGGTTTGTTGTCTTCTAGAGGGTCCATCGCGTTACTTGCACTACTTAGAACGTCGTTAAACTACGGAAAAATCCAACACTTGGAAATTTCCCGACAGGGGAAAAATTGGGTATTTATATCCGGTCAAACTTTTTAACATATTCTAAAAATTATCCGGAAATACACAAAGACGAAATTTGATAATCCGATCGAAACACCGAATCCCCAAAACAACCCCAGAAAATTCAACTCTTGAATAAATATTAAAAATTCCCAGAAAATCCAACACCAGAAAAGAGGAATTACTGTGCAAACAGGAATTGATGATGTCACCATGTGGCCGCGGAACCGCCGCAGAAGCCAGGCTTCTGCCGCGGTTCCGCCGCACTTTGGTGGATTCATGGGAACGGGCTTCACAGTAATTCTTACAATTCTCTGCTGATTTTTCTTCATATTTTTAATGTGGAAAAATCCCAGATTTTAGAAAAAGGACAGAGAGCATGTTTGGTTTAGGGTTTCGGGTTCGTTCGGGCTTCAAACGCCATCTAGACTTCGCCTAAGGCTCTAGCTAGGCTCTGATACCACTGTAGGGTTCCTAGGCACGCTAATGAGGTCTCACATGGCATCGATCATGCCCATTTAAAAATTTATGAGTGCCGAGAAACCCTAACACGGATCGTCGGCTACATCGGAGAATTGGGCGGACTAGGTCGTCGGCTTCGTGCCGAAGATGATCTACGTCGAGGCATCGCAAGTTCAAGCTCCAACTTCACCAAGTTGTGAAACTTGTGAAGAAAACACCCAAAACAACTTGGCAAGAGGTAGAGGGTGAAGAAATAGGAGGTGGGTTCACTTTAGAATTGGATTTCTCTCACTTTAGCTCAAGTTACCTTTGATGGACCTTAAGCTTTTCTTGAAGAAGAAGATGATCAAGAAGAAGAAGAATATGATAAGTCTTTTAAAAATGAAACTAATATGAATACTTATCATATCTTGACCATGGTCAAGTATAGAGATTAAACTAAGGTTAGTTGGAATGGTTAGGGTTAAGGATAAGATAAGGATGGTGGACTTTGTCAAAGCTTCATGAAGCTTCAACATAGAAACAAAATAAGCCACCATTCTTAATAATATCCAAAATGAATAAATAAATAAATAACTAAGTAAATAATCAAAACCCTAACCATTATGCATGTAACCATGGTTTAATCTTTACACAAACCCAAGTGAGCAAGTATCATCAAACATGATACAAACAAGTGCACAAAAATATATCATATATACAATGTGCATCAAGTGAGAAAATCCTTTTAAAATGAACCAATACTAGTTAATGCAAAGTAATATATCAAATATATAATTATACATCAAATCATTAAATCAACACTTGATTTAACGATCCGGTCATATCGCATATAACCGACTAGTATCCTATGTATCGGCTTATCGAATCAATGATTCGATAACTAAGTCATATCGAATATAACCTATCGAAACATTTATCGCGAGAATGAAATGCGGTATCATATACACGCATTATTCTCGGTCCCGCACATATCTCATATGCGCTCCTATTTCGTTTCGCTTGAGCCAGGAAACCTCTGTGTAGGACTCTAAAGACTCGTCAATACGCCGGTAGCAGATGATGATCATATCAAGCACCCACAAGCCGCAAGCGGTCTGCTAAACATAACGGCCATCCGGGTATTGAGCGATCGGAAGATCGACGAGCTAGCCCGCTCACACTCCTGTAAATCCAACCAGTAACACTTACCGTACAGTCCGGTCTGTTCGTCTGATACGTCGCATATCAAGTCTAGGGGTGGTAAACGTCAGACCCCAATAACCGATAAGTCGTGCCGATGTGAGGCTCATAACGGGTCGAGAAACTACTGGTAACACTTACCAGCAAATCTCTGATCAGCCCTGGCCAGGGACCTCCCTGTTACGGCCAATCGAGCACAGCGCAACATCAACCCCCAATACCGGGAGAGACGAAACCCCTCCTATCGCTCATTGCCTCCATGTGACTCGGGACTGTATCCAAAGACCACCGTTTTGCACGCCCTCATGGACGTGGTAAGGTGGAGATCAAAGAACAGTGGGAATCACACAAGACTCTATGACGATCTCGGGTCTACAGACTAACCTGCATAAGTGTTACCTGAGAACTGCCATCTGACGTGAGGTATAATACCATCTGGGAGTTCTCGGTGAGTCCGTCCAGTGTACCCAGTCTCCACTGAGCACCCGTGTACCATCTATGATGTCAAACACCAATGGATATGGGATCATCCATCGCCCATCTCATGGGTCGAGAAGCGTATACGCTAGTCTACTCTGGTATATCGATGCCCCGTCTCGATACACCCACGACTAGGGACCTTGAAGGATGTACTTATGGACTACCATGTCCCCACTAGTATGATATGCATCATAGTTCAGGTGGTCAAGTACACATCCTAAGGGCTTTACCAACATGTAACCATAAGACAGTTTAAAGAGACTAGTGTACATGTTAAGATAAAGAGTAACCAGATAGCATACTATCATATCGAGCAAGAAAGTGATCTCTATATATGTCCAAGCATCCAATATAATATACATGATCTGTACAATACTGGCCTCTAGGGCATACATACAACTAACACAATCATGCAATCACGTGCCTGTGATCCAATAATTGACTCTGAGGGCACTATTCTCCAACACTCTGACCCTCGCCTTTCGACGTATGCATACGTACATGACTCCCAGCGGTGTCTCCGTGATCCCCCGCCGAGTCACGGGTACTGTCACCGGTAGGTACTCGCCCGCCTCCAGGCTCAATCGGCAAAATCCATCGATCTTCTTGCCGAGGGGAACCGTACCGGGCCCCACCAGTACCCTCATACGGCAACCACACCTCGTATGGAGTATATAATCAGCACCGATAAAACTCATGGTGGACGCGCAAATATCATATCAAGGAAACCGGGTTTTTCAATGTATGCATAATTTCATGAACTCCCGCAGTTCCCAAATCCCGAAAACACCATGTACAAATCCAAATAAATAAATGCGCAAATCCAGAAATAAATATATGCGATATATCTGAATGCAAGCATGTAAATGAAGGTATTTAGCTGAAATCAGATGTATGCAAAATCAATAAGGTACAGCTAAGTATAGGTATCTACCTATAAGCAAATGATATGGTATACCCCACTGGATAATAGTAAAATATGAGTAAGGTATACCTGTAGATGTATCGTAAGGGGTATGTGTACCTATCACTAATGGTACGATACTCCATAGGTATATAGGTATGGTAATGTCATATGTGATAAGCAATACGAATCAATGTCACAAGGTCCCTAACCAAGCAATATAATGTCTATAATGATTTGTGTGTGACATGGCAATAATTGACGGTGTGTGTGTAGCATACAATCCGTGCTCGTGCAACATGAACCGTCAATAATATGTGCAGTGTCCTATGGCTGCTAGTCACAGTATAACTATATCAAGGAGATAAAGTAAAGACGCAATTCTAACAATGATGTAGAATATGCGACAAGTATTAGAATCCTAGCCCAGACGCATAACACCATGCGGGCGATTCCCCTGTAGATGTTAAATCTACTCACCTACGCTCCACGCTAGGTGAATCCTACCATCTGCTCCCCCTGTAGCAGTGTCCGTAGTTCCTTCCTGCAAACCTGCAATTAAGACATGGAAATCATATATAAGCTTAATATTCCGCAAAACGCGATATCGAACCAAAACGAGAAACTCGCGTCGCGAACTAAACGCGCATATGCACGATATGCTGAAACGTGTGTGTACGCGTCTAAAACCATCGCGACACGCCGCGATACGCTGGATCACAGAACCCACTCACGTATCGCGCGTATCGTGCAAACACAACGGACATGAAAAACGGTATTTGATCCCAGATTTTCCTACAGGTCAAAACTTACATAACTATATATGGCAAAACACTAGTAAACATAGCAGACAACCTTAGCCAAGTCCCCAACACCCATGTCCCCAACTTGGCCACAAATTGCGGCCAAACACAACAAATCTGCGGCCCGGTTTGGGAATTGGGGGCTCGTGTTCAGGTGGTGGTATCTAGACCTAGTGTACATGCCCCAGTTTTCTCAATTTTGTTCTGTAGGGTCCGGGTCAAAAGAAGATCACAAATAGCCAATATATCGTATAAAAACAACAATTGCACTAAAAAGAAAACCCTATATTATTTTAGTGTAATCCAGGGAAATTCTCAGTTAAAGTGACCCTAACAACACTTAAATAGGTAGGGTTTACCAACACAATCATCAATTATCCAAACGTCCACACAAAACACCATAATTAGCACTAAACTAGCTATTTACACTAATCGAAGCTAATCGATGCACAACTTAAGAAACTAGGGGATTGGGTTAGGAAGTATACCCTAAAGAACCCTAGAGAGCAGGTGAAGAAGTGGAGAAGAGCTGCTGTAGGTTGCTGGAGCTCCTGCTATTGCTGTTGCTGCCTGCTGCTCCTGCTGCTGCTGAAGATGATGATGCTGTTGCTGATGATGATGATGCTGGAGCTGCTGCTGCCTCTTGTGCTGATGGTGCTGCTGCTCGCTTCAGCTGCTGAAGATCCTGCTGCTGCTATTGCTTCTTCTGGTGTTGCTGCTATTTCTGTTGTTGTTGCAGTGTTGCTGATGTGGTTGTTGTTGCTGCCACTGCTGCTTCTGTTGTTGTTGTGTGAGAGTGTCTGTGTGTGTTTGTAAGAGAGAGTGAGAAGGAATGAGATAAGAATAAGAGGGAGAATGAGAGAACAACAATGACTTCTCCCCCTTCTCACTCTCTTTCCTCATTAATGAGGCATGGTTCACACCATGCTCCCATTCCCTCTCTCTCTCACACAAAGTCAACACTTCAAACCAAAATAAAAATCCTTTTTATTTTAACGACCATGCACTTAACAACCCATAACTCTTAAACTAAAACATAAAACTAACTTAAGACAAATGGTTAGTTAACCATGATTGATAATCATGTTTAACCCCAAAAACAACCCTAGTTATCATGCACAAGTGTGTGTGTGCCTAACAAAATTCTAATAAAATACTCATTAAATATGATAAAATATTTGAAACTTAATTTGGTAAACTTTTTATTAAAAACCACACATTAAAAAAAAATAATTAGCTACAAAACACAATCTAAGGTGTTACAATCTCCCCCCTTAAAAGAAATTCGTCCCCGAATTTAAAAATATACTAAACATACCTTCAAAGAGAAGATTACAACTCTCAAATCTCGCTCGCAGCCTCCCAAGTGATTACCTTACTAAACGGCTACGCCCAAGAAAACCCTTCACAGATGGAAAGACCCTTGGCCGACGTTTCTCCACCTGCCGGGCCATTAACACAACTGGCTGCTGGTGAACGAAAGACCGTGTCCAAGCTAAAAGGTTTGGTGCCAATTTATGTAAGAAAGGTAATGAAGGTAATTGTAAAGTATCATCGCAAGGAATACGGGGTGAATACCCAATAATCTGGGTGGAAGTGCCAAATTAAAGGCAACAAAACTAACCCGCTTGTAGGATCTCAAAAGGACCTAAAATCCCGGGACAAGCTTCCCAAAATCCAACACGTCATTCATCGGAAAGTCCGTAGGAATACATGATTTGTCACTGCGCACTCAAGCCTGCGACCAGCACAGTCGCATAAGACCTCTGTCCGCAATGAACAATTTTCATCCTGACCTGAATCAATTGGATCATCTCCGAAGTCTCAAAACATAGCTGGGGTCCAAAATCCTACTTACGCAGAGTCAGAAAAACAACAGGCTGGTGATCATCTCAACCTAACGCCTAAACCTAAAGGTGGCCAATTGGAGTGTCTCCTGATAACCGCTATCGAAGGAGAACCCTAACAATGGCGAGTGACGATCCCAACTGCTGATGAAAATCAAACAAACACACAACTTTAACAAAAACAACTGAGCAAACTGAGTATAACCGGACGACAAGAATTCGAATGGAGTCACACCCTGACTAAACTTGGGTAGAAACCATAACGAAATTCATGGAGATCTGTTCCCACTCCTACTTCGGAATGGTAAAAGATTGCAACTCTCCAGCCGGTCTCAGATGCTCGACCCAAGCACACAACAAGACAGACACCTTGAAATGAAACCTGAAACTTCTCTTTACATCTCTGTCCTCCCGTAACTATCTCATAAGTCACGTTAAATGTTGGTGGAACTTGAATGCATATAGAGAGTTGACAGATGTGCATGTTCTAGGATTTCACGTCTCTACCCGATGATACCAGGTACACAAACGCGTCCCTAACTTAGCACATCATTGTCACAAATCAAGGTCTCCGAATCATTACCCAGCCGAGTACGATCAAGTATCACTGACGAACGAGCATAGGCGGGCAGTGTCTCGCGAAAGCGATTTAAGAAAAGTGGTCGGGCGCGGACATGAGCAAGCTGTCCCCTCCGTAGAGACGAACTTAAGCTGTACTCAACGATCACACAAGAACTGTAAATCTGCAGAAGACTATCACGACAATCAAATCCGCTGCAGGAAGATGTACATTAAGCTCTGGTGGTCCATGGAAAATCTGACACGACTCTCAAACCAGTAGTGTCTCTAAATCTCCAACGCAAAACCACCGCGACCATCTCCAGATCATGAGTGGAATATCCTCCTCATACTCCCTCCAGATGTAGGGAAGCAAAAGTGATAACTCTATAGTGTCACCTCAGTACACAATCGAGCCCACTCAAGAAACATTACAGTTACACAACAAGGTCGCCCGAACCAAAAGCAAGGAAAGGACTAATGCAGTTGTTAACCGAATCTTCAACTGCCGAAAATTCCGCACACATGCCTCAGTCCAAAGAAAAGAAACCTCCTTTCCGGTCAATTCAGTCGACGGTGCAGCACTACTCTAGCAATCCTGCATGAAACGGCGGTAGAAACCTGCTAAGCCCAACAATCTGCGGATCTCCGTCCTGCACACAAGTCTGGGCCTAGGTTGTACGGCCACGATCTCCCTCGGAACCATACGAAACCGTCTCCCGTGACTAGAAGACCTAGGAGTCAACACAAAACAAGCCTGAAGAAACACCCCGAGAATTTAGCAAACTGCTGGTGCTCTCCCAGTATTTGCATAACAAATTCTCAAGTGTTACTCCTGTTCCTCAAGACACGTTAAAAATAGACTAGAATGTCATAAATAACACAACAATAACTGGTCGAGGAATGGCCTGCAGAAATCTGGTTCATCACCTCTACGAATGCTGCTAGGGCACCTGTGAATCCAACGACTCATAAAAACCCACAAAGCCCGTCGCACGCATAAGGCAGTCGTCGGAATGCCATCACTCCGAATCCGCAATAATGGTGACCTGATCCCAAGCAAACTTAGAAATGTCTCGCACTGTGGAGCTGATCGAAGAAATCGTCACGGCGAGGTAAAGGATACCCATCCGCACCGTAAGCCGGTTCAGTTAACGACCCGTCGATACGCAACCCTAAACTGACGTCTTTCTCCTTGACGAACAGGAATAGGAGCTTCCAAAAGCGAAACATTCAGACGCACAAAACTCCCCAAACCACAACTCTGCAGCTGATCCTTAAGCTCCCAAGCTTCGCCGGCTCATCCGGAACAACGTCGGAAAAACTCTCGCACGAAAGGAACCCGGTCCAACGATCCCACTGTGGCTCCGGTATCACGAATGAACGCCAATAATCCACGACATCTCCTCAAAAGCCGACTAGCAAAAAAGGCTGAATTCGAGCTGTGAGGGGTGGCACAACTATCCACCTGCACAACAAGAACTGACTTGCCGGGGAAAACAAAACCTAACTTGTTTCCTCACGGTAGTCCACAGAAGCCTAGCACGTAATTAACCAATCCGTTCCCAGGAGAACGTCAAATCCAACATCTCTAGAAGGACCAAAACGATGGACGAATCTCTATCTCCTATCCGATTGGCACACAACTGAAATACGTGTCGCGCAATAAAAGAATCGCTGACAGAAGTTAACACCACTATGACTAATCTACCCAACCACGGTACAAGCAAGAAAACAAACGAATACATGAAAAGAACATATAAATCAAGGGTACCTGAAAACTCCACATTGAACGTCTGCACGTCCCGATGAGTAGAAGCAAACTCCTGCGTCAGCCCTCTACTCGCAGCTGGATGAACTCCTCTGGTAGACTGAGCCCTCTGAGTAAATCTTCCATGTCCACGGCCTCTCTGATGATGATCCTGACGAGGTGCTAAGGAACAATCCCTGACGAAGTGCTGAAGGCTTCCGCATCGAAAACATCCACGCGCTGACTGCTGACCATCCTGGGGATGAGAGCTGAACGACTGTCCTCGTCCTAAGCCTCTACTACTCCCGCGACGGCCACAAAATCTGTCTCGATGACCAAACCTCTACCTCTGGGCTGGTACACTGGTACAAGTCCTCCATTGTCCTGGAATATGTGCCTCATCAGCTGGAGCTGCAACCACTGGTGCTATGTAGGTGACGGACTGCTGCATACTGATCGTAAGTGACAACTGGGTAACAGGGGTGACAACCTCCTGTCGTAGCTCCCGAACGACATCAACCAAAGAACTCATCGTCTGGCGGAAGTCCTGCATCTCTACCAAAAGTCTATCAATAGTATATGTCGTAGGCTGATCCGTCTGCACCTGTACAACTAGAGTGCCATCCTGGTCAGTACTCGTCTCACCCGAGCCAACTCTGACCTCGGCCCTCGCTGCATCACTCTGAGTCCCCATAGTCATCCGCGGCAAGGCTATCAATAGATATAAGATTCGATGAGTATAAGGAATCGAATCTCAAGGATATGAATCATCAAGAAAGGAATGTCAAGCAATTTGTACTTAGGTCACTTAAGGCGAAGTACCGCATCGTGGGTATGCTGCAGACATACACACACTACGTTACTCTGCTTAAGCTACCTAGTCCATCATACTAAGGTCATCCTACACTCCGAAAGGTAAAACCTAGCGCTCTGATACCAACTTTGTCACGACCCGAAATTGGCCCGTGACGGCCCTAGTACTACGCAACGCCCTAAGACATAACGCAGAAAAAGAAAGCCAAAACCCAGAAATCTAAACCATAAAAATACGGAAAAGATAATATAAGTTTTTGAAACATTTGAAATCGCAACCCAAATTCTTTAAAAGTCTTACTTTCTTTCTTTAAAATTTGGCAACACCACCTTTTTGTAAAAACTAGCTCAAGACGGAAAAACAATAACATCATAAGTATACGACGCCGTAGCGAAGAAATAAGAGGCAATAGAGAGAAAGCTGTATATAAAAGACAACAAATCCACAATTAATATACAAAAACGTCCTCACCAAGTCTCTAAGTCAACAATACAATAGTAGATGGAGAGTACAAGATACAACGAATGTACAATATGAAATACAGATAATCATCTAACCCACCTAAGCAAAATAGTACTGTGAGCTGATGCGGTATCTGTAGCAAAAGATGATAGATGGATACTGAATAGCCTACCTCGACTACTCTGGGGAACAACCTGAAACACCTGTGGCACAACGGGGGTGAGTTGCCAACTCGTGAATAGTAGATAACATATGCAGGCAATCGCAGGAATGTACGTACAGCATGAATCTAAGATATGCGATTACAGTAATAACATGTCATGTGAATGCAGAATAGTGGAAAGTACACTAGCAGGTACAATCAATATGTGAAGCAATGATGACATGATAATAGTATGCAATAACTATGCAATAGGGATATGAGAAAGCAAATATGCAACTATCATAAGGGTACACTAACATATACTACCAATATATGAAACTGTGCATAAAAAGATAAGTGTGAGGTATAGGGTGGAATATGTCATTTCCATGGAAACCTGACATCGTGGCAGGATCACAATCCATCAAGACACTCCAATCCACAAATCCTCAAATCAGCCCCCAAACTGGGCTCTCACATCACATAAGTCTCACATCTCCTCAATGTACAATATCGAGTATTCTCCTATATCCCGGATGTACAAATCAGTAATCACATAGGTATGTCCAATATCCACTCTCAATGGAACACCTAATATCCCAAGTCAAATCTCAAGTAAGAATCTAACCTCCTAAGGTAAATATATACAGAAATAAGTATGATGGGGGCAATACACATATATTAGCGTCCCATTCCACTAATATTGGTGTAAGGGTATATATAACAACGGCTAAATCCCCTGTTATATATACAAAGGTGTTAAAGAAATATCATGAAAACCATGTGCCAAGCATCGACACAGAAATCCTGATCACGTATCATACGCTATCCCGAAAGCACGAGTGCCTAGCTCTGACCCTCGCCTTTCGACGTATGCATACGTACATGACTCCCAGCGGTGTCTCCGTGATCCCCCGCCGAGTCATGGGTACTGTCACCGGTAGGTACTCGCCCGCCTCCAGGATCAATCGGCAAAATCCACCGATCTTCTTGCCGAGGGGAACCATACCGGGCCCCACCATGTACCCTCATATGGCAACCACACCTCGTATGGAGTATATAATCAGCACCGATAAAACTCGTGGTGGACGCACAAATATCATATCAAGGAAACCGGGTTTTTCAATGTATGCATAATTTCATGAACTCCCGCGGTTCCCAAATCCCGAAAACACCATGTACAAATCCAAATAAATAAATGCGCAAATCCAGAAATAAATATATGCGATATATCTGAATGCAAGCATGTAAATGAAGGTATTTAGCTGAAACCAGATGTATGCAAAATCAATAAGGTACAGCTAAGTATAGGTATCTACCTATAAGCAAATGATATGGTATACCTCACTGGATAATAGTAAAATATGAGTAAGGTATACCTGTAGATGTATCGTAAGGGGTATGTGTACCTATCACTAATGGTACGATACTCCATAGGTATATAGGTATGGTAATGTCATATGTGATAAGCAATATGAATCAATGTCACAAGGTCCCTAACCAAGCAATATAATGTCTATAATGGTTTGTGTGTGAGATGGCAATTATTGACGGTGTGTGTGTAGCATACAATCCGTGCTCGTGCAACATGAACCGTCAATAATATGTCCAGTGTCCTATGGCTGCTAGTCACAGTATAACTATATCAAGGTGTCACGACCCAAAAATTGGCCCGTGACGGCCCTAATACTACGCCACGCTTAAAGACGTAGCGCAGTAAAAGAAAGCCAAAACCCAGAAATCTAAACCATAAAGATACGGAAAAGATAATATAAGTTTTCGAAACATTTGAAATCACAACCCAAATTCTTTAAAAAGGTCTACTTTCTTTCTTTAAAATTTTAGCAACACCCTCTTTTTGAAAAACGCAGCCCAAAGGCGGAAAACAAAACTCATCACAAGTATACGACGCCGTAGTGAAGAAATGAAAGACAATAGAGATAAAGCTGTATATAAAAGACATCAAATCCACAATAATACACATGTCGTCCTCACCAAGTCTCTAAGGCAACAATACAATAGTAGATGGAGAGTACAAATACAACGAAGGTACAATAGGAAATACAGATAATCATCTAACCCACCTAAGCAAAACGGTATACTGTGAGCTGATGCGGTATCTGTGGCAAAAGATAGTAGCTGAATAGCTGAATAGAGAAATAGCCTGCCTCGACTACTCTGGGGAACAACCTGAAACACCTGTGGCACAACGGGGGTGAGTTGCCAACTCGTGAATAGTATAAAACATATGCAGGTAATCGCAGGAATGCACGTACAGCATGAATCTAAGATATGCGATTACAGTAATAATATGTCATGCAAATGCTGAAATAAGTAAAGTACACTAGCGGTACAATCAATATGTAATAACTATGCAATAAGGATATGAGAAGGTAGGTATGCAACTATCATAAGGGTACACTACAAGTACTACCAATATATGAATCTGTGCATAAGGTAGGTAAGGGTGAGGTATAGGGTGGAATATGTCATTTCCCACGGAAACCTGACATCGTGGCAGGATCACAATCCATCAAGACACTCCAATCCCAAATGCTTAAATCAGCCCCCACTTTGGGCACTCACATCATATAAGTCTCACATCTCCTCAATGTACAATATCAAGTAATCTCCTATATCCCGAATGTACAAATCAGCAATCACATAGGTATGTCCAATATCCAATCCCAATGAATCACCTAATATCCCAAGTCAAATCCTAAGTAAGAATCTAACATCCTAAAGGTAAATACATAGAAATAAGTATGATGGGGGCAATACACATATATTAGCGTCCCATTCCACTAATATTGGTGTAAGGGTATATATAACAACGGCTAAATCCCCTGTTATATATACAAAAAGGGGTTAAAGAAATATCCTGAAAACAGTGTGCCAAGCATCGACACAGAAATCCTCGTAAATCGGGCTCCGTCAGTCCGGATCGGCCCACGGGGTCCGTCTGCGGTGTCGGCCCTCGGCCCCGACAGTACAGATCATCCCGCATCCATCTCTCGACTCTGGTCAGTATCCTCCGGACAACTGCCAGGTCCAACCAATCACCGGTAGGTACTCGCCCGCCTCCAGGCTCAATCGGCAAACCCATCGATCTTCTTGCCGAGGGGAACCATACCGGGCCCCACCATGTACTCTCATACGGCAACCGCACCTCGTATGGAGTATATAATCAGCACCGATAAAACTCATGGGGGACGCTCAAATATCATATCAAGGAAACCGGGTTGTTCCATGTATGCATAATTTCATGAACTCCCGCGGTTCCCAAATCCTGAAAACATCATATAAAATCCAGATAAACAATGTACAAATCCAGGAATAAATATATGCGATATATCTGAATGCAAGCAGGTAAACAAATATATATAGCTGAACTAGATGTATGCGAAATCAAGATGATACAGCTAAGTGACATCAGTAAAAGTAAATAGGTATCTGCAACTGAATATGTGTGTAACATACAGGTGTAGCAATGCACAGGTATCTACCTATAGGAACTGATGTCGTATACCCCCCTGGGTATAAGTAACATATGTAGAAAATCCCTCCCGGTATAACTAAGATATGTGCACGGTATACCTGTAGCTGTATCGCAAGGTGTAAATATACCTATCACTAAAGGTATGATACACTATAGGTATACCGGTAATCTAGATGTCATGTGTGGTAGGCAATAGTAGCTATAAGGGTTAGTGTGTGACATGGCAATTATTGACGGTGTGTGTGTAGCATACAATCTGTGCTCGTGCAACATGGACCGTCAATAATATGTGCAGTGTCCTACGGCTGCTAGTCACAGTATAACAATATCTAAGGAAAAACAGTAAAGGCGCAATTCTACAATGACGTAGAATGTGCGACAGGTATTTGAATCCTAGTCCAGACGCATAACGCCATGCGGGCGATTCCCCTGTAGATGTTAAATCTACTCACCTACACTCCATGCTAGGTGAATCCTACCATCTGCTCCTCCTGTAGCCGTGTCCGTAGTTCCTGCCTGCAAACCTGCAAATACGACATGAAAATCATATATAAGCCAAAATATTCCGCGAAACGCGATATCGAACCAAAACGAGAAACTCGCGTTGCGAACTAAACGCGCGTGCGCACGATACGCTGAATCGTGTGTATACGCGTCCAAAACCATCGCGACACGCCGCGATACGCTGGATCACAGAACCCACTCACGTATCGCGCGTATCGCGCAAACACAACGGACACAAAAACGATATATTGTCCCAGATTTTCCTACAGGTCAAATATTACAAAACTAGACATGCCAAAACACTACACAACACTGCAGACTACCATTCCCAAAATCCCAGAACCCCACTGCCCTTCCTGGCCGCAATTTGCGGCCAGAATGATAAAATTGGCGGCCTGGGTAGGGGTAGGGTGGCTCGTGTTCTTGTGGTGTGCTCTAGACCTAAGTAGTATGTCCCAGTCTTCTCAATTTTTACCTGAAAGCATCGGGTCACAAGCAGATTACCAAAGTCACAAATGTCGCTTAAAAACGACAATTTAGCACAAATCACAAACCTGATGGTATTTTTGTGAAACCTGGGGATTTCCTAGTTGAAGTGGCCCTATCAACACTTAAACAAACTAGGGTAGCTAACAAAATCAACAATTTCCCAAAATTCCACTTAAACACCATAAACTAGCACAAATTGACTAATTTAACACTAACCGACACCAATAAGCATACAAGCTAGGGAAAGGAGATATGGGTTCAAAAAATATACCCTATTGGACCTTAAAGAGCCCTAGAAGGCAGGTGAAGAAGTGGAGAAGGGCATTCAGCAAGAGCTGGGGTTCCTGTTGCTGCTGCTGCTGCTGCTTCTGATGCTTGTTGCTGCTTCTGATGCTTGCTGCTGCTTTTGCTGCTGCCTCTGGTGCTGATGATGATGATGATGTTGTTGTTGTTGTTGTGGTCACTGCTGCTGTTGCTTGCTTTTGAGAGAGTGTGAGGGTGTGTGTGTATGTGAGAGAGTGAGAGAATGAGAGATGGAAAATGAGAGGGAGAATGAGTGAAACAACAAGGACCCCTCCCCCTTCTCACTCTCTTTCCTCACTAATGAGGCATGGTCACACCATGCTCCCATGCCCTCTCTCTCTCACACAAAGTCAAACCATATAAAAAAAGCCCTTTTAAATTCATTTTAAATAAAAATAACCATGACACTATTAAACCCAAAGCACTTAAACAATAATTATTAACTTAAAGAGAAAGGATTAATCTATCATGCTTGCTAAACATGGTCTAACCCCATCTCTAAACCCTAGTTGTCATGCACAAGTGTGTGTGTGCCTAACAAAATTCTAATAAAATACACATTAAATAGGATAAAATATTTAAAACTTAATTTGGTAAACTTTTATTTAAAAACTATACTCTAAAAATATAATTAGCTACAAAACACATTCTAAGGTGTTACAATCTCCCCCCTTAAAAGAAATTCGTCCCCGAATTTAAAAATATACTGATACGCGTACCTTCAAAGAGAGGATTACAACTCCCAAATCTCGCTCGCAGCCTCCCAAGTGATTATCTCACTATACGGCTACGTCCAAGGGAACCCTTCACAGATGGCAAGACCCTTGACCGATGTCCCTACACCTGCCGAGCCATTAACATACATGGCTGCTGGTGAACGAAAGATCGCGTCCAGCTAAATGGTCTGGTGCCAAATCATGTGAGAAAGTTCATGAAGGTAATTGTAAAGTATCATCACAAGGAATACAGGGTGAAAATCCAATAATCTGGGCGGAAGTGCCAAACTAAAGGCAACGAAACTAACTCGCTTATAGGATCTCAGAAGGACCTAAATCCTGGGATAAGCTTCCCAAAATCCAACACCGTCATTCATCGGGAAGTCCATAGGAATACATGATCTGACCCTGCGAACTCGAGTCTATGACCAACACAGTCGTCATAAGACCTCAGTTCGAAATGGACAATCCCCATCCTGACCTAACACAACTGGACCATCCCCGAAGTCTCTAGACTAGCTGGGGTCCAAAGTCCTACTTACACGGAGTCAGAAAAACAACAGACTGGTGATCGACATGACCTAACCCCTAAGCCTAAGGGTGGCCAATTGGAGTGTCCCCTGATAACAGCTATCGAAGGAGAACCCTAACGATGGCGAGTGACGATCCCAACTGCTGACGACAAACAAGACAAACACACAACTTAACACAGAACAACTGAGCAAACTGAGTAAAACCGGAAGGCAAGAATCTGAATGGAGTCACACCCTGATTAAACTTGGGTAGAAACCATAACGAAATTCGTGGAGATCTGCTTCCACTCCTACTTCGGAACGGTAAAAGATTGCAACTCTCCAGCCGGCCTCAGATGCTCGACCCAAGCACACAACAAGACAGACACCTTGAAACGAAACCTGAAACTTCTCTATACATCCTGTCCACTCGTAACCATCTCACAAGCCACGCTAAATATTGGTGGAACTTGAATGCATATAGAGAGTTGACAGATGTGCAGGTGCTAGGATTATACGTCTCTACCCGATGAAACCAGGTACACAAACGCGTCCCTAACTTAGCACATCATTGTCACAATTCAAGGTCTCCGAATCATTACCCAGCCGAGTATGCTCACGTATCACTGACGAACGAGCATCGGCGGGCAGTGTCTCGCGAAAACGATTTAAGGAAAGTGGTCGGGCGCGGACATGAGCAAGCTGTCCTCTCCGTAGAGACGAACTTAAGCTATACTCAACGATCACACAAGAACTGCAAATCTGCAGAAGACTGTCACAACAATCAGAATCCGCTGCAGGAAGATGTACATTAAGCTCTGGTGGTCCGTGGAAAATCTGACACGACTCACAACCAAGTAGTGTCCCCAAATCTCCAACGCAAAACCACCGCGGCCATCTCCAGATCATGAGTGGAATATCCTCCTCGTACTCCCTCCAAATGTAGGGAAGCAAAAGCGATGACTCTGTAGTGTCACATCAGTACACCCTCGAGCCCACTCAAGAAACATTACAGTTAAACAACAAGTCGCCCGAGCCAAAGGCAAAGAAAGGACTAATGCAGTTGTTAACCGAATCTTCAACTGCCGAAAATTCCGCACACATGCCTCAGTCCAAAGAAAAGAAACCTCCCTTCCGGTCCATTCAGTTGATGGTGCAGCATTACTCTAGCAATCCTGCACGAAACGGCGGTAAAAACCTGCTAAGCCCAACAATCTGCGGACCTCCGTCCTGCACACAAGTCTGGGCTTAAGCTGTACGGCCACGATCTTCCTCGGAACCATACAAAACCGTCTCCCGTGACTACAAGACCTGGGAGTCAACACAAACAAGCCTGAAGAAACACTCTGAGAATTTAGCAACTGCTGGTGCTCTCCCAGTATCTGCATAACAAATCCTCACGTGTTGCTCCTGTTCCTCAAGACACATTAAGTAGACCAGAGTGTCGTAAATAACACAACAAAAACTGGTCGAGGAACGGCCTGCAGAAATCTGGTTCATCATATCTACGAATGCTGCTAGGGCATCAGGGAATCCAACGACTCACTGATACACACAAAGCCCGTAGCACGCATAAGGCAGTCTTCGGAATGCCATCATCCCGAATCCGCAATAATGATGACCTGATCCTAAGCAAACTTAGAAAATATCTCGCAATCTGGAGCTGATCGAAGAAATCGTCACGGCGAGGTGAAGGATACCTATCCGCACCATAAGCCGGTTCAATTGACGATCCGTCGATACGCAACCCTAAACTGCCATCTTTCTCCTTGACGAACAGAAATAGGAGCTTTCAAAAGCGAAACACTCAGACACACAAAACTCCCCAAACCAAAACTCTGCAGCTGATCCTTTAGCTCCCAAGTTTCGCCGGCTCATCCGGAACAACGTCGGAAAAACTCTTGCACGAAAGGAACCCGGTCCGACAATCCCACTGTGGCTCCGGTATCACGAATGAACGCCAAGAATCCACGACATCTCCTCAGAAGCCGACTAGCTAAAAGGCTGAATTCAAGCTGTAAGAGGCGGCACAACTATCCACCTGTACAACAAGAACTGACTTGCCGGGGAAAACAAAACCTAACTTGCTTCCACACGGTAGTCCACAGACGCCTAACACGTAGTTAACCAGTCCGTGCCCAGGAGAACGTCAAATCCAACATCTCCAGAAGGATCAAACGACGGATGAAATCTTTATCTCCTATCTGATTGGCACACAACTGAATACGTGTCGCGCAACCAAAGGATCGCCGACAGAAGTTAAAACAACAACTACGACTAATCTACCCAACCACAGCACAAGCAAGAAACAACCGAATACATCAAAAGAACATAAAAATAAAAGATACCTGAAAACTCCACATTGGACGTCTGCGCGTCCTGATGAGTAGAAGCAAACTCCTGTGCCTGCCCTCTACTCGCAGCTGGATGAACTCCTCTGGTAGACTGAGCCCTCTGAGCGAATCTTCCACGTCCACGGCCTCTCTGACAACGATCCTGGTGAGGTGCCAAGGAACAATCCCTGACGAAGTGCTGAAGGCTCCCGCATCGAAAACATCCACGCGTTGATTGCTGACCATCCTGGGGCTGAGAGCTGAACGACTGCCCTCGTCCTAAGCCTCTGCTACTCCCGCGACGGCCACGAAATCTGTCTCGACGACCAAACCTCTGTCTCTGGGCTGGTACGCTGGTACGAGTCCTCCACTGTCCTGTAATATGTGCCTCGTCAACTGGAGCTGCAACCACTGGTGCTATGTAGGTGACGGACTGCTGCATACTTATCGTAAGGGACAGCTGAGTAACAGGGGTGACAACCTCCTGTCGTAGCTCCCGAACGACGTCAACTAAAGAACTCATAGTCTGGCGGAAGTCTTGCATCTCTACCAAAAGTCTATCCATAGTATAAGTCGTAGGCTGATCCATCTGCACCTGTGCAACTAGAGTACCATCCTGGTCAGTACTCGTCTCACCCGAGCTAACTCTGACCTCGGCCCTCGCTGCATCACTCTGAATCCCCATAGTCATCGGCGGCAAGGCTATAAATAGATATAAGATGAGATTCGATAAGAATAAGGAAATCGAATCTCAAAGATATGAATCATCAAGGAAGGAATATCAAGCAAATTGTACTTAGGCCACTTAAGGCAAGGTACCACATCGTGGGTATGCTGCAGACATACACACACTACGTTACTCTGCTTAAGCTACCTACTCCATCATACTAAGGTCATCCTACACTCCGAAAGGTAAAACCTAACGCTCTGATACCAACTTTGTCACGACCCAAAAATTGGCCCGTGACGGCCCTAATACTACGCCACGCCTAAAGACGTAGCGCAGTAAAAGAAAACCAAAACCCAGAAATCTAAACCATAAAGATACGGAAAAGATAATATAAGTTTTCGAAACATTTGAAATCACAACCCAAATTCTTTAAAAAGATCTACTTTCTTTCTTTAAAATTTTAGCAACACCCTCTTTTTGTAAAACGCAGCCCAAAGGCGGAAAACAAAACTCATCACAAGTATACGACGCCGTAGCGAAGAAATGAAAGACAATAGAGATAAAGCTGTATATAAAAGACATCAAATCCACAATAATACACATGTCGTCCTCACCAAGTCTCTAAGGCAACAATACAATAGTAGATGGAGAGTACAAATACAACGAAGGTACAATAGGAAATACAGATAATCATCTAACCCACCTAAGCAAAACGGTATACTGTGAGCTGATGCGGTATCTGTGGCAAAAGATAGTAGCTGAATAGCTGAATAGAGAAATAGCCTGCCTCGACTACTCTGGGGAACAACCTGAAACACCTGTGGCACAACGGGGGTGAGTTGCCAACTCGTGAATAGTATAAAACATATGCAGGTAATCGCAGGAATGCACGTACAGCATGAATCTAAGATATGCGATTACAGTAATAATATGTCATGCAAATGCTGAAATAAGTAAAGTACACTAGCGGTACAATCAATATGTAATAACTATGCAATAAGGATATGAGAAGGTAGGTATGCAACTATCATAAGGGAACACTACAAGTACTACCAATATATGAATCTGTGCATAAGGTAGGTAAGGGTGAGGTATAGGGTGGAATATGTCATTTCCCACGGAAACCTGACATCGTGGCAGGATCACAATCCATCAAGACACTCCAATCCCAAATGCTTAAATCAGCCCCCACTTTGGGTACTCACATCATATAAGTCTCACATCTCCTCAATGTACAATATCGAGTAATCTCCTATATCCCGAATGTACAAATCAACAATCACATAGGTATGTCCAATATCCAATCCCAATGAATCACCTAATATCCCAAGTCAAATCCTAAGTAAGAATCTAACATCCTAAAGGTAAATACATAGAAAATAAGTATGATGGGGGCAATACACATATATTAGCGTCCCATTCCACTAATATTGGTGTAAGGGTATATATAACAACGGCTAAATCCCCTGTTATATATACAAAAAGGGGTTAAAGAAATATCCTGAAAACAGTGTGCCAAGCATCGACACAGAAATCCTCGTAAATCGGGCTCCGTCAGACCGGATCGGCCCACGGGGTCCGTCTGCGGTGTCGGCCCTCGGCCCCGACAGTACAGAGCATCCCGCATCCATCTCTCGACTCTGGCCAGTATCCTCCGGACAACTGCCAGGTACAACCAATCACCGGTAGGTACTCGCCCGCCTCCAGGCTCAATCGGCAAACCCATCGATCTTCTTGCCGAGGGGAACCATACCGGGCCCCACCATGTACTCTCATACGGCAACCGCACCTCGTATGGAGTATATAATCAGCACCGATAAAACTCATGGGGGACGCTCAAATATCATATCAAGGAAACCGGGTTGTTCCATGTATGCATAATTTCATGAACTCCCGCGGTTCCCAAATCCCGAAAACATCATATAAAATCCAGATAAACAATGTACAAATCCAGGAATAAATATATGCGAAATATCTGAATGCAAGCAGGTAAACAAATATATATAGCTGAACTAGATGTATGCGAAATCAAGATGATACAGCTAAGTGACATCAGTAAAAGTAAATAGGTATCTGCAACTGAATATGTGTGTAACATACAGGTGTAGCAATGCACAGGTATCTACCTATAGGAACTGATGTCGTATACCCCCCTGGGTATAAGTAACATATGTAGAAAATCCCTCCCGGTATAACTAAGATATGTGCACGGTATACCTGTAGCTGTATCGCAAGGTGTAAATATACCTATCACTAAAGGTATGATACACTATAGGTATACCGGTAATCTAGATGTCATGTGTGGTAGGCAATAGTAGCTATAAGGGTTAGTGTGTGACATGGCAATTATTGACGGTGTGTGTGTAGCATACAATCCGTGCTCGTGCGACATGGACCGTCAATAATATGTGCAGTGTCCTACGGCTGCTAGTCACAGTATAGCAATATCTAAGGAAAAACAGTAAAGGCGCAATTCTACAATGACGTAGAATGTGCGACAGGTATTTGAATCCTAGCCCAGACGCATAACGCCATGCGGGCGATTCCCCTGTAGATGTTAAATCTACTCACCTACACTCCACGCTAGGTGAATCCTACCATCTGCTCTTCCTGTAGCCGTGTCCGTAGTTCCTGCCTGCAAACCTGCAAATACGACATGAAAATCATATATAAGCCAAAATATTCCGCGAAACGCGATATCGAACCAAGACGAGAAACTCGCGTTGCGAACTAAACGCGCGTGCGCACGATACGCTGAATCGTGTGTATACGCGTCTAAAACCATCGCGACACGCCGCGATACGCTGGATCACAGAACCCACTCACGTATCGCGCGTATCGCGCAAACACAACGGACACAAAAACGATATATTGTCCCAGATTTTCCTACAGGTCAAATATTACAAAACTAAACATGCCAAAACACTACACAACACTGCAGACTACCATTCCCAAAATCCCAGAACCCCACTCCCCTTCCTGGCCGCAATTTGCGGCCAGAATGATAAAATTGGCGGCCTGGGTAGGGGTAGGGTGGCTCGTGTTCTTGTGGTGTGCTCTAGACCTAAGTAGTATGTCCCAGTTTTCTCAATTTTTACCTGAAAGCATCGGGTCACAAGCAGATTACCAAAGTCACAAATGTCGCTTAAAAACGACAATTTAGCACAAATCACAAACCCGATGGTATTTTTGTGAAACATGGGAATTTCCTAGTTGAAGTGGCCTTATCAACACTTAAACAAACTAGGGTAGCTAACACAATCAACAATTTCCCAAAATTCCACTTAAACACCATAAACTAGCACAAATTGACTAATTTAACACTAACCGACACCAATAAGCATACAAGCTAGGGAAAGGAGATATGGGTTCAGAAAATATACCCTATTGGACCTTAAAGAGCCCTAGAAGGCAGGTGAAGAAGTGGAGAAGGGCATTCAGCAAGAGCTGGGGTTCCTGTTGCTGCTGTTGCTGCTGCTTCTGATGCTTGTTGCTGCTTCTGATGCTTGTTGCTGCTTCTGATGCTTGCTGCTGCTTCTGCTGCTGCCTCTGGTGCTGCTGATGATGATGATGATGTTGTCGTTGTTGTTGTTGTGGTCACTGCTGCTGTTGCTTGCTTCTGAGAGAGTGTGAGGGTGTGTGTGTATGTGAGAGAGTGAGAGAATGAGAGATGGAAAATGAGAGGGAGAATGAGTGAAACAACAAGGACCCCTCCCCCTTCTCACTCTCTTTCCTCACTAATGAGGCATGGTCACACCATGCTCCCATGCCCTCTCTCTCTCACACAAAGTCAAACCATATAAAAAAAGCCCTTTTAAATTCATTTTAAATAAAAATAACCATGACACTATTAAACCAAAAGCACTTAAACAATAATTATTAACTTAAAGAGAAATGATTAATCTATCATGCTTGCTAAACATGGTCTAACCCCATCTCTAAACCCTAGTTGTCATGCACAAGTGTGTGTGTGCCTAAAAAAATTCTAATAAAATACACATTAAATAGGATAAAATATTTAAAACTTAATTTGGTAAACTTTTATTTAAAAACTATACTCTAAAAATATAATTAGCTACAAAACACATTTAAGTTGTTACACAAGGAGATAAAGTAAAGGCGCAATTCTAACAATGATGTAGAATATGCGACAAGTATTAGAATTCTAGCACAGACACATAACGCCATGCGGGCGATTCCCCTGTAGATGTTAAATCTACTCACCTACGCTCCACGCTAGGTGAATCCTACCATCTGCCCTCCTGTAGCAGTGTCCGTAGTTCCTGCCTGCAAACCTGCAATTAAGACATGGAAATCATATATAAGCTTAATATTCCGCAAAACGCGATATCGAACCAAAACGAGAAACTCGCGTCGCGAACTAAACGCGCGTGTGCACGATACGCTGAAACGTGTGTGTACGCGTCTAAAACCATCGCGACACGCCGCGATACGCTGGATCACAAAACCCACTCACGTATCGCGCGTATCGCGTAAACACAACGGACATGAAAAACGGTATTTGATCCCCGATTTTCCTACAGGTCAAAACTTACAAAACTATACATGGCAAAACACTTGTAAACATAGCAGACAACCTTAGCCAAGTCCCCAACACCCATGTCCCCAACTTGGCCGCAAATTGCGGCCAAACACAACAAATCTGCGGCCCGGTTTGGGAGTTGGGGGCTCGTGTTCAGGTGGTGGTATTTAGACCTAGTGTACATGCCCCGGTTTTCTCAATTTTGTCCTGTAGGGTCCGGGTCAAAAGCAGATCACAAATAGCCAATATATCGTATAAAAACAACAATTGCACTAAAAAGGAAACCCTATATTATTTTAGTGTAATCCAGGGAAATTCTCAGTTAAAGTGACCCTAACAACACTTAAATAGGTAGGGTTTACCAACACAATCATCAATTATCCAAACGTCCACACAAAACACCATAATTAGCACTAAACTAGCTATTTACACTAATCGAAGCTAATCGATGCACAACTTAAGCAACTAAGGGATTGGGTTAGGAAGTATACCCTAAAGAACCCTAGAGAGCAGGTGAAGAAGTGGAGAAGAGCTGCTGTAGGTTGCTGGAGCTCCTGCTACTGCTGTTGCTGCCTGCTGCTCCTGCTGCTGCTGAAGATGATGATGCTGTTGCTGATGATGATGATGCTGGAGCTGCTGCTGCCTCTTGTGCTGATGGTGCTGCTGCTCGCTTCAGCTGCTGAAGCTCCTGCTGCTGCTATTGCTTCTTCTGGTGCTGCTGTTATTTCTGTTGTCGTTGCAGTGTTGCTGATGTGGTTGTTGCTGCTGCCACTGCTGCTTGCTGCTGCTTCTGTTGTTGTTGTGTGAGAGTGTGTGTGTGTTTGTGAGAGAGAGTGAGAAGGAATGGGATAAGAATAAGAGGGAGAATGAGAGAACAACAATGACCCCTCCCCCTTCTCACTCTCTTTCCTCATTAATGAGGCATGGTTCACACCATGCTCCCATTCCCTCTCTCTCTCACACAAAGTCAACACTTCAAACCAAAATAAAAATCCTTTTTATTTTAACAACCATGCACTTAACAACCCATAACTCTTAAACTAAAACATAAAACTAACTTAAGACAAATGGTTAGTTAACCATGATTGCTAATCATGTTTAACCCCAAAAACAACCCTAGTTATCATGCACAAGTGTGTGTGTGTGCCTAACAAAATTCTAATAAAATACTTATTAAATAGGATAAAATATTTGAAACTTAATTTGGTAAACTTTTTATTAAAAACCACACATTAAAAAAAATAATTAGCTACAAAACACAATCTAAGGTGTTACACCTGGGTATGATGAACCTTGTCCACCATGATGTTTTCTCGGTTCTGAGATGGTTTTCGAGACCCGATTCGAGGAGTTAGATGAACCGTCTGCGGTTACATGGTGGACCCGGTATGGTACCCCGGGGCAAGAAGATTGAGTTGTAGTCGATGAACCCAGCAGGGGCAGACTGCCTACCGGTGATTGTCTGGCGCGGCGGATATCCGTAGGATACCGTTCATGGTCGTGTGATTGATGATATGGGCCGATCCGGACTGACGGAGCCCGAGGTATTGAGACACTGAGATATTGAGATTTATGTTTTGTGTCGATACTTGACACGAATCCTTTGTTGATTTCATTGATGATATCTCGACTTATATACATACAGAAATCTCATTAAATAAAGAAAAACTGTTCTTCGATTCATGTGTACTATGTTCTCATTATATGCATTTGTACATCATATTAGTGACATGTTGTTACCTGAGGCACCGACACGAGTACTTAGTATTACACTTAGGGATAGATGTTTACCCTTACCATTCTATTATTCTTCAGGCCATATTATTATTTTGAGGATATTGCTGATCGTATGACCTAGGATTGCGTTATACATGCGATTTCTGCTCTGTGATGTTTTCTACTCACGAGTTGGCAACTCACCCCCGTTGTGCCACAATTCCTTGCAAGTTTTGCCGTACATGTTTCGTCGCGGCTTTGCTGGCACACTATTCCTTCCGGGTGATTGCTTTGGTAGGTGGCTTCATTTGCATCGTGACAACCATTGTATTTATATTTATATTCTGTTGTATCTAGTAAAACTCCATCAACCAGATTTGTATATTTGATAGAGGTAGAAGACCAGTGTATATTCTTTCGACCTTAGAGTCGTGCGTTGTATTATTATGGGTTTTCTTATGGATTTGAGTTTCCTTTTCAGTTTTGATCCTCGCCTTTCGGGGTTGTATATTATATCTTGCGTGGTTGTGATTGTCGATTGACGCAGATCTAGCTCCCGCTTGGGGATGCCTTTTATCATTTCGTATACTATTCATGTTGTACCCCGTTTGGGGCCAGTATTTACAAAGGAAACTCTACCGAAATGTTTAGAAAAGACTTGAGATTTTAAAATGCATACTTCGGCTTATGATGTTAAACTTCTTGCTTTAAAATTGGTTTTTCCTTCACTCTACTGCTTTTCTGGGTTTTGGCTTACTTAGATTACGTACGCCTCGAGACATTTCGTAATTTAAGTGCCAGTCACGCTCGGTACTTTCGGGTGGTGACGAAGTTGGTATCAATGCATTAGGTTTTACCGCCTGAGTGTAGGATGACCCTTGGTTGATGGAGTAGGTGACTTAAGAAGGGTGACGTACCGTGTGTATATTCCGTGGCATACTTACGATACGCTACTCCACTTAAGAAGCCTTAGGATGTATATTTCCGTGCACATCATTATATTCATTCCTATGATTTAGCCTCATCTGTACGAGTTATGGTTTTGTTACCACGGTTACACGGGCAGAGAGAGCTACGGCTAGAGTTGCATCAGCATGAGCTCGTCACGGACGAGGACTGACCATGGCGTGATTCCATGGACATATGATTTGCATAGATGCGTCGTTTAGTTGTGTTTTCGCGCAATGAGCGTTTAATGGATCGCTTCTACGAGATTTCTCGGACGTGCAGATCAGCACCAGAGGATTTGAGCCACTGATAGAGGCCGGCCTGAATGTGATGACCATTGATGTATCACTTATTCATGATGATTGAAGCACTGTTTAGCTTGCAGACAAATGAGCCAGTTGTTGCTGCGAACGACGGGATATCGCCTCAGATGTTGGAGTTTTTGCAGTACGAGTTGTACTTAGAGATATGATAGATGGTCACTAGTCACCCGAGGATGAATGACTAGGACATGTGGTTCGTTCGCTTACCCCGATGCGAGGTCATCAGATAGATTGATTCCAGCTAGAGACGACTTCACGCAGATATGTTGAGAGTCGATAGAGACGATCGAATGTCAGAAACTCATATTCTAAGTTTAAAGTATTCGGAAAGACATGCAAACAATTCTATGGACCCTCTAAAAGAATGAAACCCTAACTCGACATAATGACCATGTGAAAGCCTTTGAACCTTAGGGTTTGCGGCAGTTCCGCGGTGCCATTAGTGAGGCTTGGGTTTGCCCTTCTACGGCTGGTCCACCGGTGCTGTGGTATGTACTCGATACTATTAAACTGTACTCAAGATGTTGAGCTCTTGGGAGAATTATGAGGTTTTGACGAATCGATCGGATGGTCCGACTTCATTCGGATATCTTGTGATGGGATGCATTGCTTGGGAGACTCCAGATATGAGTGTAGCCGTTGGAGCGCAGTCCATGAATCCACGAAGAGACGAATCCGAAGCAGTCGACATTAGAGGAAAGTGGAGTAAGTGGTTCGTACGAGATCTTGATGAGATGACGTTCCACTCCGCCGACATCAGAGATGTGACACGCATACAGAGGCGTTATATATGGATATACCTTCCAGAAGGAGTCGTGATGAGTATGCAGCCGTTCCGGAGCAAGAGGTAGATTTAGTAAAAGATAATGACTTCCGGGCAGTTCGGCAGAAACGAGATTTGGGAGAGACGTCGACAGGACCTTTCTGGAATACTACATGAGAAGACTTGGACCATGGAGTGGTCATTTTACGCACACCCAGCAAGCCAGAGTTCGGCACCATCGACGAGACATGTTATGAGTGTAAGTCCACGTTGCCCACCCGGGTGCTTACGGGGAGGCGGAAACAGTATAAAAATTCGATTTTTTCAACTCAAGGCAACATGGACTATATAAAGGAGGATGTTTGCTAAACATAAACTAATAACCAAGCTAAGAGATTTAGCTACTCGGTTAAAGGGTTATACCTAAGTCTTGAAGTCCTTCTCTTCTTTCTCCTTGGAGTGGGATGAACGGGCCGTCCTCGTCGCCTTCTCTTGCCGAAGAAAGATCCACCCGATGACCTCTACCTTTGGCTCCTACCTCAACCTAGAGGTAACTAAAGTGCTTGGTGTGCTAAACCTAGAACCTTAGAAAGAGTAGAGAGTATTTTTGGTGTTTTATCTCAAAAGCTTAATGGTTCTCAACTCATGAGAGGGAGAGCTTTGAGAGAGAGGAAGAGGATGAGAGAGAATGAGCATGAGAGAATGAGAGGATAATATCAACCTTCTCACATATATATGAATTATGATAATTAAATAATTAATCAAAGATAATTGTGATGGTTAACTTGAAATGACCATTATCATTTCACATTAATGAATTTTGCAAGAATCAAAGAGCATCTTTCATGTGAAATGATGATGGTCAATATGTCTACATAGGTCAACAAGTCAACCATAGTCAAATGGTCAACAACCCTAACCATAACACAATTATAATTAATTAATATTAATAATCATATTTCACATAAACATTAGGGTTAAGAAAAAGACAACGGTCATCAACCCTAATGAAAGTCCTCTGCCTCTGCCTCAGTCAACTGTGCATACACACCCGTACCCATATTTCGAGGAACACGAATATAATGAGATAAAACCAATCCCAAAACATATACTAGGATCTGGCTTAAACCAAAGCCCACTAGTATAAGCTGTCCGGACACCAAACGTGCACAAGTGCGCGGATGTGAACGAACCCCGTCGCAAAACCATGCGACCTCTACTCTGTTTTGCCTAAAGGCGAATAACCCTCTGTGTGGGACTCTAAAGACTCGACACTACGCGGGCAGTGGGTTTAACCACAGACCGCAAGCAGCACTAGCTTACGTAACGGTCCCCAGGTAGATGCCGATAAGAAGACTGACGAGGTGAACCCATCTGAACTCCTACTGAGCCTGAATGTGATAGTCTCCATACAGTCCGGTCTGTTCGTATGAGAATATCGCATGGCGGGCCTAGGGGGCGGTAAACGTCAGTCCCCTAATAGCGGTACAAGTCATGTCGGAGTGTAGCCCAGAACACCCTGAGATAACACTGGAAACCTACCAGTATATCTTGCTTGCCCTGGCCAGGGACTTTGTGTAATGGCTCTCCTAGACACAGCGCGATATCAACCCCCAATACCGGGAGAGACGAACCTTGTCTAACCGTCACTGCCTCCAAGTGCTTCGGGACTGCACCCAACTGCTACCTTTTTGCACGACTCCTTTGAGCCGTGGTAGGGTAGCAATCTAAGAACAGTGGGAACACACTCGAGGCGAAGTGACAGTGTCAAGTCAACGGACTAAGCTGTACTCATGTCACCTGGGAACTGATAACTGACGATAGGTATAATACCAACCAACAGTTCCCGACGAGTCATGTCCAGTGTACTCGTAACCTAACGAGCACCCGCATACTATCTCAAGTACGACGTACTGACGGCTGTGGAACAGACCTTCTCCCAAGCTGGGATGAGAAGCGCATACGCTAGTCTACTCCGGAGTATCGATGCCCTATCTCTATAGTCCTACGACTAGGGACCTACATAAGTATGTGCTTGTGGATTACCCAGCCCCCACGAGTGTGACTGCCATCACAACGCTGGTAATCAAGCAAAGATCCTAAGGGATCCACTAATGTGTAAAGGCGATATGCTATAAGAAACACATGCACACATTAAAGTAGAAACAAACCAAGTAGCATACTACTATTTTGAGCAAGATTGTCTATACAAGGTGAATATCCCAAGCTTCCATTAAGTAATATACAAACTAGTATGATACAGTAATGGCCTCTGGGGCATATACACTAACAATCTCCCACTTGCACTAGGGCCATGTACTGGCGTATCGAAGACCTATCATCTCGATCAGCCGCTCGAACTGAGTCTGGGGTAAGGCCTTTGTGAATGGATCAGCAGTGTTATCTTCCGTAGCAACTCTCCGAACCACGATCTCCTGGCGACCTACGATCTCCCTGATCAGGTGATACCGCCTCAAGATGTGTCTGGACTTCTGATGGGACCTGGGTTCCTTCGCTAAAGCTATAGCCCCGTTGTTGTCGCAATACAGAGGTACTAGATCAACAATGGACGGAACCCCCTGAAGTTCTGTCAGGAACATCCTTATCCAGACGGCTTCTTTTGTGGCATCTGCAGCAGCGATATATTCCGCTTCCATCGTCGAGTCAGCAACGGTTTCCTGTTTGGAACTCTTCCAACACACCTCCCCTCCATTGAGGGTAAAGACATAACCCGACATGGACTTGGAATCATCCTTATCACTCTGGAAGCTGGAGTCAGCAAAGGCCTCGATCTGGAGGTCTTTTCCGCCATACACCAAGAACATCTCCTTAGTCCTTCTTAGGTACTTGAGAATGTTCTTTACCGCTATCCAGTGTTTCTCCCCAGGGTTTGACTGATACCGGCTTACCACACTCAGTGCATAAGCTACAGCCGGTCTGGTACACAACATCACATACATTATAGAGCCTACCGCAGAAGCGTAGGGTATAATAGACATGCGATCTCTTTCCAAATCAGTCTTGGGAGACATCTCTTTGGAGAGGGTGATCCCGTGACAAGCCGGTAGATTACCGCGCTTGGAATCTTCCATACTGAATCTTTTCAGTATGGTGTCGATGTACCTGGACTGTGAAAGTCCTAATATCCTCTTGGATCTGTCACGATAGATCCGGATCCCCAGAATGTACGAGGCATCACCCAGGTCTTTCATGGAGAATCTATGTGACAAGAACCCTTTGACAGATTGTAGCATAGGAATGTCATTTCCTATCAAGAGAATGTCATCCACGTATAAAACGAGGAATACTACAGTTCTTGCTACAAATCTACTATAGATGCATGGTTCATCTGGATTTTTGATAAAGCCAAATTCTTTGACCGTCTCATCAAAACTGATGTTCCAACTCCGTAATGCCTACTTTAGTCCATAGATGGACTTAAGCAACTTGCACACCTTTCCGCTGCTCCACCTCTGAATGAAACCCTCTGGCTGGTCCATATAGACACACTCCTCTAAATTTCCATTTAGAAAAGCGCTCTTTACGTCCATCTGCCAAATTTCATAATCGTGGAAGGCTGCAATGGCAAGAAGGATCCGAATGGATTTCAGCATAGCCACTGGAGAAAAGGTTTCGTCATAGTCCAAACCAGGTCTTTGACGAAAACCCTTTGCAACAAGTCTAGCTTTATAGGTCTCAACCTGTCCATCTACACCAATCTTTCTTTTGAAGATCCACTTGCATCCTACTGGTTTTACCCCATCTGGAGCAACGTCCAACGTCCATACTTTGTTGGTGTACATGGACTCCATTTCGGTCCGCATTGCATCCAGCCATTTTACCGAGTCAACGCTCTGAATGGCCTACTGAAAGCTAGTCGGCTCATCACTATCAATGATGCAATCTTCTCTATCCCCTTCTATGAGAAAACCGTAGTATCTCTCGGGCGGATGAGACTGCCTACTACTCCTGCGGAGCGGCGCAGGAATGTCCTGATCTTTCGAACCCTCTGGTTCTACTAAGCTTTCAGTAATAGCTCGTGGTTCTGGAATTTCTTCCAGTTCTATTGCGCTCCCACTTATCTGATTTTCCAAAAACTCGGTTTCCAAGAAGTGGGCATGATGAGAAACAAAAACCTTTTGTTCCTCTTCGCAATAGAAGAAATATCCCTTGGAGTTCTTTGGATATCCCACAAACTTGCACTGTACTGAGCGTGCCTCGAGTTTGTCCGCATGCTGCTTTTTGACAAAAGCTGGACATCCCCATGTCTTAATGTGCTTAAGATAGGGTTTCTTCCCACACCACATCTGATATGGTGTAGTAGGCACAGTCTTAGTTGGAACTCGATTCAAAAGGTATGCAGCTGATTCTAGTGCATATCCCCAGAATGATCGCGGTAACTCAGCATTACTCATCATGGAACGTACCATATCCAATAGGGTGCGGTTCCGTCTCTCCGTTACACTATTATGTTGCGGAGTGTATGGAGGAGTAAGCTGAGAGAGAATTCCATTCTCTTTTAAGTAATCCAGGAACTCGGCACTCAAGTATTCACCACCTCGATCAGATCTCAGTGTATTGATACTTTTGCCTGTTTGTTTTTCTACTTCATTCTTATATTCCTGGAATTTTCCAAAGGCTTCGGATTTATGTTTCATTAAGAAGACATATCCGTACCTTGAAAAGTCATCCGTAAAAGTAATGAAGTAAGAATAACCGCTTCGCGCATGCGTAGACATTGGACCGCACACGTCGCTGTGTACGAGTCCCAAGAGCTCGCTCGCTCTTACTCCGTGTCCAGTGAACGGAGTCTTTGTCATCTTTCCTTTGAGACAGGATTAACAAACTGCATATGATTGATATTCGAACAGATCCAAATATCCTTCTGTATGTAACTTCGTCAACCTTCTCTGATTGGTGTGACCCAGTCTATAATGCCATAAGAAAGCCTGATTTGTTTTCGGAGACTTTCTTTTGTGTGTATTCTGGACATTGAAAATCTGTGGTTGGTTTAATACGTATATACCATTACTTAATGTACCTGACCCAATCAGAACTTGATTAAGGTGAATGTTTACAACATTGCTTACAAATGCAAATTCATAACCTTCTTTAGATATTAAATATACAAAAATGATATTACATGTTGCATTGGGTACAAAATAACAATTACGTAAAACCAAAACATGTCCATCTGACATTCCCAGGTGATAGTCCCCCACGGCCTCAGCATCCATGCTAGCTCCGTTTGCAACTCTGAGGGTCATATCACCTGCCTTCAGAACCCTACGCTTTCTCAGTGCCTGCAAAGAATTACAGATATGAGATCCTGATCCGGTATCCAATACCCAGGAAGTAGAGTTTATTGATAGACAGTTTTCAATAACATACACACCTGAAGCTGAAGCCGCAACTTGCTTCAGATCCTGGTTTCTGGCCTTCCAAGCCCTGCAATCCTTTTTCCAGTGTCCACTCTTGTGACAGTAAAAGCACTCTTCCTTCCCGACAAGCTTTCCCGCTACCTTTGTTACCTTTGCCTTTCCCTTCGTATCCACTTTACTAACACCGCCCCTTGGTTTGGTGGGGGTTTTCTTCTTCTTTCCCTTGGCTTTCGCCTTGGACCTAGAAGAGGAAGATCCTCCTACAAACAAAGTGGATGTTTCCCTACTTTTCTGTAGGGTGCCCTCTGCACTCCTCAGCATGTTGAGGAGTTCTAAAAGTTCAATTTCCTTTTCTTGCAAGTTGAAGTTCAGGATAAACTGGGCGTAAGTGGAAGGAAGGGACTGGAGAATCAGGTCCATGTAGAGCTCGTTCTCTAACGTGGTCCTAAGGTCCGCGAGCTCTTCTATGTAGCCAATCATCTTAAGCATGTGTTCTGCTACCGATGATCCGACGGCCAATCTCGCCGAAAACAGCTTTTTCGAGACTTCGTATCAGGCGATACGGGATTGCTCTCCATACAGTTCTTTTGTATGGAGAAATATGGATTCGAGGTCCATATTCTCGTGCCTCCTCTGATGTTCATTGTCCTAGAGGCAAGCATGAGGCACTTGGCCTTCGCGCAGTCGACTTCCCAGGTCTTACAGATTTCCTTATCTGCGACGCTGGTTTTGGGACCTGGGACAGGGGGAGCTTTGGTGGTAAGGAGATACCCCAACTTGTCATAAGTGATTGCCATTTTGACATTCCTGAGCCAATCTTTGTTGTTTGGCCCTGTCAGTATGTTTTTATCTAGTAGTAACTTAAGCCCAGTCATGATGTTTGGTCGCTGCAATTAGGAGAGAGAGAAGAAACACTTTAGCATGATGCTCTTGCAAGTTTAGAGTGGTTTTTAATTTGTCTAAACAGGATGGCTCCCACTGTCTCTCGAATCCCTCCTCAAACCAAAAAGGAAGAATTAGTCGGGACCAATCTCACCGTACAATACTTGCTTAACCGTTCATCCAGGCCAGTGTTGGTACTTCGAGTGAGGTTTTCCAACGCTTTCGCGAAGTTCCTTAATTAAATAAGCTCTTTTCCCTGTGGGCGTAGCCCCGCTAACACCTTTCTAGACACCTACTTGGTTTATAGCATTGATCGTTAAGTGAGAAAGTTCCAGAGGAGTAGCATATACTCACAGTAGGATCGGGATCCAAATATCATCGTGTGACAAAACTGAAGGAATCTTACCAGAATCATCACACTCCAAATGGTATGCAGCGCTAGAAAGTTTCGGTTTCTTTAGAAACTCCCGATGTGGATTTTTGCCCCATGCTCTTATGACCTTGACTTTGGCCAACAAATCATAAGTCACATGTCAAGTTCTACCCGTCATTCTCCAGGTTAATTTGAACCCACCCGTACCTACCCTTGACTTTGGCCCAACAAAGCAGTACGACTGTCCCAAACCAACACATCTATCTATGCTGCACATGAATACCCAATAGCTACCAATCACTATGCCTTGACTTTGGCCAACAAACATAGCTTGAATACTATTGACCATCCATGTGAAACGACGGAGGGCTACGAATGGTTTTGGCGAAACCGTGAACGTAGTGAACTTGATATAATCGATGGAACGAGATACCTTTTAAAAGGAGTGGTTCAAGCTCCGCATTTAAAAGTTGGTTTTTGAAAAGAACCGAGTGGTTTTTAAAGTGTTCCAACGACTTTTACTTGGTTTATTTTCTTGCATTAATTTTAATGCGTCCCATCATTTAAACCTACCATTGCAGAAAACAACGAAAATATGACGTACGCTTATGCCATCCGTATTCGCCACGGGGTCCCGTCATCACCCGTTAGGTTACTTAACTAACGACAGAGCGGGGGCTGGACTAGCACGGATGCAAAACATAAGCAATGCCTAAATAGATATCTACATATAGATATATACATTCGTCACATGCAATTATAGCCATTCCAGATCACAGATGAACACATTGGATATACTAGGAATCCGCATTCTGTACGAGCCTGTAACGAAGAGCGGATTACATGGTCGCGATGAATAGCCAAGACCCTATCCTAGACCCCTACGGGTGCGGCAAACTACCCGCCAAGTACCCGAAGCGAAGCAACCTCCCTCAACACCGTGAGTAGGCCACTCGGCACTTCGAGATACCCGGTAGTTTGTGCACCCCACCTTGGGTCTATCATAGGAGCAAAAACAGTAAAAGAAATTATACAATGACGGCTACAACCCCATCCCGGTTGCGCGGCCATATAAATAATATTACATCAATTTACATATTACATGAATTGAAAGAATAAGAAAACTCTTATCTCACAACCCCCCGGCTATTCATCCGCGACAATCCAACGAATTCATATACACAAACCATCAACATTACAGATCACAGATATGTATAACCCCCACTCATCGACGTATAGCGATTAGCAGACGTTCAATACATATATCACATCACAGATATAACCCATTAGCCAAAGTCTAGAGAAGTTCGATCAAAATACAGATTTGTAACCACCCCAAAAACAAATTTGTTCTCTGGAAAATCTGGGCAGAAAAAAACCATCCTAAAAATCGCAAAACAGCAATATAAGAACACTGCAGGAGAAACGACCCACGACCGAGTCAACTCGGCCGCGGATCCGCGGCAAGAGCATGCTCTTGCCGCGGTTCCGCGGTGAGTTGGTCAACTCGCTGGATCGTTTTTCTTGGGTATTCTGTAAAAACCCTGAGCCGATTTTTAGTGTATGATTTATTATTTTTAAAGCAGGTTTAAAAATCGGCAGAAAGTAAGGTTTTTGAAAAGTGTTTTGCGATTTTTTTCCGATCGAAATTCTAGATACTTTGGTAACTTGCTAGTTTGTGTTTAGCCAGGCTCTGATACTACTGTAAGTCCACGTTTCCCACCCCGGTGCTTACGGGGAGGCGAAAACGGTATAAAAATTCGATTTTTTCAACTCAAGGCAACATGGACTATATAAAGGAGGATCTTTGCTAAACATAAACTAACAACCAAGCTAAGAGATTTAGCTACTCGGTTAAAGGGTTGTACCTAAGTCTTGAAGTCTTTCTCTTCTTGCTCCTTGGAGTGGGATGAACGGGTCGTCCTCGTCGCCTTCTCTTGCCGAAGAAAGATCCACCCGATGACCTCTACCTTTGGCTCCTACCTCAACCTAGAGGTAACTAAAGTGCTTGGTGTGCTAAACCTAGAACCTTAGAAAGAGTAGAGAGTAATTTTGGTGTTTTATCTCAAAAGATTAATGGTTCTCAACTCATGAGAGGGAGAGCTTTGAGAGAGAGGAAGAGGATGAGAAAGAATGAGCATGAGAGAATGAGAGGATAATATCAACCTTCTCACATATATGTGAATTATGATAATTAAATAATTAATCAAAGATAATTGTGATGGTTAACTTGAAATGACCATTATCATTTCACATTAATGAATTTTGCAAGAATCAAAGAGCATCTTTCATGTGAAATGATGATGGTCAATATATCAACATAGGTCAACAAGTCAACCATAGTCAAATGGTCAACAACCCTAACCATAACACAATTATAATTAATTAATATTAATAATCATATTTCACATAAACATTAGGGTTAAGAAAAAGACAACGGTCATCAACCCTAATGAAAGTCCTCTGCCTCTGCCTCAGTCAACTGTGCATACACACCCGTACCCATGTTCCGAGGAACACGAATACAATGAGATAAAACCAATCCCAAAACATATACTAGGATCTGGATTAAACAAAGCCCACTAGTATAAGCTGTCCGGACACCAAACATGCACAAGTGCGCGGATGTGAACGAACCCCGTCGCAAAACCATGCGACCTCTACTCTGTTTTGCCTAAAGGCGAATAACCCTCTGTGTGGGACTCTAAAGACTCGACACTACGCTGGCAGTGGGTTTAACCACAGACCGCAAGCGACACTAGCTGTATGTAACAGTCCCCAGGTAGATGCCGATAAGAAGACTGATGAGGTGAACCCATCTGAACTCCTACTGAGCCTGAATGTGACAGTCTCCACACAGTCCGGTCTGTTCGTCTGAGAATATCGCATGGCGGGCCTAGGGGGGCGGTAAACGTCAGTCCCCTAATAGCGGTACAAGTTGTGTCGGAGTGTAGCCCAGAACACCCTGAGATAACACTGGAAACCTACCAGTATACCTCGCTTGCCCTGGCCAGGGACTTTGTGTAATGGCTCTCCTAGACACAGCGCGATATCAACCCCCAATACAGGGAGAGACGAATCCTGTCTAACCGTCACTGCCTCCAAGTGCTTCGGGACTGCACCCAACTGCTACCTGTTTGCACGACTCCTTTGAGTCGTGGTAGGGTAGCAATTTAAGAACAGTGGGAACACACTCGAGGCGAAGTGACAGTGTCAAGTCAACGGATTAAGCTGTACTCATGTCACCTGGGAACTGATAACTGACGATAGGTATAATACAAACCAATAGTTCCCAACGAGTCCTGTCCAGTGTACTCGTAACCTAATGAGCACCCGCATACTATCTCAAGTACGACGTACTGACGGCTGTGTGACAGATCGTCTCCCAAGCTGGGATGAGAAGCGCATACGCTAGTCTACTCCGGAGTATCGATGCCCTATCTCGATAGTCCTGCGACTAGGGACCTGCATAAGGATGTGCTTGTGGATTACCCAGCCCCCACGAGTGTGACTGCCATCACAACGCTGGTAATCAAGCAAAGATCCTAAGAGTTCCACTAATGTGTAAAGGCGATATGCTATAAGAAACACATGCATACATTAAAGTATAAACAAACCAAGTAGCATACTACTATTTTGAGCAAGATTTTCTATACAAGGTGAATATCCCAAGATTCTATTAAGTAATATAAAAACTAGTATGATACAGTAATGGCCTCTAGGGCATATACACTAACAATGAGTGACCACGACAGTTGGCCAGAGATTCTCAGAGGATGTGCTTGAGCGGGACTATTCCGCCATACATGATTCGGTATTTTGGGCGATCTATTCGCATGATTGAGTTTCATGATATTTGTTTTCATGCACCATGGTTGCACCTACTGGGTATTTATATTTTGTGCATAGTTATTGCACTTGAGATATGCTTTATACACTGTTGTGTTGATTTATGATTTGTGCACAGTTATCGCTCTTGATATCGTTTTTGTGCCTTGGCTGCACATGTTTATGATTTCATGGATTTCATATTGTTGGGTTGATTTTGTGCATATGGTACGCACACAATTTGGTTTCTGCACTCGGTATAATTCACCTATACTTGCAGTGCATTGATATGTATTTTGTGCACGCGGTTGCACATGGTTATGAGATTATATACCACGGTATACTGGGTTGGATTTGAGATGTGTTGTATACTGTCGATTTTGATTGTGATACTCGATATTTGTTTTCGTGCACTTTGTGCATTTGATTTGGATTTTGCCCATGTTCGGCGCTTGATATTGGATTTCGTGCATGTTGGATGCATATGAATTAGATTTTATTCGTGCATGATTTGGATTTGCGCATGCTTGAGGCGCTTGATGCGATTTAGGTGCACACCAGATGCCCTAAATCGAGATTCTTGGTGCATATCAGAAGCACCTGATATTGCTGTCAAGCACACCCGTTGCTTATAACAGGTGTTTCGTGCATACCCGTTGCACTTAGATTTTTGTTCTGTGCACATGTATGGCATATTCATGGATTTTGATTTCCGTGCGCACCAGACGCACGCGACATTCTTATGCACATTTTGGGATTGATTTCTTATGGAGCAGTATGTTTTTATGATATTTACTATTTGTTTTCTTACTGAGCAGGACTAGTCAGAGGACAGTACCTGGATATATTTTGCATGCATTGATAGTTTTTGAAGGGATTTCCAAAAAGGAGCTATAGTCTCAGTATTTACCTACGTGTCTGAGATGACACGAAACGTTTTAAGAAGATACCCCTTCTAAATTATTTTCAAAACGGCGGTACGTACATATTAAACAAAGGATATATATATAGAGAGTTATTTTCTTATAATAAACGTCCGCCACTGTACCGAGATGCGTGCATCGCACAGCAACATGAAAAAGTATGGCATGCATATCTTTCCGATGTTTTAATGATGCTTACATGTATAGTTTTGATGTACATCATGTAGGTTTCATTTTAGATTTCACATTGGTGTCTTCACCATGACTCCGATGATTGCGGGATGCTTGACGGAGTTTTGATTTTGAGTTATCTGCTCATTGTTCATGCGCATGGCTTGCGCTACGACGTGTTTTATATATTAATGATTTCGGAGCCCCGACGACTTGGACTTTTTACTGAAATGTTTTATCATTGAGGGGTTTAAACTTTAAATTCGGGGACCGAATTTCTTTAAGGGGGGAAGATTGTAACATTTCAGAAAATATAAAATATTATTTTTGGAATTTAATATTAAAATAATATATTTCCGAAAACTGCCCGATTCGCGAAATTGGGGTTTCCGAAAAAGGGTATAAATATATACCAATAATTGTGAAATAATTGGAAATTAAAATTATTTATTCATTTTTAGAATATATTTAAAAGATTTGGCATTTTAAAAATCAATTATATGCAGTTTGGATAAAACCCGATTAGTGCACTGCTAATCGCGATTAAGCCAAATCCGTGTTTTTGCAGTTTCCCGTGGCTAGTACACCACGTCATGTTGCATTGGTTACATGTTATCGCATTTGTGTTGTTTTATGGCTATTTTGTGTTTTGGTTTTAAAAGAGAAGAAAAGAAAATGAAAAAGGGCAAAAAGGGTAATTAGTGAGAGAGTGGGTGAGATTAAAAGAGAGAGAGAGAGAGAGCAGCCCCATTTCCTCCCCAATTCTTTTCTTCTCTCCTTCTTCACCCTCTCATTCCCTCCACCTTCACCCCATGGAACCATCTCCAAATCTCCATCAAAACCCTAAACCCCTTTCATTAAAAGTGTTCCCTTCTTCACCCTCTACACATTGGACCAAGAAAAGTGGAATTTTGACAACTTTGGCAAACTAGGGTTTTCTCTTGGGTGACCAAATGAGATAATTTCTGCACCAATTGTATTGTATTCCATTTACCTTAGCACCTATACATGTTTAGAATCGATATAGTGTTGTTTAGTGAGCTTTGAAAATTTCTAGTTAGGGTTTGAGGGAATTTTGAGTTGTGATAGTGTACTTGAGCTTAGTAAAGGCCACACTACCCCCCTAGTGCTAGAATTCAGACAAAACTTGAGACTTAAACCCGGAACACGAACTTTGAAATTTCTGCCGATATTGAAATTGTGGAAATTGTGATAGGAATTGGTGATCTGCTAACACCCGGAGCCTCTGAAAATTAATTATTAAAGACAGAGAGATAAGCAGGCAACCTAGAAACTTTACCCAAAACCTGAGCCACCCCCTCCATGTTCTGGCCGCACTTTTAATCGATCTGCCCGCTAATTGCGGCCAGGGTGGGATCATTTGGGTTCGTATTGGTTCCGTGGCTCCTTTATCAGTAAACTAGACCCTTGGCATATGAAAAATTTACTAATTTCAATTAGGGTAAAATCTTGGGCATATTAGTAAGTTTCCGATTTCGTTTTGCGACTTTTAATGAATCGAAAATTGGTATTTGATTTTGTGTTCCGTCGTCTGATGTTTGTACGTCAGCGACGGGGGTTGTTTGGTGGTTTTGCAGGCGTAGTCCGTAGGTTTTAACCTATAGGCACTCCGCGTGTTGTTTTGGTTTCGAGTTGAATATTAACGCGTTTGCGATGTGCTATGATTTGTAGGTACCCCATGAAGGTTTCAAGATGATGAAGAAGAGGATGGCGACGTCGACATCGGCAAGCAAGAATCAATGTGAGTAGATATATATCTACGGGGAGAAGTCGGGTGTATGGCGTATAGCACCCCCGCAAAGTCGTAAGAAATAATGTGATATGATATAAATATGCATTTATATGTTATGGACAGATTGAACACTTAGCAAGAAAAGGTTAGGAGATTATGAGTTAGTGTTAACGAGATTTGAGGAAAGTGATTTAGTTGGTTTCATAGTCGCAAAACCTAGAGTAAGGTTGTTACACATACACGCACGGGATATGGGTTTGGGTGTATATGTTATATGTATATAGATAGATGTGGATGCGTGGGTTTATATATATATATATATATATATATATATATATATATATATATATATATATATATATATAGATACATATACGTATACACGGATGTTTGAGGATAGTATATGGTATTTGGAGATGAGTCGACGAGATTTGGCATGGTGCCATGAGATCGGTGATGTGATTTGGTTCGTATTAGGAAATACGACATGATGTTATAGCGGATCTTTAGGCGATGTGTTTCGCATACACGCGTACATATAGGTTGATGATATTAGTATTGTACTAGACTTAGATCAGTACCCCTGTTCACGATATATGATGATAAGGATATCAGATGCGTAATGAGATAAATATGATACTTGACCCGTACCCAGATTTGGGATGCCGTACGATAGATTTACCGTACGAGATATAATTATGATGTTAGATCCGCACTCTTGACTCGAGAATGTCATATGTGTATATTGTATTGTACGTGATACTATTGAGGCAAGATCACCGACTACTAGATATATATAGATCGACTCAGACTAGGTGGATTTCCTTACCTTTTTGACATGGCTCGAGTCATACCTGTTTTCAAATGCAGTGAATCGTGAGTACTTTAAAGTACCAAACTGTATGACTCGTATATCGTGTAGGTTTATTCTTCAGTGTTGTGTTACTATATCAGTTTCTGCATATTCATGATGTTTCATCGCATTGCATGCTTAGACATATGTTATTTGTAATTATTATGAAACCATGCTGTCAGGACACCAGCACCATTACCGATGATGAGTATGCTCTACATAGACTTTCTTGCCGGCTCACACACATCATCATCGGTAATTTCCATGTCACGTACACTTTAGAGAATACTATTTAATCGACATAGCCTGCTAGCTGATAGTTGCAATATGTTATGGCTTTCATATGCTAGTTTAACTATTGCATTCATTGCATGATATCAGATGCATTCATATATTCATTGGTTATGCAGTATTATGGAGATTTATGCCGGTTTTCACTTTTATTGACATGGTGATTTGATGTTTTCGGATCCTTCTTGAGAGTTTCTGGATTTGGAAACCGCATGTGAAAGTTTTATAAACTGATGATGTATTTTAAAGAGAAAAATGCGGTTTTCCTGGGTATGATGAGCCTTGTCCACCATGATGTTTTCTCGGTTCTGAGATGGTTTTCGAGACTCGATTCGAGGAGTTGGATGAACCGTCTGCGGGTACATGGTGGACCCGGTATGGTACCCCGGGGCAAGAAGATTGAGTTGTAGTCGATGAGCCCGGCAGGGGCAGACTGCGTACCGGTGATTGTCTGGCGTGGAGGATATCCGGAGGATACCGCTCGTGGTCATGTGATTGATGATATGGGCCGATCCGGACTGACGGAGCCCGAGGTATTGAGACACTAAGATTTTGAGATTTGTGATTTATGTTTTGTGTCGATGCTTGACACGAAATCTATGTTGATTTAATTGATGATATCTCGACATATATACATACAGAAATCTCATTAAATAAAGAAAAACAGTTCTTCGATTCATGATGTACTATGTTCTCATTATATGCATTTGTACATCATATTAGTGACATATTGTTACCTGAGACACTGACACGAGTACTTAGTATTACACTTAGGGATAGATGTTTACCCTTACCATTATAATATGCTTCAGGCCATATTATTATTTTGAGGATATTACTGATTGTATTATCTAGGATTGCGTTATACATGCGATTTCTGCTCTGTGATGTTTTCTACTCACGAGTTGGCAACTCACCCCCGTTGTGCCACAGTTCCTTGCATGTTTTGCCGTACAGGTTTCGTTGCGGCTTTGTTGGCACACTGTTCCTTCCGGGTGATTGCTTTGGTAGGTGGTTTCATTTGCATCGTAACCACCATTGTATTTATATTTATATTATGTTGTATCTAGTAAAACTCCATCAACCAGATTTGTATATTTGATAGAGGTAGAAGACCAGTGTATATTCTTTCGACCTTAGAGTCATGCATTGTATTATTATGGGTTTTCTTGTGGATTTGAGTTTCCTTTTCAGTTTTGATCCTCGCCTTTTGGCGTTGTATATTATATTTCTTGCGTGGTTGTGACCGTCGATTGATGAAGAGCTAGCTCCCGCTTGGGGATGCCTTTTATCATTTCGTATACTATTCATGTTGTACCCCGTTTGGGGCCAGTATTTACAAAGGAAACTCTACCGAAATTTTTAGAAAAGACTTGAGATTTTAAAATGTATACTTCGGCTTATGATGTTAAACTTCTTGCTTTAAAATTGGTTTTTCCTTCACTTTACTGCTTTTCTGGGTTTTGGCTTACTTAGATTAGGTACGCCTCGAGACGTTTCGTAATTTAAGTGCCAGTCACGCTTGGTACTTTCGGGTCATGACAAAGTTGGTATCAGAGCGTTAGGTTTTACCTCCTGAGTGTAGGATGACCCTTGGTTGATGGAGTAGGTGACTTAAGAAGAGTGACGTACCGTGTGTATGTTCCGCGGCATACTTACAATACGCTACTCCGCTTAAGAAGCCTTAGGATGTACATTTCCTTGCACATCATTATATTCATTCCTATGATCTAGCCTCATCAGTACCAGTTATGGTTTTGTTACCACGGTTACACGGGCAGAGAGAACTACGGCTAGAGTTGCGTCAGCATGTGCTCGTCACGGACGAAGACTAACCAGGGCATGATTCCAGGGACATACGATTTGCATAGATGCATCGTTTAGTTGTGTTTTGCGCCATGAGCATTTAATGGATCGCCTCTACGAGATTTCTCGGACGTGCAGATCAGCACCAGAGGATTTGAGCCACTGATAGAGGCCAGCCTGAATGTAATGACCATTGATTGAGGCACTCTTTAGCGTGCAGACAAATGAGCCAGTTGTTGCTGCGAATGACGAGATATCTCCCCAGATGTTGGAGTTTTTGCAGTACGAGTTGTACTTAGAGATATGATAAATGGTCGCTAGTCACCCGAGGATGAATGACTAGGACATGTGGTTCTTTCGCTTACCCCGATGCGAGGTCATCAGATATATTGATTCCAGCTAGAGACGACTTCACGAAGATACGTTGAGAGTCGATAGAGACGATCGAATATCAGAAATCCATATTCCAAGTTTAAAGTATTCGGAAAGACATGCAAGCAATTCTATGGACCCTCTAGAAGAATGAAAACCCTAACTCGACATAATGACCATGTGAAAGCCTTTGAACCTTAGGGTTTGCGGCAGTTCCGTTGTGCCATTAGTAAGGCTTGGGTTTTCCCTTGTACGGATGGTCCACCGGTGCTGTGGTATGTACTCGATACTATTAAACTGTACTCAAGATGTTGAGCTCTTGGGGGAATTATGAGGTTTTGACGAATCGATCGGATGGTTCGACTTCATTCGGATATCTTGTGATGGGATGCATTGCTTGGGAGACTCCAGATACGAGTGTAGCCGTTGGAGCGCAGTCCATGCAGCCACGAAGAGACGAGTCCGAAGCAGTCGACATTAGAGAAAAGTGGAGTAAGAGGTTCGTACGAGATCTTGATGAGATGACGTTCCACTCCGCCGACATTAGAGATGTGACACGCATACAGAGGCGTTATATATGGATATACCTTCCAGAAGGAGTCGTGATGAGTATGCAGCCATTCCGGAGCAAGAGATAGATTTAGTAAAAGATGATGATTTCCGGGCAGTTCGGCAGAAACAACATTTTGGAGAGACCTCGACAGGACCATTCTGGAATACTACATGAGAAGACTTGGACCCCGGAGTGGTCATTTTACGCACACCCAGCAGGCTAGAGTTCGGCACCATCGACGAGACATGTTATGAGTGACCACGACAGTTGGCCAGAGATTCTTAGAGTATGTCCTTGAGCGGGACTATTCCGCCATACATGATTCGGTATTTTGGGCGATCTATTCGCATGATTGAGTTTTGATGACTGAGTTTCATGATATTTGTTTTCGTGCACCATGGTTGCACCTTTTGGGTATTTATATTTTGTGCATAGTTATTGCACTTGAGATATGCTTTATACACTGTTGTGTTGATTTATGATTTGTGCACAGTTATCGCTCTTGATATCGTTTTTGTGCCTTGGCTGCACATGTTTATGATTTTATGGATTTCATACAGTTGGGTTGATTTTGTGTATATGGTACGCACACAATTTGGTTTCTGCACTCGGTATAGTTCACATATGCTTGCAGTGCATTGATACGTATTTTGTGCACGCGGTTGCACATGGTTATGAGATTATATACAACGGTATACTGGGTTGGATTTGAGATGTGTTGTATACTGTCGATTTCGATTATGATACTCGATATTTGTTTTCGTGCACTTTGTGCATTTGATTTGGATTTTGCGCATGTTCGGCGCTGTATATTGGATTTCGTGCATGTTGGATGCACATGAATTAGATTTGATTCGTGCATGATGGATGCACATGATTTGGATTTGCGCATGCTTGAGACGCTTGATGCGATTTAGGTGCACACCAGATGAATCGAGATTCTTGGTGCATATCAGATGCACCTGATATTGCTGTCAGGCACACCCGTTGCCTATGACAGGTGTTTCATGCACACCCGTTGCACATAGATGTTTGTTCTGTGCACATGTATGGCACATTCATGGATTTTGATTTCCGTGCGCACCAGACGCACGCGACATTTTTATGCACATTTTGGGATTGATTTCTTATGGAGCAGTACGTTTTTATGATATTTAATATTTGTTTTCGTACTGAGCAGGACTAGTCAGAGGACATACCTGGATATATTTTGCATGCATTGATAGTTTTCGAAGAGATTTCCAAAAAGGAGCTATAGTCTCAGTATTTACCTACGTGTCTGAGATGACACGAAACGTTTTAACAAGGAAACCCTTCTAAATTATTTTCAAAATGGCGGTACGTACATATTAAACAAAAGATATATATATATATAGAGAGAGAGTTATTTTCTTATAATAGACGTCCTCCACTGTGCCGAGATGCGTGCATCGCATAACAACATGAAAAAGTATGGCATGCATATCTTTCCGATGTTTTAATGATGCTTACATGTATAGTTTTGATGTACATCATCTTGGTTTCGTTTTGGATTTGACATTGGTGTCTTCACCATGACTCTGATGATTGCGGGATGCTTAACAGATTTTTGATTTTGAGTTATCTGCTTATTGTTCATGCGCATGCATTGCGCTACGACGTATTTTATGTATTAATGATTTTGGAGCCCCGACGACTTGGACATTTTACTGAAATGTTTTAGTATTGAGGGGTTTAAAATTTAAATTCGGGGACCGAATTTCTTTAAGGGGGAAGATTGTAATATTTCAGAAAATATAAAATATTATTTTTGGATTTTTAATATTAAAATAATATATTTCCCGAAAACTGCCCGATTTGCGAAATTGGTGTTTCCGAAAAAGGGTATAAATATATACCAATAATTGTGAAATAATTGGAAATTAAAATTATTTATTCATTTTTAGAATATATTTAAAGGATTTGGCATTTTAAAAATCAATTATATGAAGTTTGGATAAAACCCTATTAGTGCATTGCTAATCGCGATTAAGCCAAATCCGTGTTTTTACAGTTTCCCGTGGCTAGTATACCACGTCATGGTGCATTGGTTACATGTTATCGCATTTGTGTTGTTTTATGGCTATTTTGTGTTTTGGTTTTAAAAGAGAAGAAAAGAAAATGAAAAAAGGCAAAAAGGGTAATTAATGAGAGAGTGGGTGAGATTAAAAGAGAGAGGGGGGGGGGGGGGGGGGCAGTCCCATTTCCTCCCCAATTCTTTTCTTCTCTCCTTCTTCATCCTCTCATTCCCTCCACCTTCACCCCATGGAACCATCTCCAAATCTCCATCAAAACCCTAAACCCCTTTCATTAAAAGTGTTCCCCTCTTCACCCTCTACACATTGGACCAAGAAAAGTGGAATTTTGACAACTTTGGCAAACTAGGATTTTCTCTTGGGTGCCCAAATGAGGTAATTTCTGCACCAATTGTATTGTATTCTATTTACCTTAGCACCTATACATGTTTAGAATCGATATAGTGTTGTTTAGTGAGCTTTGAAAATTTCTAGTTAGGGTTTGAGAGAATTTTGAGTTGTGATAGTGTACTTGAGCTTAGTAGAGGACACACTACCCCCTAGTGCTAGAATTCAGACCAACCTGAGACTTAAACCCGGAACACGAACTTTGAAATTTCTGCCGATATTGAAATTGTGGAAATTGTGATAGGAATTGGTGATCTGCTGACACCCGGAGCCTCTGAAAATTAATTAGCAAAGACAGAGATATAAGCAGGCAACCTAGAAGCTTTACCTAAAACTAGAGCCACCCCCTCCATGTTCTGGCCGCACTTTTAATTGATCTGGCTGCAAATTGCGGCCAGGGTGGGATCATTTGGGTTCGTAATTGTTCTGTGGCTCCTTTATCAATAAACTAGACCCTTGGCATATGCAAAATTGACTAATTTAAATTAGGGTAAAATCTGGGGCATATTCGTAAGTTTCCGATTTCGTTTTGCGACTTTTAATGAATCGAAAATTGGTATTTGATTTTGTGTTCCGTCGTCTGATGTTTGTACGTCAGCGATGGGGGTTGTTTGGTGGTTTTGCAGGCGTAGTCCGTAGGTTTTAACCTATAGGCACTTCGCGTGTTGTTTTGGTTTCGAGTTGAATATTAAGGCATTTGCGATGTGCTATAATTTGTAGGTAGCCCACGAAGGTTTCAAGACGATGAAGAAGAGGATGGAGACATCGACATCGGCAAGCAAGAATCGAGGTGAGTAGATATATATCTACGGGGAGAAGTCGGGTAGATGGCGTATAGCACCTCCGCAAAGTCGTAAGAAATGGTGTGATATGATATAGATATGCATTTATATGTTATGGAGAGATTGAACACTTAGCAAGAAAAGATTAGGAGATTATGAGTTAGTGTTACCGAGATTTGAGGAAAGTGATTTAGTTGGTTTCATAGTCGCGAAACCTAGAGTAAGGTTGTTACACATACACACACGGGATATGGGTTTGGGTGTATATGTTATATGTATATAGATAGATGTGGATGCGTGGGTTTATATATATATACATATACGTATACACGGATGATTGAGGATAGTATATGGTATTTAGAGATGAGTCGACGAGATTTGGCATGGTGCCATGAGATCGGCGATATCATTTGGTTCGTATTAGGAGATACGACATGATGTTATAGCGGATCTTTAGGCGATGTGTTTCACACACACGCGTACATATAGGTTGATGATATTAGTATTGTACTAGACTTAGATCAGTACCCCCTGTTCATGATATATGATGATATGGATATCAGATGGGTAATGAGATAAATATGATACTTGACCCATACCCAGATTTGGGATGCCGTACGATAGATTTACCATACGAGATATAATTATGATGTTAGATCCGCACTCTTGACTCGAGGATGAGATATGTGTATATTGTATTGTACGTGATACTATTGAGGCGAGATCATGGGCTACTAGATATATATCGATCGACTTAGACTAGGTGGATTTCCTTACCCTTTTGAATGGGCTCGAGTCATACCTGTTTTCAAATGCAGTGAATCGTGAGTACTTTAAAGTACCAAACTGTTTGACTCGTATATCGGGTAGGTTTATTCTTCAGTGTTGTGTTACTATATCACTTTCTGCATATTCATGATGTTTCATCGCATTGAATGCTTAGACATATGTTATCTGTAATTATTATGAAACCATGCTATCAGGATACCAGCACCATTACCGATGATGAGTATGCTCCACATACACTTGCTTGCTGGCTCACACACATCATCATCGGTAATTGCCATGTCATGTACACTTCAGAGAAAACTATTTCATTGACATAGCCTGCTAGCTGATAGTTGCAATATGTTATGGCTTTCATATACTAGTTTAACTATTGCATTCATTGCATGATATCAGATGCATTCATATATTCATTGGTTATGCAGTATTATGGAGATTTATGCCGGTTTTCACTTTTATTGACATGGTGATTTGATGATTTCGGATCCTTCTTGAGAATTTCTGGATTTGGAAACTGCATGTGAATGTTTTATAAACTGATGATGTATTTTAAAGAGAAAAATACTGTTTTCCTGGGTATGTTGAGCCTTGTCCACCATGATGTTTTCTTGGTTCTGAGATGGTTTTCGAGACCCTATTCGAGGAGTTAGATGAACCGTCTGCGGGTACATGGTGGACCCGGTATGGTACCCCGGGCAAGAAGATCGAGTTGTAGTCGATGAGCCCGGCAGGGGAAGACTGCCTACCGGTGATTGTCTGGCGCGATGGATATCCGGAGGATACCGTTCGTGGTCGTGTGATTGATGATATGGGCCGATCCGGATCGACGGAGCCCAAGGTATTGAGACACTGAGATATTGAGATTTGAGATTTATGTTTTGTGTCGATGCTTGACACGAAATCTATGTTGATTTCATTGATGATATCTCGACTTATATACATACAGAAATCTCATTAAATAAAGAAAAACAGCTCTTCGATTCATGATGTACTATATTCTCATTATATGCATTTGTACATCATATTAGTGACATGTTGTTACCTGAGGCACTGACACGAGTACTTAGTATTACACTTAGGGATAGATGTTTACCCTTACCATTATATTATGCTTCAAGCCATATTATTATTTTGATGATATTACTGATCGTATGACCTAGAATTGCGTTATACATGCGATTTCTGCTCTGTGATATTTTCTACTCACGAGTTGGCAACTCACCCCCATTGTGACACAGTTCCTTGCAGGTTTTGTCGTACAGGTTTCGCCGCGGCTTTGCTGGCACACTGTTCCTTCCGGGTGATTGCTTTGGTTCGTGGTTTCATTTGCATCGTGACCACCATTGAATTTATATTTATATTCTGTTGTATCTAGTAAAACTCCATCAACCAGATTTGTATATTTGATAGAGGTAGAAGACCAGTGTATATTCTTTCGACCTTAAAAGTCGTGCGTTGTATTATTATGGGTTTTCTTCTGGATTTGTGTTTCCTTTTCAGTTTTGATCCTCGCCTTTCGGCGTTGTATATTATATTGCTTGCGTGGTTGTGACCGTCGATTGACGAAGTGCTAGCTCCCGCTTGGGGATGCCTTTTATCATTTCGTATACTATTCATGTTGTACCCCGTTTGGGGCCAGTATTCACAAAGGAAACTCTGCCGAAATTTTTAGAAAAAACTTGAGATTTTAAAATGCATACTTCGGCTTATGATGTTAAACTTCTTGCTTTAAAATTGGTTTTTCCTTCACTCTACTGCTTTTCTGGGTTTTGGCTTACTTAGATTACGTACGCCTCGAGACGTTTCATAATTTAAGTGCCAGTCATGCTCGGTACTTTCGGGTCGTGACAAAAGGAAGGAAGAAGAAGGCCGCTACCAAACCAAGAAGTGGTGTTGGTAAGGTGGGAGTCAAGGGAAAGGCAAAGGCAAAGGTTGCGGTACCGGTAGTAGCAAAGGACGAGTGCTTCCACTGTCGTAGGAAAGGCCATTGGAAGAAGGATTGCAAAGCTTGGAATGCCAAGAACCAGGACCCGAGGCAAGTTGTGGCTTCGGCTCAGGTGTGTTTGTAATTGAAAATTGCCTGTCAATCAATTCTACTTCCTGGGTATTGGATACCGGATCAGGATCTCATATATGCAATTCATTGCAAGCACTGAGAAGCCGTAGAGTACTGAAGGCTGGTGATATAACCCTCCAGGTTGCTAACGGAGCGAGCGTGGATGCTTTGTCCGTAGGGGATTATCACCTTGGATTGACGAGTGGACATATTTTGGTTTTGCGCAACTGTTTTTATGTACCTAGTTTAACGTGTAATATCATATCAGTATCGTTGTTATCAAAAGAAAGTTATGATTTCACGTTTGTAAGCGATGTTGTTAACATCCACCTTAATCATGGTTTGATTGGGTCCGGTGCACTAAATAACGGTATATACGTGTTAAACAATTATAGATTTTCAATGTCCAGAACACACTAAAAAGAAAGTCTCCAGATATAAATCAGGCTTTCTTATGGCATTGTAGACTAGGTCACATCAATGAGACAAGGTTAACTAAGTTACATAAAGAAGGATATTTGGATCCGTTCGAATATCAAACTTATGCCACTTGTCAATCATGTCTCAAAGGAAAGATGACAAAGACTCCATTCACTGGACACGGAGTAAGAACGAGCGAGCGAGTTCTTGAGACTCATACACAACGATGTATGTGGTCCAATGTCTACACATGCAAGAAGCGGTTTTTCATATTTCATTACTTTTACGGATGATTACTCTAGGTATGGATTCATTTTCTTGATGAAACATAAATCCGAGACCTTTGAGAAATTCCGAGAATATAAGAATGAAGTAGAAAACCAAACCGGCAAAAGTATCAAGACACTGAGATCTGATCGAGGTGGTGAATACTTAAGTGCCGAGTTCCTGGGTTACCTAAAAGAGAATGGAATTCTCTCTCAGCTTACTCCTCCATACACTCCACAACATAACGGTATATCGGAAAAACGGAACCGAACCCTATTGGATATGGTACGTTCCATGATGAGTAATGCTGAGTTACCGTGATCTTTCCATGGCTATGCACTAGAATCAGCTGCATATCTTTTGAACAGGGTTCCTACCAAGACTGTGCCTACCACACCATATCAGATGTGGAGTGGGAAGAAACCCTATCTTCAGTATCTCAAGATATGGGGATGTCCAGCTTTTGTTAAAAAACAGCATGCAGACAAACTCGAGCCACGCTCAGTACAGTGTAAGTTTGTGGGATATCCAAAGAACTCCAAGGGGTATTTTTTCTATTACGCAGAGGAACAAAAGGTTTTTGTTTCTCGTAATGCCCATTTTCTAAAACAGCAGTATTTAGAAAAGGAAACAAGTGGGAGCGCAATAGAACTGGAAGAAATTCCAGAAACACAAGCTACTACTGAAAGCTTGGTAGAACCAGAAGTTCCAGAAGAACAGGACATTCCCGCACCCCTCCGCAGGAGTAGTAGGCTGTCTCATCCGCATGAGAGATACTACGGTTTTCTCATAGACGGGGATAGAGAGGATTGCGTCATTGATAATGATGAACCTACTAGCTTCCAGCAGGCCATCCAGAGCGACGACTCGGTAAGATGGATGGATGCAATGCAGACCGAGATGGAGTCCATGTACACCAATAATGTATGGACTTTGGACTTTGCTCCAGATGGGGTAAAACCCATAGGATGCAAGTGGATCTTCAGAAAGAAGATTGGTGTAGATGAACAGGTGGAAACCTATAAGGTTAGACTTGTTGCAAAGGGTTTTCTTCAAAGGCCTGGTTTGGACTATGACGAAACTTTTTCTCCAGTGCCTATGCTCAAATCCATTCGGATCCTTCTTTCCATTGCTGCCTTCCATGATTATGAGATCTGGCAGATGGACATAAAGACGGCTTTTCTAAATGGAAATTTGGATGAGTGCGTCTATATGGATCAGCCAGAAGGTTTCAATAAGAGTAGGAGCAGCGGGAAAGTGTGCGAGTTGCGTAAGTCCATTTATGGACTAAAGCAGGCATCGCGGAGTTGGAACATCTGTTTTGATGAAATGATCAAAGAATATGACTTTATCAAAAATCCAGATGAACCATGTATATATAGTAAGATTGTAGCATGAACTGTCATATTCCTCGTCTTGTACGTGGATGACATTCTCTTAATAGGAAATGACATTCCCATGCTACAATCTGTTAAAGGATTCTTGTCACACGGGTTCTCCATGAAAGACCTGGGTGATGCCTCTTACATTCTGGGGATCTAGATCTACCATGATAGATCTAAGAGGATGTTGGGACTTTCGCAGTCCAGGTACATCAACACTATACTGAAAAGATTCAATATGAAAGATTCAAAGCGCGGTAATTTACCGGCTTGTCACGGAATCACCCTATCCAAAAAGATGTCTCCCAAGACTGATTTGGAAAGGGATCGCATGTCAGTTATACCCTACGCTTCTGTGATAGGCTCTATAATGTATGCGATGTTGTGTACCAGACCAGATGTAGCTTACGCACTAAGCGTGGTAAGCCGGTATCAGTCAAACCCAGGGGAGAAGAAATGGATAGCAGTAAAGAACATTCTCAAGTACCTGAGAAGGACTAAGGATATGTTCTTGGTTTATGGCGGAAAAGACCTCCAGATCGAGGCTTCTGCTGACTCCAGCTTCCAGAGTGACAAGGATGACTCCAAGTCCATGTCAGGTTATGTCTTTACCCTCAATGGAGGGGCGGTGTGCTGGAAGAGTTCCAAGCAGGACACCGTTGCTGACTCGACGATGGAAGTGGAGTATATCGCAGCTTCTGATGCCGCAAAAGAAGCAGCCTGGGTAAAGAAGTTCTTAACAGAACTTCAGGTGGTTCCATCCAATATTGTTCCAATACCTCTGTATTGTGACAACAACGAGGCTATAGCTTTAGCAAAGGAACCCAGGTCCCATCAAAAGTCCAGACACATCTTGAGGCGGTATCACCTGATCAGGGAGATCATAGATCTCCAGGAGATCGAGATCCAGAGAGTTGCTACAGAGGAGAACACTGTAGATCCATTCACAAAGGCCTTACCTCAGACGCAGTTCGAGAGGCTATTCGAGATGATAGTTCCGTGATACGCCAGCACATGGCCTTAGTGCAAGTGGGAGATTGTTAGTGTTATATGCCCTAGAGGCCATTATTGTATCGTACTGGCTTGTATATTACATTTTGGAAGCTCGGGATATATACACAGGTTTATAACAGTCTTGCTCAACATTGTAGTATGCTACTTGGTTTGTATCTGTCTTAATATGTGTATTTGTTTCTTTTAGCATATCGTGAATACATATTGATAGAGACCATAGGATCTTGCTTGACTACCAGCGTTGTGATGGCAGTCACACTAGTGGGGGCTGGATAGTCTACAAGCTGTCACGACCCGAGAGAGCACGTGACTGGCCCTTGAACCATATGAAGTCTATAGGACTCCATCTGATCCAAGTAAGCCGAAAACCCAGAAATCTAAAACCATTTTAAGGATGAATAAACAACAAGCAACACACTATACAACGCCGAATGGCGAGGATCAAAATTTAAAAGAAACCCAGATCAGCATGAAAACTACAACACTACTTAAGCGCGACTCTAAGGTCGAAATAATACATCACTAGTGTCTGAGTCTGAAACAATAAACAAGTCTTTGGTTGATGGAATTTCTAGATACAAGGAATAATACAAGTACAACGGCGGGTCTGATAGAAGGAACCCACCTGTCAAGCAAATCACCCGCAAAGGAAAGCAGTGTGCCAGAAGTGCCGCTATGGAACCTGTACGGCAAGCCCTGCAAGAACTGTGGCACAACGGGGGTGAGTTGCCAACTCGTGAATAGAAATATCTACAAGCAGAAATCGAAAGCAAGACATAATCCTAGGTCAACAATCAGTAATATAAACACACGAGTACATCTAAAGTATGATAAGGTAGTAAGGTATCATCTAAATATGTATGTAGTGCCAGGTATTCAGGTAATAACATGTCATCAGTATAAGGTATGTCTACATGAAGTAATTATGATGAAGTATCAAAGGACATCAATGCACATATAATAGCGTCCCATACCACTCATATCGGTGTAAGGGTATATATATATCAGCGCCCTCATACCCTGTTATATATACGAATGAAGTATGATCAATGTAAATCCGGTCTGTATGTGGTCCATGTCTGTGTATGCGTGGAACCCGTCCACCCGTCACCCAATGACAATACGTATAATGCATGTAAATGTCATAAGCATATGCATAGAAAATATGAGGATATAACCAAAAGCATGGAACATGAGTGCCTAGCATCGACACTCGAACACATCACGAATAAGTTCGAAGCATAGTAAGGTGCCAATGTAACTTCTGAACATAAGTGTAGTGCCAAGTACTCGTACCAGTGCCTCACGTAACGATATATCACAATAGGATGTAAGTATGCGGTAAAATGGAAACAGGAGATATCGTGAGTGGAATTATCAGGAAATCAATGTCGAGCATTGACACAAACCATATAACTCAATATCAATGAAACACGTATATCATATATCCGACATGTATGCGACATTCATGAAGGTACTCTGTCCGATACTACTAACATGTGATGCAATGCATTTACAATGAGTGTGGGGTAGGGGAGATATAACATACCATCGACCATAAAGGCCCCGATCACATAGGCTCCTCTCCAATCGAGCTCATAGGCTCCGAGCTCATAGGCTCCTCTCCAATCGAGCTCATAGGCACATAGGCTCCCATTACATCGAGCTCATAGGCTCCGAGCACATAGGCTCCCATCACATCGAGCTCATAGGCTCCGAGCACATAGGCTCCCATCACATCGAGCTCATAGGCTCCGAGCACATAGGCTCCCATCACATCGAGCTCATAGGCTCCGAGCACATAGGCTCCTCTCCAAATGCTTATGTAGATTTGCATAGATCATCGTGATGATATATTTAAGTATGCATAAATACATATATATATATATATTAGCGTCCCATACCACTAATATACATATACTGTAGGGTACACATATATATTCCAGCGTCCCATACCACTGATATATATATGCAGGAATAAAGCAATCTAGAATCATCATATGCAACCATATCACAGTGCGAAATCCATGAATTATAATACATGCAACAAGAACACTAATATAAGCATGCAACTATGTAAAGGCATGTGCACAAGGAATATGAATCATTAACATATGCAAGCAATGTGAATAGCAGGAATATGCGGACATTGAATAATCGACGTAACAGTAAAGAATCTACACCCATGTGTACATGTCGTGCGGTTATACCATTTGAAAAGAGTGACTCGGGTCTAATCCAACACCTACTGTGTAGTTACAGGTCTAAGTATCGAGTAAATCAGGAGGGGTAAGGACACCACCTAATGTCCGAATCGATACAACATATACATATATATAAAATAGTCAGTGATCCCGCCTCAATAGTATCGCTTACAATACAGTATATCCTATGACAATCCTCAAGTCATGAGTGCGGATCTATCATCAACATAAAGCTAGTACGGTAAATCGTCGTACGGCATCCCAATAGCTAGGTACGGGTCAATACCACATTATCTTATCAAGTACCTGGTATTCTTATCATCATAACACATAATCTGGGATACTGAATCTAATTCTAGTACAATTCGCTACCATCTATATAATTATGAATGCGGGAGTAAAACACACATCCCAAGCCCGCAAGAATCACATATCGTATCCCAAATACGAATCATATCAAAACACCGATCTCGCGGCACCAAGCCCAATATCATTGACTCATCTCCCAGGTCATCCAACATTATCATCAACGCAGTGTAAATATAGTGAATATGCAAGGGTGTGCGTGTGGATGTAAACCTATTCTAGGTATCGTGGCTATGAACTACACTAGTTTACTTCTAAGCCTAAACTATCCATAAAACACCTAACACGATATCCATGTCACACTATAACTATCAAAAAGTATATCAACTACGGACTGCGGGGGTGCTATACGTCATCCCCCGACTTTCCCCTGTAGATATAATCTACTCACCTGCATCATCATAGAGGACATCACTACGCAATTTGCTTGTCGTCCCGAAGTCTTCCTGAGTACCTACATAACAAAGTATTGTATATGCGCATTAAAACCAATCCGAGCTAAAACGGCACATGAAATCCAAAACGATACGATAAAAGGGCCTATAGGTGAGAACCTATGGTACGCCTTCAAAACCAACAATAAATCCTCTATATCGTCGTATAAACGCCAAATAGTCGAAGCTAAACACAATCCACAATTTCAGAATCGATAATACGGAAATACGGAAACACGAAACCAAAATAGCAACTTAGGATATATGTCCCAGATTTTACCCTAGGTCTGTTTATACAATTCTATATATACCAGGGGACTAACATGAACATGTAGGAGCTACAGAACCAACACGACCCAAAATGGTGGGACCCAGGCCGCAATTGGCGGCCAAAAGGGGAAAATTGGCGGCCTGGATAGGGAGTTGGGGGCTAGGGTCTTGGGGTTAGCTTCCTGGGTGCCTGCACATACCACTGTCCACTCAATTTTATTTTATAGTGTCTCGGGTGATAGCAGATTCTAATTAACCTGCACAGATTTCACAAATTCCCCGATATCGGTTTCTAAAATCCGTATTCTGGTTCCAGTTCAAACACTAGGGTGTTGGTAAGACCACTACTGAGCTCAATTTCATAATACAACACCAATTCCCTCAAACCCTAACTAGGTTATCACTAAGTCCATAATATCGCACAATATCGGTTAAATCTTAACATGGGGTTATAGGAAAGGCTATAATTAAGCTAATGGTTCAGTAATTACCTCCATTAGCAACTCAAGAATTTTCTTGAGTTGCCCCTAGTGGCCAAAATCCACGCTTTCTTGGTCCATTGCGTAGAACTCGAGCTTGTGCATCTTTTTCGTGAAAAGGATGTGAGGTTTTGAGATAGATTTTGAGGTGAAGTGAGGAGTTGAAGAGGGAAGGAAAATGGTGCAGGAGCAGCAGCAGGAGGGGAGTGAAGAGGGAAGGAAATGAGGAGGAGAAACAATGGCTAAGGGTTAGTCAAAGGTGCCCATACCCTCTTCTCACCAAACCCATTCTTTAATCTTTTTCTTTTCTTTTCCTTTTTCTTTTAATTCCAAAACCCTTCTCACAAGAATAGTGATCCCAAAATAACATGGTAGGAAAATGCACATGTGTGAGAAAAGTGATATGTGCAAGTTTTGCACAAAAAAGCCAAAAAACCCGATTAGCGATTTTAATCGCGATTAGCACTAAATTAGTGTCAAACTAATCACAAAAACCTAAAAATGTCATACTTCACTAATTTACCCTATTTTAGAATTTTCCAAAATTTTTCATAATTTTTCTAACATTTTTCCTATTTATTTGCATTTAATTATTGATTTAATATTAAAATAATCAATAAAATAATATTAAATTATAAAAATTGCCAAAATTAATATTTTATACTTTTGAAAATGTTACAATCTACCCCCCTTAAAGAAATTCGGTCCCCGAATTTAACAAATCTAATTATTCGCACCTTCAAAAAGATAGGGATACCTCTTCCTCATCTCGCTCTCGGTCTCCCAAGTGACTTCCTCGCCGCTCTGGCCACGCCAAAGTACCTTGACGGACGGTATCTCTTTCGACCCTAATTTCTTCACTTGCCGATCCAAGATCATCACCGGCTGCTCTGCATAGAAAAGGTCGTGCTCAAGCTGGATCGTCGGGTGCTGAATCGCATGCCAAGGATCATAAAGATATCTGCGGAGCATCGAAACGTAAAATACGGGGTGCATGTCTGGAAGACTGGGCGGAAGGGCTAATCGATACGCAACCGCACCAACACGCTCGAGGATCTCGAAGGGACCCACATATCTGGAACTAAGCTCTCCCTTCTTCCAAAACCTCATCACACCTTTCATTGGGGAGACCCTCAAGAAAACACGATTACCAATGGAAAACCCAAGTCCGCGCCATCGATGGTACGCATAAGACTCGGCCTACTCCGGGCTGCTCTCATCCTATCGCGAATCAACTGGATCTTCGCGGTCATCTCCTCCACAATCTGCGGCCCTAAGATACTGCTCTCTCTGAGCTCCGTCCAACAAGTGGGCGACCTGCATCTCCTCCCATAAAGAGCTTCAAACGATGCCATCGGAATGGTCTCCTGGCAGCTGTTGTTGTAGGAGAACTCTACTAATGGCAAATGAGGATCCCAGCTACTTCCGAAATCCAATACGCATGCTCTGAGCATGTCCTCGAGAGTCTGAATAGTCCGCTCTGACTGCCCGTCGGTCTGCGGATGGAATGCTGTGCTGAAACTCAAGCGAGTGCCCAAAGCCTCCTGAAGCCTCTGCCATAACTTACTGGTAAACTGGGAGCCTCTGTCGGACACAATGCACGTCGGAATTCCGTGTAGTCGCACTATCTCGTCAATGTAGATCTGGGCATACTGAGTAAATCCGGAAGTCGTCTTCACCGGTAGAAAGTGAGCCGCTTTCGTCAAACGATCCACGATCACCCAGATAGAGTCATACCCCCGACTAGATCTGGGTAGGCCCACCACGAAATCCATCGAAATCTATTTCCATTTCCACTCCGGAATGGGTAACGGCTGTAGCTCTCCCGCAGGCCTCTGGTGCTCAGCCTTGACTTGCTGACAAGTCAGGCATCTTGACACAAAATCTGCAATGTCCCTCTTCATACCGTCCTACCAGTAAACCTTTCTCATATCATGGTACATCTTGGCGGAACCGGGATGAACACTACATACCGACCGATGTGCCTCCGCAAGAGTCTCGCGCCGTAATCCCTCATCATCTGGTACGCACAGTCTAGTCCCAAATCGTAGTATCCCCTGATCATCGATCACGAACGCGGAAAATCTGCCCTGTCCAATCTGTGCCATGATCTCTGAACATCGGTCAACACTGAGCTATGCCTCATGTATACGGTCATGCAACTGTGAGCATGCACGAACATGCGCAATTTGTCATCCGATCGGCGTAAACTTGAACTGTACCCGGCTGTCGCATAAGACCTGCCAATCTGCCGACGACTGCCTCTGCATTGAGCTTAAAAATGATAGACTACCCCCGGCCTCCTGCTCAAAGCATCCGCCACTACATTCGCCCTGCCCGGGTGATACAAGATCGCACAATTGTAGTCCTTCACTAATTCCATCCATCGGCGCTGTCTAAGATTCAGGTCTTGCTGCTGAAATATGTACCTTAAATCTCTTGGGGTCAGTGAATATCTGGCACGACTCTCTATACCGGTAATGTCGTCAGATCTTGAGTGCGAAGACCACTGCAACCATGCCCTCGAAGGAATCCCACTCATGGTTTCTCCGATCTTGCCTATGCCGAACTGTACGAAGGCTGGCTTTCTTGCATAATCTCTTCTCACTCGATGGATATCGGTGTCCTCAGCACAATATTTTCTCGGAAATTGGTCGCATCCCAACGTCTCTGTAAGCATATCTGGTCTCTAGTCTCGACGGAAAGTAATGACAGCTTGTCAGTGTCTCATACGAACCTCTGGTTCCACTTGTCTCCATCGTCGTCCACTATGACGTCACGCCAAGCTATCCACGCATTGCACTGTTCTCGGCCACGGTAAATCCGAAGTCTCTTGCACGGACTCGAAATCGCGTACTCCTTTGCCTCATCATTCTGTAGAAGATGTTTGGCCGGTCAGGTCCTCGGGAACGCGTCCCAATCATCGGAGGAATACTCAACACTCGTCCGTCCTTGATCAATTCGCAACGCATCTGGTAAGTTTCTTTATCCGAACCTAGTCAACTACCTCGTCGACAATGCCGAACTCTGGCCTGCTGGGTGCGCGCAATACGACCACCCCTGGGTCTAGGTCTTCTTGTATCGCATTCCAGAAAGGTCCTGTCGAGATTTCTCTCTCAAATCTCATTCCTGCCGGATTGCCCGGAAGTCATCATCCATCGCTGAAACTAAAGCTTATTCCGGAACGACTGCATACTTATCACGCTTCTTTCTGGAAGATATATCCGTAAACAACGCCTCTGGGTGCATATCACATCTCTGATGTCAGCGGAGTGGGACGTCATCTCGTCGAAACCTCTTGCGAACTCTTTTATTCACTCTGCTTCAATGTCGACTGATTCGGACTCGTCTCATCGTGGCTGTATGGACTGCGCTCCAACGGCTATACTCGTAGTTGGAGTCTCCCAAGCAATGCATCCCATCACATGATATCCGAATGATGTCGAACATTCGATCGACTCGTCAGACCCTTTTAATCCCCCAAGAGATCAACATCTTGAGTACAGATTAATAGCATCGAGTACATGCCACAGCGTCGGTGGTCCAGCCGTAGAAGGGCAAACCCAAGCCTCACTAATGGTGCCGCGAAACTGCCGCAAACCCTAAAGTTCAAAGGCTTTCACACGATCATTAAGTCGAGTTAGGGTTTCATTCTTCTAGAGGGTCCATAGAATCACCTGCATGTCTTTCCGTATACTTTAAACTTGGAAAATGGCTCCTGACATTCGATCGTCTCTATCGACTCTCAACGAACCTGCGTGAAGTCGTCTCTAGCCAGAAACAATCTATCTGATGACCTCGCATCGGTAAACGAACGGACCACATGTCTTAGTCATTTGTCCTCAGGTGACTAGCGACTCGCTATTATCTCTCTGAGTATATGCTCACGCTGCAATAGCTCCAACCATCTGGGCGACATCTCGTCATTTGCAGCAGCAACTGGCTCATTCGCCTGTACGCCGAACAGTGTCTCAATCCTCCAGGAAAGGCAATACATAGGTAGTCATCTCTGAATCGGTCTGCTCTAGATCTGAGTACGACTCTCCATACTGGAAATCTTCAGCTCAACTGGGCCCGCTCTGGCGCAAAACTCAGACGAGTCACCCTCGTCTCTCAAATCGGGTAGACTAGCTATCATCTGTCTCATGTCTGCCTGAAAGCTCTGGCAATCTCAGCTCGTAAGCTTCGGAAGCAACATCCTGTCAAGCTCAGCAACAGCTGGTCCATCTGTCCGCACGGTAGGCGACAGCACAATCTCTGAGGTATGCTGTACATCAACAGTCCTCTTTCAACTAACAGTTCTAACAATTGCCCGATCATCCGGTGCAAATCCAAGTACTCGCCTCCACCAGAGGTCACAAACACCAATACTAACTCGAGACGTTCCCATGTCACCAGAAAACACAATGGTCGGCCCTCGTAACAGACGAGCTCACACCGGCCGTAATCCCAGCAGCAGCCCAAACTGCGCTCAAACATGGTGACAGGAACCTCGATCAAGTATCAAAAGGGGCACATCAATGGCAAGGAAGGAAACAACAGATCCAAAATGGATACATGATCATAGAAAGGAACAACACCAATGAAGGTATGATCATGAACTAATAGAATCGGGGATCTCAAATGGATGTAAAATCCCGGATATAAAGAGAATCATTGATCTCGAAGAATATGCACATCCTAAGGTTCCTTAAGCGGAGTGGCGTGTCGTAAGTATGCCGCGGAACATACCAACGGTATGTCACTCTACTTTAGTCACCTAATCCATCAACCAAGGGCCATCCTAATACGACGACTGTTCGGGTCTAGTACCCCCTCGACCAAGTCTAAGTTCCTTAAGGTCAAGCCTAAGTTCCGTATATAAATAACCCCCCTAGGCTCCACATAGTCAAACTTAGACTCGAACCAAGGTCAACCTAGCGCTCTGATACCAACTTTGTCACGACCCGAGAGAGCACGTGACTGGCCCTTGAACCATATGAAGTCTATAGGACTCCATCTGATCCAAGTAAGCCGAAAACCCAGAAATCTAAAACCATTTTAAGGATGAATAAACAACAAGCAACACACTATACAACGCCGAATGGCGAGGATCAAAATTTAAAAGAAACCCAGATCAGCATGAAAACTACAACACTACTTAAGCGCGACTCTAAGGTCGAAATAATACATCACTAGTGTCTGAGTCTGAAACAATAAACAAGTCTTTGGTTGATGGAATTTCTAGATACAAGGAATAATACAAGTACAACGGCGGGTCTGATAGAAGGAACCCACCTGTCAAGCAAATCACCCGCAAAGGAAAGCAGTGTGCCAGAAGTGCCGCTATGGAACCTGTACGGCAAGCCCTGCAAGAACTGTGGCACAACGGGGGTGAGTTGCCAACTCGTGAATAGAAATATCTACAAGCAGAAATCGAAAGCAAGACATAATCCTAGGTCAACAATCAGTAATATAAACACACGAGTACATCTAAAGTATGATAAGGTAGTAAGGTATCATCTAAATATGTATGTAGTGCCAGGTATTCAGGTAATAACATGTCATCAGTATAAGGTATGTCTACATGAAGTAATTATGATGAAGTATCAAAGGACATCAATGCACATATAATAGCGTCCCATACCACTCATATCGGTGTAAGGGTATATATATATCAGCGCCCTCATACCCTGTTATATATACGAATGAAGTATGATCAATGTAAATCCGGTCTGTATGTGGTCCATGTCTGTGTATGCGTGGAACCCGTCCACCCGTCACCCAATGACAATACGTATAATGCATGTAAATGTCATAAGCATATGCATAGAAAATATGAGGATATAACCAAAAGCATGGAACATGAGTGCCTAGCATCGACACTCGAACACATCACGAATAAGTTCGAAGCATAGTAAGGTGCCAATGTAACTTCTGAACATAAGTGTAGTGCCAAGTACTCGTACCAGTGCCTCACGTAACGATATATCACAATAGGATGTAAGTATGCGGTAAAATGGAAACAGGAGATATCGTGAGTGGAATTATCAGGAAATCAATGTCGAGCATTGACACAAACCATATAACTCAATATCAATGAAACACGTATATCATATATCCGACATGTATGCGACATTCATGAAGGTACTCTGTCCGATACTACTAACATGTGATGCAATGCATTTACAATGAGTGTGGGGTAGGGGAGATATAACATACCATCGACCATAAAGGCCCCGATCACATAGGCTCCTCTCCAATCGAGCTCATAGGCTCCGAGCTCATAGGCTCCTCTCCAATCGAGCTCATAGGCTCCCATCACATCGAGCTCATAGGCTCCGAGCACATAGGCTCCCATTACATCGAGCTCATAGGCTCCGAGCACATAGGCTCCCATCACATCGAGCTCATAGGCTCCGAGCACATAGGCTCCCATCACATCGAGCTCATAGGCTCCGAGCACATAGGCTCCCATCACATCGAGCTCATAGGCTCCGAGCACATAGGCTCCTCTCCAAATGCTTATGTAGATTTGCATAGATCATCGTGATGATATATTTAAGTATGCATAAATACATATATATATATATATTAGCGTCCCATACCACTAATATACATATACTGTAGGGTACACATATATATTCCAGCGTCCCATACCACTGATATATATATGCAGGAATAAAGCAATCTAGAATCATCATATGCAACCATATCACAGTGCGAAATCCATGAATTATAATACATGCAACAAGAACACTAATATAAGCATGCAACTATGTAAAGGCATGTGCACAAGGAATATGAATCATTAACATATGCAAGCAATGTGAATAGCAGGAATATGCGGACATTGAATAATCGACGTAACAGTAAAGAATCTACACCCATGTGTACATGTCGTGCGGTTATACCATTTGAAAAGAGTGACTCGGGTCTAATCCAACACCTACTGTGTAGTTACAGGTCTAAGTATCGAGTAAATCAGGAGGGGTAAGGACACCACCTAATGTCCGAATCGATACAACATATACATATATATAAAATAGTCAGTGATCCCGCCTCAATAGTATCGCTTACAATACAGTATATCCTATGACAATCCTCAAGTCATGAGTGCGGATCTATCATCAACATAAAGCTAGTACGGTAAATCGTCGTACGGCATCCCAATAGCTAGGTACGGGTCAATACCACATTATCTTATCAAGTACCTGGTATTCTTATCATCATAACACATAATCTGGGATACTGAATCTAATTCTAGTACAATTCGCTACCATCTATATAATTATGAATGCGGGAGTAAAACACACATCCCAAGCCCGCAAGAATCACATATCGTATCCCAAATACGAATCATATCAAAACACCGATCTCGCGGCACCAAGCCCAATATCATTGACTCATCTCCCAGGTCATCCAACATTATCATCAACGCAGTGTAAATATAGTGAATATGCAAGGGTGTGCGTGTGGATGTAAACCTATTCTAGGTATCGTGGCTATGAACTACACTAGTTTACTTCTAAGCCTAAACTATCCATAAAACACCTAACACGATATCCATGTCACACTATAACTATCAAAAAGTATATCAACTACGGACTGCGGGGGTGCTATACGTCATCCCCCGACTTTCCCCTGTAGATATAATCTACTCACCTGCATCATCATAGAGGACATCACTACGCAATTTGCTTGTCGTCCCGAAGTCTTCCTGAGTACCTACATAACAAAGTATTGTATATGCGCATTAAAACCAATCCGAGCTAAAACGGCACATGAAATCCAAAACGATACGATAAAAGGGCCTATAGGTGAGAACCTATGGTACGCCTTCAAAACCAACAATAAATCCTCTATATCGTCGTATAAACGCCAAATAGTCGAAGCTAAACACAATCCACAATTTCAGAATCGATAATACGGAAATACGGAAACACGAAACCAAAATAGCAACTTAGGATATATGTCCCAGATTTTACCCTAGGTCTGTTTATACAATTCTATATATACCAGGGGACTAACATGAACATGTAGGAGCTACAGAACCAACACGACCCAAAATGGTGGGACCCAGGCCGCAATTGGCGGCCAAAAGGGGAAAATTGGCGGCCTGGATAGGGAGTTGGGGGCTAGGGTCTTGGGGTTAGCTTCCTGGGTGCCTGCACATACCACTGTCCACTCAATTTTATTTTATAGTGTCTCGGGTGATAGCAGATTCTAATTAACCTGCACAGATTTCACAAATTCCCCGATATCGGTTTCTAAAATCCGTATTCTGGTTCCAGTTCAAACACTAGGGTGTTGGTAAGACCACTACTGAGCTCAATTTCATAATACAACACCAATTCCCTCAAACCCTAACTAGGTTATCACTAAGTCCATAATATCGCACAATATCGGTTAAATCTTAACATGGGGTTATAGGAAAGGCTATAATTAAGCTAATGGTTCAGTAATTACCTCCATTAGCAACTCAAGAATTTTCTTGAGTTGCCCCTAGTGGCCAAAATCCACGCTTTCTTGGTCCATTGCGTAGAACTCGAGCTTGTGCATCTTTTTCGTGAAAAGGATGTGAGGTTTTGAGATAGATTTTGAGGTGAAGTGAGGAGTTGAAGAGGGAAGGAAAATGGTGCAGGAGCAGCAGCAGGAGGGGAGTGAAGAGGGAAGGAAATGAGGAGGAGAAACAATGGCTAAGGGTTAGTCAAAGGTGCCCATACCCTCTTCTCACCAAACCCATTCTTTAATCTTTTTCTTTTCTTTTCCTTTTTCTTTTAATTCCAAAACCCTTCTCACAAGAATAGTGATCCCAAAATAACATGGTAGGAAAATGCACATGTGTGAGAAAAGTGATATGTGCAAGTTTTGCACAAAAAAGCCAAAAAACCCGATTAGCGATTTTAATCGCGATTAGCACTAAATTAGTGTCAAACTAATCACAAAAACCTAAAAATGTCATACTTCACTAATTTACCCTATTTTAGAATTTTCCAAAATTTTTCATAATTTTTCTAACATTTTTCCTATTTATTTGCATTTAATTATTGATTTAATATTAAAATAATCAATAAAATAATATTAAATTATAAAAATTGCCAAAATTAATATTTTATACTTTTGAAAATGTTACACAAGCACATCCTTTTTCAGGTCCCTAGTTGTAGGATTATCGAGACAGGGCATCGATACTCCGGAGTAGACTAGTGTGTTCGCTTCTCGTTCCAGTGGGGGAAATGGTCTGTCCCACAGCCATTAGTACGTTGTACTGGAGATAGTATGCAGGTGCTCGTTGGGTTACAGGTACACCGGACAGGACTCGCAGGGAACTGTTGGTTGGTATTATACCCGTCGTCAGTTAACAGTTCCCAGGTGACATGAGTACAGCATAGTCCATAGACTTGACACTGCTGCTTCGCCTTGAGTGTGTTCCCACTGTTCTTAGATTGCTACCCTACCACGGCTCGACTGAGTCATGCAAACAGGTAGCAGTTGGGTGCAGTCCCGAAGCACTTGGAGGCAGTAGCGATTAGATAGGATTCGTCTCTCCTGATGTTGGGGGTTGATATCGCGCTGTGATTGGAGAGCCATTACGCAAGGTCCCTGGCCAGGGCAAGCGAGATTTACTGGTAGGTTTTCCAGTAGCTTCTCAAGGTGTAATGGGCTTCACTCCAACACGACGTATACCACTTTTAGGGGACTGACACTTGCCGCCCCCCTAGGCCCAATATGCGATATTCTTAAATGAACAGACCGGAATGTACAGAGATTGTCACATCAGGCTCAGTAGGAGTTCGGATGGTTTTCCTCATCGGCCTTCTTATCGACATCTACCTGGGGACCGTTACATACAGCTAGTACCGCTTGCGGCCTGTAGTTAAACCCACTACCAGCGTAGTGTCGAGTCTTTAGAGTCCCACACAGAGGGTTTCCCTGCTTCAGGCGAAACGATATAGAGGTCGTATGGTTTTACGACAGGGTGCGGACATATACGTGTACTTGTGCACGTATGATGTTCAGACAGATTATACTAGCGGGCTTTGGTTTAAGCCAGATTCTAGTATTGGATTATTGGATTTATGCAGTCTTAGTATATCCTTGTTTTTCGTAAATACGGATGGGAGGGGCATTCTCGTAATTAGTCGAGAAGCTTCTAGAAGAAAGGTGAATCATTTAGTTTTAATTCATTTGTGAATTAAACTAAATGAGGTGGAGAGGTGATGTGTAATTTTCATTAATTACACCATGAGTCATGAGGTGATTCACCTCAAGGTAATTAATGAAGCATGGTTGTTGATTATATTTATTATTGTTTAGATATTTTTTCATGCTTCATAATTATCAAAGAGACTTAAGATTTAATTCATTATCACTTACACATTCTCTCTCCTCAAGCTCTCATCTTCTTCATCCTAACCCTAATCCTCTCATGTGTTGAGAACCCTAGGGTTATCAAGACTAATAGATCCTTAATCTATCTCTATATCCTTTAGGTCACTTGGATTAGCAATCCAAGCCACTTAGTTACCTCAAGTTAGAGGTTAAAGCTTGAAGAAGGAACTCTCGGGTGGATCTTCTATTACATCGAGGAGGCCGACGAGGAGGTGAACAACAAGAACAAGAAAGACTAGTATCTTGAGGTATAATTATCTATCATAGTAGTTTAGCACTTCTAGATAGTTTGTTAGTTAAGATTTAGCAAAGATCCGTTTGATAGTCGATGTTACTTTGAACAAAATGATTGTTTTTCCTATTCCGCCTCCCCGCATCTTGTGGGGTGTGTAACGTCGACTTACATACGTAACGTCAACAGGCGTAACGCAATTTAAGTAAGCCGAAAACACAGCAATCTAAACCATTATAAGAAGTAAAGGATAAAAACACTTTAAAATCTCAAGTAAGAACTTAAAACTTAAGTTTGTTTTCATAAAAATTTCGGCAGCACCTCCTTTGTAAAAGCTTGCCCCGAAACGGGTACAAACATAAGATATAAGTAAAGCATCCCCAAATGAGAGCAAATCTCTCCCAAAGGCAGAAACAACCAACACAAAATATATACGACGCTATAGCGAAGAAATGAGATAATCAACATAAATAAAGGCCGGCTCACACGAGCACGACAACCAGAGTCATAAGAATATACAACACCGATCCTCAGAACTCGTCTCTAAGTCAAAACATGAAGGTAGTAGATGGAGAGTACTAGATAAAAAAGATATACAACGACATCATCGGATAACCGCAAACCCACTTATAGCAAAAGGCCTCACAGCCAACCGTAGCGGTATCCGCAAAAGTACAGATAATAAGGCGCCATGCCGCGACTACTCTGAGGATCAGACCTGCAAAACACTGTGGCACAACGGGGGTGAGTTTCCAACTCGTGAATAGAAAATAACAACATACTGTAATCGCAAGTATGCACGAACAACGATAAATCTATCACATGCGATCCGATAGCATAAGTATGGCAATATGGATATGCAACAATCATGAAAGGTACTCTATCAGGTACTACACATACATGAAGGAATGCATATCAAATAAATCCTGAGTGTGGCATAAATAATAAACCTCATGCACAAATCATCAGCATGGAAAAACCCTGGTGTCCATCTATGACACCCCAAATCCTAAAATCCTCAGGCGCCGTCACCAAAACTGGCCCTCATATCTGTAAATCTCATGGAACCTGAGTGTCCAACATCGACACTCGAAACCTCATGAAAACATATCCCTCTGTGTGTGTGTGTGTGTGTGTGTGTGTGTGTGTGTATAACTGAGGATAACTACCTCGTGTGTCGATCATCGACACATCGAAATCATGGAACCTGAGTGTCCAACACCGACACTGTAGGGTTGCTAGGCACGCGCACAAGGGTCTACGAGACATCAACCATGCCCGATTTAAAATTTAGCCGTGCCGAACAACCCGAATACGGAACTTTAAACTAGAGATTAGGCGAAAACATCATGCTAAACATTTTAACACTAAGTGAGAGGGATTACAACCTTTGTAGATCCGGTCCTTCACTTCATATGCTCCGTGTTGTGGTCCCTTCGCTGCGATCATCGGGATCCGGACTCTCGAGAGGTTCCACGAAGAGAAAGACGCAACCTTTGCTTCCGATCTTCGATACTACGATGATCTACCTTGAAGTTTCTTTAACACAAGCTAACACTCATGAACTGATGTGAACACCCTCATCTAAATGGCAAGGGAAGATGAGGATGATGAAGTAGGAATTTTGCTCTATTTATTTATCTTTTTCTCATATTTATTCATCACCTTTGAAAAATCAAGCAAGGTTTTTCATGGAAGAATGAAGGAGGAAGAAGATGAATAATCATTTGTGATGAATAGAAAGAATGTTATCATAATCATTTATGCAACCATGGTTCACTTAACCATTGTAGAGAGTTTACTAGGGTTAGGGGTTGGGTTGGGTTAAGTGTGAGTCATGGATAAAGATCAACACAAATATCTTTATCATGACAAAGTAAAACCATCTAGAAACTTCTAGAATGCATTAACCCAAATCAAACCCTAATCTCGTTTAAAATCCTCTAATCATGTTGCATTAATAATTATAACATGTTACAATATTATATATCACATATACAATATTTATTGCAACAATATAAAATAATACAATTAACATATATCGCATATATATCAATGTATTACCCGAGTGAGAAAAAGAATCTTTTAGTGAGCTAATATTAGTTAATGCAATTTAATATATCAAATATATTATTGTACATTAAATTATCGAATCAACACTTGATCCGACAATCCGGCTATATCGCATATAACCGACTAATATTTATCCGTACCGATTCATCGAATCAACACTTGATCCGATGACCCGGCTGATATCAAATATTGCGAGAATACAATACGATATCACATACCGCATTATCCTCGGTCCCGCACATATCACATATGTGCTCCTACTCCGTTTTGCCTGAGTCAAGAAACCTCTGTGTAGGACTCTAAAGAATCGTCAATACGCCGGCAGTAGGTGATGATCATATCAATCACCCACAAGCTGCAAGCGGTCAGCTAAACGTAACAGCTACCCAGGTATTGAGCGCTCAGAAGATCAACAAGCAAGCCTGTAACTTCTCCTGTGAATCCAAACAGTAACACTCCCGTACAGTCTGGTCTCGTCGTCTGATATGTCGCATATCTTGCCTAGGGGTGGTAAACGTCAGACCCCAGTAGCTCGATAAGTCGTATCGATATGAGGTCTATAACAGTTCGAGAAACTACTGATAACACTTACCAGTAAATCTCAGCAACCCTGACCAGGGATTTCCGGTTATAGCCAATCGAACACAGCACAACATCAACTCCCTATACCGGGAGAGACGAATCCCCTCTTATCGCTCATTGCCTCCATGTGATTCGGGACTGTACCCAAAAGCCACCTTTTTGCACGCCCTCTTGGACATGGTATGATGGAAATCAAAGCACAGTGGGAACCACACAAGACTCTATGACGATCTCGGGTCAACAGACTACTCTGTACCAGTGTCACCGGAGAACTGCCATCTGACGTATGGTATAATACCATCTGGGAGTTCGCGGCGAGTCCGTCCAGTGTACCCAGTCTCCACTGAGCACCCGTACACCATCCTTGATGTCAAACACCGATGGATATGGGATCATCCATCGCCCATCATATGGGTCAAGATGCGTATACGCTAGTCTACTCTGGTGTATCGATTCCCTATCTCGATACACCCTCGACTAGGAACAGTTATAGGATGTACTCATCGACTACCATGGCCCCACTAGTATGATCTCATCATAGTCCCAGTAGTCGAGTACATATCCTAAGGGCTTTATCAACATATAACATAGAGACAATCAGAGTACAAGTTAAGATAAAGTACAACCAGATAGCATACTATCATGTCGAGCAAGAAATTCCTCCCTATATATGTCCTAGCATCCACTACAATATACATCATATGTACAGTAATGGCCTCTAGGGCATACATATAACTAACAATCTCCCACTTGCACTAGGGCCATCTGTTATGGTATCGCATACCCAACAATTAGCTGCGGTTGAAGTATCTCATACTCAACCATCCCGTAAAAGTCTCTACTGGGAAAAAGGCCTTTGTGAGTGGATCCGCGCTGCGTCCTCTGTGTCTACTCTCCTAACCTCGATCTCCCTGGAGATCAACCATCTCCATGATCAGGTGATACTGCCTAAGAATTATATCTGGATTTCTGATGGGACGGATGTTCCTTGGCTAAAGCCACAACTCCATTGTCACACAATGGTAGGAACGAAGTTCATCTTATGAACTTATATATATCCAGACTGCTTCTTTTGGTAGCATCCTTTGTAACGATGTATCTTGCCTTTAATCGTCTAGTATGTCACGGTATCTAGCTTGGAACTCTTCCAACATACCGTCCCTCCACTGAGGGTAAAGACAATGCCTTCGACTGACATTCAGTCGTCCTTATCAACCTGGAACCTTTCCAGTGATTCTCCCCAGGATCGATTGATACCATCTCACTACAACTAGTGAGTGTCCTAACATCCAATTAAATCTATCTCATAGATCCAAAACCCAGGATTTAGGAGGTATCACTTTGATCCTATATGGAGAATCCTTGTGATAAGCGGAGATTGACCGAGCGTAGCATAGGAAACTCCTTCCCTATCAAGAGTATGTCATCCACGTACTCTACGAGGATCACCACCATACTCTCTACTACCTTTTCGTATATACAAGGTTCATCTACCATTTTGATGAATTCAAACTCTTTGACTACCACATCAAAACAGATGTTCCAACTTCGCGATGCCTGTTTTATCATATAAAACATCTTGCACACGTTTCCGCTGCTCCCACTGTCTACGAAGCCCTCTGGCTGTGTACTTATAGACGCTCTTTTCTAAATCATCATTTAGAAAAGCAGTCATGACACCCAACCACCAGATATCGTAGTCATGGTATGTAGCCGTGGCAAGTAGGATCTGGATGGACTTAAGCATAGCTTTGAAAGTCTCAACTTTTCCATGTACACCAAGTAATCTTCTCAAGATATACTCGCTCCTGATGGGGATTTAACCCTTCAGATAAAGCAACCAAAGTCCATACTTTGTTGGTGTATAAGGATTCCATCTCAGATCGATAAGCATCCAGCCATTCTTACAGAGTCCCACTCCTGATGGCCAGCTCGAAACTAGTTGGGTCATCATCTCATGATGCAATCCTCGCTCCCACTGTCATAGAGAAACCGAAGTATCTCTCAGGTGGGTGAGAAACCCTACTAGATCGGCGGAGAGGCTGAGGTACGTTGGAAACTATTGAATCCTTTGGTTCTACCAAATTATCAGCTGCAGTTTGTATGGCTGGAACATTTCCAGTTCTACATAACAGACCTTGCCTCGAGCTTGTCCGGATTATTCTTTTAGACATAGGCCGGACAACCCCAAATCTTAACAAGCTTAAGATATGGGCTCTTCCATTTCCATATCACATATGAAGTGGTAGGCAACTGATCTGATTTGAACCCTATTCAATAGGTATGCAGCTTCTCAAGTGCATAACTCCCAAAAGGAAATAGGAAACTCAGTAGTACTCATCATAGAGCACACCATATCACATAGGGTGTGATTGCTCCGCCCCGATACACCGACGTGCTGTGGTGTATACGGAGGAGTAATGCCGAGAGAGAATCTCATTCTCCTTTAGAATAGTCCAGGAATTCCGTGCTCAAGTATTCTCCTCTTTGATCACATCAAAGGACATAATACTTTTACCCGTATCTTCGGTTCTCTACTTGTAACTCATATTCTGTGAATATCTCAAAAGGTTCGGACTTGTGTTTCATCAGGAACATATGTCTGAATCTTGAGAGATTATCAGAGAATGTAATGAAGTACAAAGAACCGGTCTTGGCATGTGTAGACAGGGGACTTTCATACATCAGCATGTATCAATCCCAAGAGTTCATTAACTCTTTCTCTGTTTCCAATAAACAGAGCTGTGGTCATCTTATCTTTGTGACATGACGGGCAAGTTTCACAAGATGTAAATTCAAACTAATTTAAATATGCATCGATATGCAACTTCAGCCAGTCGGGTCGCATTGATATGACCTAGTCTACAATGCCTCAAGAAGGATTCGTTCATTTCTGAACTCTTCCTCTTGTGTGTGTTCCGTATACTGAGAACTGTAATTTGATTTAGAACGTCAATGCTTTTAGATAACGTGCCTGAACCAATCAACTCTTGATATAGGAAATGTTCAAAACATTATCCAAAGATACAAAATTATATCACTTCTTTACTAATAAAGAAACTGATATGATGCTGTATATCAGGTTCGGTATCTAATAACATTCGTTCAGAATCAATGTATTCAGGTAATACAGGGTGATAGTGACCAACAGACTTGGCTGCAACACTTGCACCGTTTTCTGTCTCATGAAACTTATCACCCGTTCTCAGTTCTCTACCTTTCTGTAGCCCATGTAACAGATTACATATGCGGGATCCTGATCCGGTATCTCATACCCAGGACGTAAAGAATACTAAGAAACGGTTCTCTGTAATGAACACACCCGAAGATGATGCATCAACATGCACTTTCTTCGTTTGGGCGGCACGGGAAATCTGGTATTCCCCAATTTCCTGCTCTGTCTTATAACAATTATAAGTTGGAGCGGGACCAACGTTCCCCAGCTCAGTATAACAAGCGGGTTCGGTCAATATATCCGTTTTATTATCTTGATTAAGGCGTGATATAGTCGCTATCTGGAGAGAGAGAAGAAAACACTCAGCGTATGCTCTTGCAAGATTAGATTGGTTATATAATATATCTAATCAGGATGTCTCCCACTGTTTTAGTCAAATCTTCCTTCAAACCGTAAAAGGAAAGACTAGCCGGGATTAATTACACGCTACAAGTTCGCCAATCTTTCAGCCAGGCCAGTGTCGGTACTTTGAGGGAGGTCCCCCGTGCTTTCGCACGAACCTAATTAAAGTAAACCTCGTTTTCCCAGAGGCGTAACCCCGTTAACACCTTTCTAGACACCTACTTGATCGGCTAATTGTAATGTGTAAAACTCTTCCAGGAGTAACTCTTACTCGCAGCGGGTATCGGGATCCAACTATCTTATAGAAGGTATGCAATCTCATTGCAAATTTCAACACTTGAAATTCCCAATAATATTTTACCCCTAGCAGCTATATGACCTTAACATGGTCAACAAATCATAAGTGCTAGTCAAGTTCAACCCGTCATTTCCCGATTGAATTAAACCCACCCGCACGACCCTTAACATGGTCAACAAAGTCGCACGACTACCCTAATCCAATCGCATCATATGCTTATATAGATAAGCACTAATCAGCTACCGCACACTACGCCTTAACATAATCAACAAACGTAGCACGAATACTAACTAGTACTTATCTGAAATGACGGAGGGCTACGACGGGTTTTTCAGAAAACCCTTTGCGTAATGAACTTGATATCGTCGTAGAATCGAGTGATTTTAAATGGAGTGTTTTTGAGGCTTTTCTAGTTTTGCTAAAGGGGTCACTCCCGGTGAAGGGATCGTCGGCCCTTTCCTCATCGAATAAGGTGCAGGATATATCATATATACCGCTGTGCAAAGCAAGAACTATAGAAGCAATCAAAAGACAAACCGAGTTTGTAGCATCTGCCAGTTATTGCTAAAGGAGTCACTCCCGGTGAAGGGATCTCAGTCCTTTCCTTATCGAATAAGGTGCTGGATGTTCTACAAGGAACACCGCTATGCAAAACAAGAACTGTAGCTACCAGTTTTTATAAACAAGTTTCTACAACATCTTAGGTTTATTTTATTTCATTAATCTCATTAATGAAGTCCCATTTTATTATGCTTCATAAGCATCTCTTTTGAAACGAAATCTGCAATATAACATATATCTCATATATATAATATAAACATTCGTCACAGGCAGTAATATGATCTCATCACAGAACATTGCAGCAGAAGAACATATATGAAATATTGGATATACTAGGACGTCCGTGTTTTCAATACGAGCCAGTATAAAACACGGATTCCACGGTCGCGATGAATAGCCAAACCCATATCCCTAGACCCCTACGAGAGCGGCAAGTAACACTGCCAATTCTAGGGTTAGAAGACCCGGTCTCGACTCCTCAAGATGGTCTCCCACTGGACCCTAGAACCCGGTTACTTGTGCTCCCCGCCTTGGGTCTACCTAATGCGGAAAAGTAAATAATATACAACGGTGACATCTTCCGCTACCTGGAAGTGCCCCAATAAAAGAATATTACATACAAATGAATTTTACATGAATGAAAAAGAAAAACTCTCATCTCACATAAAACCCCCGGCTATTCAAACACGACGATCCAATATAACATATCACAGCAACACATAATATCACATATCATCAACGTAAGCAATTATGCGTATCCCGATTGTCGTTGATGTATAGCAACGAAGCCGGCGATACACCACATACTACGCTTACGGTCACAGAAAAGAAAGTGTAAAACTATAACAGTTGGAATCCGCAACCTCCTTAGACATCGCATGCCTAACCAAATGAATTCCTTAGACATCACATACCTAACAATTATAAACGCCGCATTTTAGTCTCATTATCGAAAACTCTTTTCAATGTCAAGTCGGCCAATTCAACAAGATTCCCGACGTCCTGATCAAATGCTCGTCGCGAACTTTAGTAGACGGCCGCACCCCCGATATCGTCGACGAAGTGCACCAAGACGGAACACCGCTACCGGGAGCACCCGAACGGATGCTTTCGGCGACGGGGTTCTCCTACAGTCACTTGGTCGGGGCTATGGAGTGAAGCTGTCTATTAAGTTTACCCGGCGAGTACCCGTGTACGCTACGTGATTGTGACGGACTTTTGATCACATCAAAATTCCGTGGCAACCGATCATCTGAGACTAAACTGCTATGTTTATAATATTCAAATCAGTTATCTCATAACTACCTGTGGATTCCAATTATTGTATCACATTCCAGATAAATAGAAAAAGTTAAACTTTCCGATCGAATCATCAAGCACCCAAGAATTCCCCAATATATATCAACACTTGAAATCAGTTTAAAAACGTCCATCACATGCCACAGTACCAATGGTCCAGCCGTAGAAGGGTCAAGCCAACGCCTTACATGTGGCACGCCGTACTGCCCCAAACCCTAAGGTTCAAAAGGCAGTTCAAGACGGTCACATAATCGAGTTAAGGTTTGTTGTCTTCTAGAGGGTCCATCGAGTTACTTGCACGACTTAGAACATTCTTAAACACGAGGAAAAATCCAACTTTTGAAAAATTTTCCGACAGGGGAAAAAGTGAGTTATTGATATCCGTTCGAACTTTTTAAAAGTTTCTAAAATTATCCGGACAAACTAAACAAAGTTATAATATCCGATCGAAATTTTAAGTCCCCAATATAACCTAGATAATTCAACAGTTGAAATAGAAAAATAAAAATTTCCAGAAAATACAACATTAAAAAATAGGAGTTACTGTGAAAAGCACGTGCGCAGAATCGATCACGTGGCCGCGGAACCGCCGCACTTGCTGGGGTGGGGCCGCGGTTCCGCGGTAGGTTTGTCGAATTATGCTCACGTCCTTCACAGTAATTCTTATAATTACCTGCTGTAATTTTTGGATATTTTTAATTTGGAAAAATCCCAGTTTTTAGAAAATTTCCAGAGAGCAATTTTGAGTTTTGGGTTTCGGGTTTTCCGGGTTCGATCGGACTTTAAACTTCGTCTAGACTTTGCCTAAAGCTCTAGCTTGGCTCTGATACCACTGTAGGGTTGCTAGGCACGCGCACAAGGGTCTACGAGGCATCAACCATGCCCGATTTAAAATTTAGCCGTGCCGAACAACCCGAATACGGAACTTTAAACTAGAGATTAGGCGAAAACAGCATGCTAAACATTTTAACACTAAGTGAGAGGGATTACAACCTTTGTAGATCCGGTCCTTCACTTCATATGCTCCGTGTTGTGGTCCCTTCGCTGCGATCATCGGGATCCGGACTCTCGAGAGGTTCCACGAAGAGAAAGACGCAACCTTTGCTTCCGATCTTCGATACTACGATGATCTACCTTGAAGTTTCTTTAACACAAGCTAACACTCATGAACTGATGTGAACACCCTCATCTAAATGGCAAGGGAAGATGAGGATGATGAAGTAGGAATTTTGCTCTATTTATTTATCTTTTTCTCATATTTATTCATCACCTTTGAAAAATCAAGCAAGGTTTTTCATGGAAGAATGAAGGAGGAAGAAGATGAATAATCATTTGTGATGAATAGAAATAATGTTATCATAATCATTTATGCAACCATGGTTCACTTAACCATTGTAGAGAGTTTACTAGGGTTAGGGGTTCGGTTGGGTTAAGTGTGAGTCATGGATAAAGATCAACACAAATATCTTTATCATGACAAAGTAAAACCATCTAGAAACTTCTAGAATGCATTAACCCAAATCAAACCCTAATATCGTTTAAACTCCCCTAATCATGTTGCATTAATAATTATAACATGTTACAATATTATATATCATATATACAATATTTATTGCAACAATATAAAATAATACAATTAACATATATCGCATATATATCAATGTATTACCCGAGTGAGAAAAAGAATCTTTTAGTGAGCTAATATTAGTTAATGCAATTTAATATATCAAATATATTATTGTACATTAAATTATCGAATCAACACTTGATCCGACAATCCGGCTATATCGCATATAACCGACTAATATTTATCCGTACCGATTCATCGAATCAACACTTGATCCGATGACCCGGCTGATATCAAATATTGTGAGAATACAATACGATATCACATACCGCATTATCCTCGATCCCGCACATATCACATATGTGCTCCTACTCCGTTTTGCCTGAGTCAAGAAACCTCTGTGTAGGACTCTAAAGAATCGTCAATACGCCGGCAGTAGGTGATGATCATATCAATCACCCACAAGCTGCAAACGGTCAGCTAAACGTAACAGCTACCCAGGTATTGAGCGCTCAGAAGATCAACAAGCAAGCCTGTAACTTCTCCTGTGAATCCAAACAGTAACACTCCCGTACAGTCCGGTCTCGTCGTCTGATATGTCGCATATCTTGCCTAGGGGTGGTAAACGTCAGACCCCAGTAGCTCGATAAGTCGTATCGATATGAGGTCTATAACAGTTCGAGAAACTACTGATAACACTTACCAGTAAATCTCAGCAACCCTGGCCAGGGATTTCCGGTTATAGCCAATCGAACACAGCACAACATCAACTCCCTATACCGGGAGAGACGAATCCCCTCCTATCGCTCATTGCCTCCATCTGATTCGGGACTGTACCCAAAAGCCACCTTTTTGCACGCCCTCTTAGACGTGGTATGATGGAAATCAAAGCACAGTGGGAACCACACAAGACTCTATGACGATCTCGGGTCAACAGACTACTCTGTACCAGTGTCACCGGAGAACTGCCATCTGACGTATGGTATAATACCATCTGGGAGTTCTCGGCGAGTCCGTCCAGTGTACCTAGTCTCCACTGAGCACCCGTACACCATCCTTGATGTCAAACACCGATGGATATGGGATCATCCATCGCCCATCATATGGGTCAAGATGCGTATACACTAGTCTACTCTGGTGTATCGATGCCCTGTCTCGATACACCCTCGACTAGGAACAGTTATAGGATGTACTCATCGACTACCATGGCCCCACTAGTATGATCTCATCATAGTCCCAGTAGTCGAGTACATATCCTAAGGGCTTTATCAACATGTAACATAGAGACAATCAGAGTACAAGTTAAGATAAAGTACAACCAGATAGCATACTATCATGTCGAGCAAGAAAGTCCTCCCTATATATGTCCTAGCATCCACTACAATATACATCATATGTACAGTAATGGCCTCTAGGGCATACATATAACTAACAGACACTCGAAACATCATGAAACCCGTGTCCAGCATCGACACGTAAATCCTCATATCTCCGGCACCGCATCCTCAGATCGGTCCTCACATCCATCTCATATCATAACTCCAAAACAGTGTCCCCCAGACATTTGCCGAGTTCTATACAATCACCGGTAGGTACTAATCCCTCTGCCAGGCTCATCATCCACACCACGAAAATCACCTCTTGCCCCGGGGAACCATACCGAGTCCACCATGTACCCGCAGACGGTGCCTCCCGCTCCTCGAATCGGGTATCACATGCCAATCTCAGAACAGAGAAATCACAGGGTGGACGCACTGAAATATCATATCAAGAGAAATCGGGTTTTCAAACAATACATAAATTCTTGAAATACCCCCACGGTTCTCAAAACCATAAATCACATAAAATCCATATCTCAATACGTAAATCCATGAAAACATGATATATACAACATAGTACAGTAATATGAGCATATCAAGGAAAACCCGATATTTAAATGCATCCAGTTATTAAATATATCATGCGGTTCACAATTCCTCCGAAATCAAGTGCAATATCATATGAGGTGTACATGTAGCTGTAGCAAGATATGTGTATCTATATGTAAGTGTAAGGCTACGGCAACGCCCTGGCCGTCAATCCGAGGCCAAACACGGAATAAAAACTTTTATAAACTGGCGCTAACGTAGCCTTTTACCCGGATCGTGCCATTAACCTTAAACTAGCAAGCTACAAAGAAGTTAGAATGGCTATACCGATCGATACGTGTCCTTCGGCCTTTAGCCATCATCCCATGCTCCTCGCGGCTGCCTCAATGTAGTTCGCTCTCTGATCTCGCTCTTCGAAGTGGCACCACGTCGAGGATTGTCACGACCCGAAATTGGCCCGTGACGGCCCTAATGCTACGCAACGTCTAAAGACGTAACGCAGTAAAAGAAAGCCAAAACCCAGAAATCTAAACCAAGAAAATACGGAAAAAGATAATATAAGTTTTTGAAATATTTGAAATCGCAACCCAAATTCTTTAAAAGTCCTACTTTCTTTCTTTAAAATTTTGGCAACACCCATTTTTGTAAAAAGTGACCCAAAGGCGGAAAACAATCACATCACAAATATACGACGCCGTAGCGAAGAAATAAGAGACAATAGGAAGGAAACTGTACATAAAAGACAACAAATCCTCAACAGTATACAATATCGTCCTCACCAAATCTCTAAGTCAATAACATAATAGTAGATGGAGAGTACAAGATACAACGAATGTACAATATGAAATACAGATAACCACCAAAACCCACATAAGCAAAATAGTACTGTGAGCTGATGCGGTATCTATAGCAAAAGATGATAGCTGAATAGCTGAATAGCCTGCCTCGACTACTCTGGGAAACAACCTGAAACACCTGTGGCACAACGGGGGTGAGTTGCCAACTCGTGAATAGTAGATAACATATGCAGGTAATCGCAGGAATGTACGTACAGCATGAATCTAAGATATGCGATTGCAGTAATAATGACATGATAATAGTACGCAATAACTATGCAATAGGGATATGAGAAAGTAGATATGCAGCAATCATAAGGGTACACTAACAGGTACTACCAATATATGAAACCGTGCATAAGTGAATAGGTATGAGGTGTGGAGTGAAATATGTCGTTCCCACGGAAACCTGACATCATGGTAGGATCACAATCCATCAAGACACTCAAATCCCAATTCCTCAAATCAGCCCCCACATTGGGCTCTCACATCATATAAGTCTCACATCTCCTCAATGTACAATATCGAGTAATCTCCTATATCCCGAATGTACAAATCAGTAATCACATAGGTATGTCCAATATCCACTCTTAATGAATCACCTAATATCCCAAGTCAAATCTCAAGTAAGAATCTAACATCCTAAAGGTAAGTATATACAGAAATAAATATGATGGGGGCAATACACATATATTAGCGTCCCATTCCACTAATATTGGTGTAAGGGTATATATAACAACGGCTAAATCCCCTGTTATATATACAAAGGTGTTAAAGAAATATCATGAAAACCATATGCCAAGCATCGACACAGAAATCCTGATCACGTATCATACGCTATCCCGAAAGCACGAGTGCCCAGCTCTGACCCTCGCCTCTCGACGTATGCATACGTACATGACTCCCAACGGTATCTCCATGATCCCCGCCGAGTCATCAGTACTGTCACCGGTAGGTACTCGCCCGCCTCCAGGCTCAATCGGCAACATCCATCGATCTTCTTGCCGAGGGAAACCATACCGGGCCCCACCATATACTCTCATACGGCAACCACGCCTCGTATGGAGTATATAATCAGAACCGATAAATCTCATGGTGGCTGCGCAAATATCATATCAAGGAAACCGGGTTTTTCAATGTATGCATAATTTCATGAACTTCCGCGGTTCCCAAATCCAGAAATCATCATGTGAAATGAAAATAAGAATGCGCAAATCCAGGAATACATATATGCGTTATATCTGAAATGTGAGCATATAAATGAAAATATGTAGCTGAAGCCAGATGTATGCGAAATCAATAAGGTACAGCTAAGTATAGGTGCCTACCTATAAGTAAAAGATGTCGTATACCCCCCTGGGTATAAGTAGAATATGAAGGATACCCCCCGGGTATAAGTAAAATATGCACAAGGTATACCTGTAGCTGTATCGCAAGGTGTAGATTTACCTATCACTAATGGTAAGATACACTATAGGTATACCGATAAGTTAGGTGTCATGTATGATAAGCAACATAGTATCTATAAGGTGCTTGTGGGTGACATGGAAATTATTGACGGTGTGTGTGTAGCATACAATCCGTGCTCGTACAATATGAACCGTCAATAATATGTGCAGTATCCTACGGCTGCTAGTCACAGTACAACTATATCAAGAAAATAAGGTAAAGGCGAAATTCTAACAATGACGTAGAATATATGACAGGTATTTGAATCCTAACCCAGACGCATAACGCCATGCGGGCGATTCCCCTGTAGATGTTAAATCTACTCACCTACGCTCCACGCTAGGTGAATCCTACCATCTGCTCCCCCCTGTAGCAGTGTCCGTGGTCCCTGCCTGCAAACCTGCAAATAAGACTTGGAAATCATATATAAGCCAAATATTCCGCAAAACGCGATATCGAACCAAAACAAGAAACTCGCGTCGCAAACTAAACGCGCGTGTGCACGATACGCTGAATCGTGTGTATACGCGTCTAAAACCATCGCGACTCGCCACGATACGCTGTATTACAGAACCCTCTCACGTATCGCGCGTATCGCGCAAACACAACGGACATGCAAAACGATATATGATCCCAGATTTTCCTACAGGCCAAATCTTACAAAACTTGACATGCCAAAGCACTAGACTGTTAGTTATATGTATGCCCTAGAGGCCATTGCTATACATAGGATGTATATTGTAGTGGATGCTGGGACATATATAGGGAGGACTTTCTTGCTCGACATGATAGTATGCTATCTGGTTACTCTTTACCTTAACGTGTACTCAGATTGTCTCTCTATTACATGTTGGTAAAGCCCTTAGGATGTGTACTTGACTACCTGGACTATGATGCGGATCATACTAGTGGGGACATGGTAGTCCATAAGTACATCCTTCAAAGTCCCTAGTCGTGGGTGTATCGAGACGGGGCATCGATATACCAGAGTAGACTAGCGTGTACCTTCTCGACCCATACAGATGGGCGATGGATGATCCCATATCCATCGGTGTTTGACATCAGAGATGATATACGGGTGCTCAGTAGAGACTGGGTACACTGGACGGACTCGCCGAGAACTCCCAGATGGTATTATACCTCACGTCAGATGGCAGTTCTCACGTGACACTGGTACAGAGTAGTCTGTTGACCCGAGATCGTCATAGAGTCTTGTGTGGTTCCCACTGTGCTTTGATTTCCATCTTACCACGTCCAAGAGGGCGTGAAAAACGGTTGTTTTTGGGTACAGTCCCGAGTCACATGGAGGCAATGAGCGATAGGAGGGGATTCGTCTCTCCCGGTATAGGGAGTTGATGTTGCGCTGTGTTCGATTGGCTATAACAGGAAATCCCTGGCCAGGGTTGCTGAGATTTACTGGTAAGTGTTACCAGTAGTTTCTCGAATTGTTATAGACCTCATATCGACACGACTTATCGAGCTATTGGGGTCTGACGTTTACCACCCCCAGGCGAGATATGCGACATATCAAACGATCAGACCGGACTGTACGGTAGTGTTACTGGTTGGATTCACTGGAGTGTGAGCGGGCTTGCTCGTCGATCTTCTGATCGCTCAATATCCGGGTTGCCATTACGTTTAGCAGACCACTTGCAGCTTGTGGGTGTTTGATATGATCATCACCTGCTGCCGGCGTATTGACGAGTCTTTAGAGTCCTACACAGAGGTTTCCTGGCTCAAGCGAAACGAAATAGGAGCGCATATGAGATATGTGCGGGACCGAGAATGATACCAGTATGTGATACTGTATTCGATTCTCGCGATTTATGACATTGATCGGTTATATACGATATAGCCGGGTTATCGGATCAAGTGTTGATTCGATCAGTTGTTACTGTTGATATTAGTCGGTTATATGCGATATGACCGGATCGTTAAATCAAGAGTTGATTTAATGATTTAATGCATAATTATATATTTGATATATTACTTTGCATTAACTAGTATCGGTTCACTTTAAATGGATTTTCTCGCTCGGATGTGCACATTGTATATTTGATATAGTTTTGTGCACATGATTGTATCATGTTTGATGATGCATACTTACTTGGTTTGTGTAAAGAATTAAACCATGGTTATTTAAATGGTTAGGGTTTTGGTTTTCCTTATTCATTTATTTATCTTTTTCATTTATTCTTTTTGGAAATAAAATAATTGGCATAAGAGGATAATGGTGGCTTTCTTTGTTTTTTCATGAACTTTCATGAAGCTTTGACTTAGTTAACCATTCTTGTCTCTTGCTTAACCCTAACCATCATAACTTACCATGGTCTATTCACTACAACTAACTAAGGTTAAGATTATGATAAGTTTCCATTTTTATTATTCTTTTGATAATAACTTATCATAAAACTTATCATATTCTTTCTTCTTCTTCTTCATCTTCAACATTGAACCAAGCTTGCCTCCATCAATGGCAACTTATGAAAAAGAGTGAGAAATCCAAATCTAAAGTGAACCCACTTCCTATTTCTTCATCCTCTACCTCTTGCCAAGTAGTAGAGTGTGTTTCCTTCACAAGTTTTCTAGACTTGGTGAAGTTGGAGCTTGATCTAGCGATGCCTCGACGTAGATCATCTTCGGCATCGTCGTCGATGACCTAGCCCGTTTTTTCTCCGATGAAGCCGATGCTGGAGCCCAAGATCCGATTTTTACAGCGAGGAGACTTCATTGCGGAGCCATGGAGGTGGACAACCGGATCTACAAAGGTTGTATTTCCGTACTTGTAGTTTAAGTGTTAACTAGTTTCTTTTTATCGCTTAGAAATCTAGCCAACGATCTAGTCTAGGGTTTCTCGGCACCGTTAAATTTAGAAATTGGCATGGTTGATGCCTTGTGAGACCTCTTGTGCGTGCCTAGGAACCCTACAGTGGTATCAGAGCCTAGCTAGAGCCTTAGGCGAAGTCTAGATGGAGTTTGAAGTCCGAACGAACCAAAACCCTAAAATTTCCATACTCTCTGGACATTTTCTAAAAAAATGGGTTTTTTCCAGATTAAAAATATTCAGAAAAGTCAGCAGGTGATTCTAAGGGTTACTGTGAAATTCGTGTTCCCAACTCCATCAAACTGCCGCGGTTCCGCGGCACGAGCAAGGCTCGTGCGGCGGTTCCGCGGCCGTACGGCCACCTTATTTAATATATTTTTCACAGTAACTCCTAATTGATAGTTCTGGATTTTCTGGGAATTTTTAATTTTTATTCAAGAGTTGAATTTTCTGGGGTTGTTTTGGGGATTCGTATATTCGATTGGATTATCAAACTTTGTCTATGTGCTTTCCGGATAATTTTTGAATATGTTAAAATGTTCGACCGCATATAAATACCCAATTTTTCCCCTGTCGGGAAATTTCCAAGTGTTGGATTTTTCCGTAGTTTAAAGACGTTCTAAGTAGTGCAAGTAACGCGATAGACCCTCTAGAAGACAACAAACCTTAACTCGATTATGTGACCATCTTGAACTGCCCTTTGAACCTTCGGGTTTGGGGCAGTACGGCGTGCCACATGTGAGGCGTTGGCTTGACCCTTCTACGGCTGGACCGTTGGTACTGAGGCACGAACTGAATGTTTTTAGACTTGTTTCATGTGTTGATCTGTATCGGGAAAGCTTGGGTGTTCGATTGTTCGATCGAAAAGTTTAACATTTTCTATCTTATTCGGAATGTGATACAATACTTGGAATCCACAAGTAGTTATGTGATAACTGAATGAATATTATAAACATAGCAGTTTAGTCTCACTTGATCGGTTGCCACGGAATTTTGATGTGATCAAAAGTCCGTCGTAATCACGTAGCGTACGCGGATACTCGCCGGGTAAACTTAATAGACAGCCTCACTCCATTGCCCCGACCAAGTGACTGTAGGAGAACCCCGTAGCCGAAAGCATCCGTCCGGGTGCTCGCGGTAGCGGTGTTCCGCCTTGGTGCACTTCGTCGACGGCATCGGGAGTACGGCCGCCTACTAAAGTTTGCGACGAGCATTTGATCAGGATGTCGGGAATCTTGTTGAATTGCCCGACTTGATATTGAAAAGAGTTTTCGATTTTGAGACTAAAATGCGGGGTTTATAAATGTTAGGCATGCGATGTCTAAGTAATTCATTTGATCAGGCATGCGATGTCTGAGGTGGTTGCGGATTCCAACTGTTGTAGTTTTACACTTTCTTTTCTGTGACCGTAAGTGTAATATGTGATATCGCCGGTTTCGTTGCTATATGTCAACGACAATTGGGATGCGCATATTTACTTACGTTGATGACATGTGATGTTATGTGTTGCTGGATATGTTATATTGGATCGTCGTGTTTGAATAGCCGGGGGTTTTTATGTGAGATGAGCGTTTTTCATTTTCATTCATGTAAAAACTTGTATGTAATATTCTTTTATTGGGGCACTTCCAGGTAGCGAAAGTTGTCACCTTTTGTATATTATTTACTTTTCCGCACTAGGACAGACCCAAGGAAGGGAGCACAAGTAACCGGGTTCTGGAGTCCAGTGGGAGACCAACTCAAGGAGTCGAGTCCGGGTCTGCTAACTCCAGAATTGGTAGGGTTGCTTGTCGCTCTCGTAGGGGTCTAGGGGTGTGGGTTTGGCTATTCATCGCGACCGTGGAATCCGTGTTTTATACTGGCTCGTATTGAAAACACGGACGTCCTAGTATATCCAATATTTCATATGATTCTTCTGCTGCGATATCTGTGATGTGATCATGTGATGTTCTGTGATAGATACAGTATATAGTATATATGATATATTATATAGACGTTACTTATGTTTTACACCCGCGCTAGCCCTGCCCCGCTCTGCCGTTAGTTACCTAACCTAACGGTGCACGAGGGGACATCGAGGCGAGTGCGGATGGCATAAGTGTATGTCGTATTTATCTGTGATGTTTAGGTACATAAATGATGGGACTTCATTAATGTGATTAATGAAACAAAAGAAACCTAAGATGTTGTAGAATCGAATTTCAAAATAAAACAGGTAGCTACAGTTCTTGCTTTGCACAGCGGTATATACGATATATCCTGCACCTTATTCGATGAGGAAAGGACCGAGATCCCTTCACCGGGAGTGACTCCTTTAGCAATAACTGGCAGATGCTACACACTCGGTTTGTCTTTTGATAGCTTTTAAGTGTTTTTGCTTTGCACAGTGATATATATGATATATCCCGCACCTCATTCGACGAGGAAAGGACCGACGATCCCTTCACCTGGAGTGACTCCTTTAGCAAAACTAGAAAAGCCTCAAAAACACTCCATTTCAAAATTCATTCGATCCTACAACGATATCAAGTTCATTACGCAATAGGTTTTCAGAAAAACCTGTCGTAGCCCTCCGTCATTTCAGATAAGTAGTAGTTAGTATTCGTGCTGCGTTTGTTGGCCTTTGTCAAGGCGCAGTGTGCAGTAGCTAACTGGTGCTTATCTGCTTATGCATATGATGCAGATTGGGTTAGGGTAGTCGTGCGACCTTGTTGGCCTTTGTCAAGGGCCGTGCGGGTGGGTTTTAATTCAATCAGGAAATGACGGGTTGAACTTGACTAGCATCCTATGGTTTGTTGGCCTTTGTCAAGGTCATAGGAGGTTAGGGGCAAAATATTATCGGGAATTTCAAGTGTTGAAATTTGCAATGAGATTGCATACCTTCTATGAGATAGTTGGATCCCGATACCCGCTGCGAGTAATTGTTACTCCTGGGAGAGTTTTATACATTACAATTAGCCGATCAAGTAGGTGTCTAGAAAGGTTTTAACGAGGTTACGCCTCTGTGAAAATGAGGTTTACATTAATTAGGTTCGTGCGAAAGCACGGGGGACCTACCTCAAAGTACCGACACTGGCCTGGCTGAAAGATTGGCGAACTTGTAGTGTGTAATTAATCCCGGCTAGTCTTTCCTTTTAGGGTTTGAAGGAAGATTTGATAAAAAGCAGTGGGAGCCATCCTGATTAGATAAAATAATAACCAATCTATTCTTGCAAAAGCGCACGCTGAGTGTTTTCTTCTCTCTCTCTCCTGGTAGCGACCATATCGCGCCTTAATCAAGATAATAATACGGAATATTGACCGAACCCGCTTGTTATACTGAGCTGGGGAACGTTGGTCCCGCTCCAACTTATAATTGTTATAAGACAGAGCAGGAAATTGGGGAATACCAAGATTCCCGTGCCGCCCAAACGAAGAGAGTGCATGCTGATGCATCATCTTCGGGTGTGTTCATTATACAGAACTGTTTCTTAGTATCCTCCGCATCCTTGGTATATGATACCGGATCAGGATCCCAGATATGTAATCTGTTACATAGGGCTACAAAAGGGTAGAAAAACTGAGAATGGGTAATAAGTTTCATGAGGCAGAAAACGGGGCAAGTGTTGCAGCCAAGTCTGTTGGTCACTGTCACCTTGTATTACCAGAATACATTGATTCTGAACGAATGTTATTAGATACCGAACCTGATATACAAAATCATATCTGTCTCTTTATTAGTAAAGAAATGATAAAATTTTGTATAATTGGATAATGTTTTGAACATTTCCTATATCAAAAGTTGATCGGTTCAGGCACGTTATCTAAAAGCATTGATGTTCTAAATCAAACTACAGTTCTCAGTATAAAGAACACACACAAGAGGAAGAGTCCAGAAATGAACGAATTCTTCTTGATGCATTGTAGACTAGGTCATATCAATGCGACCCGACTAGCTAGAGTTACATAAAGATGCATATTTAAATTAGTTTGAATTTACATCTTATGAAACTCGCCAGTCATGTCACAAAGATAAGATAACCATAGCTCTGTTTATTGGAAACAGAGAAAGAGTTAGTGAACTCTTGGGACTGATACATGATGATGTATGTAAGGTCTCCTGTCTACACATGCCAGGACTGATTCTTTATACTTCATTATATTCTCTGATAATCTCTCAAGATTCAGTCATATGTTCCTGTTGAAACATGAGTCCGAACCTTTTGAGATATTCACAGAATATAAGCGAGAAGTAGAGAACCAAAATACGGGTAAAAGTATTATGTCCTTTGATGAGATCAAGGAGGAGAATACTTGAGCACGGAATTCTTGGAATTTTCTAAAGGAGAATGAGATTCTCTCTCAGCATTACTCCTCCGTATACACCATTGCACGATGGTATGTCGGGGCGGAGCAGATACACCCTATTTGATATGGTGTGCTCTATGATGAGTAATACCGAGTTACCTTTTTCCTTAGGGGGTTATGCACTTGAGAAGTTACATACCTATTGAATAGGGTTCCAATCAAATCAGTTGCCTACCGCTTCATATGTGATATGGAATGGGAAGAGCCCATATCTTAAGTTGGTTAAGATTTGGGGTTGTCCGGCCTATGTCTAAAAGCAAAATCCGGACAAGCTCGAGGCAAGGTCTGTTATGTAGAACTGGAAATGTTCCAGCCATACAAATGACAGCAGATGACTTGGTAGAACCAGAGGATTCAATAGCAACCGACGAACTTCAGCCTCTCCGCCGATCTAGTAGGGTTCCTCACCCACCTGAGAGATACTTCGGTTTCTCTATGACAGTGGGAGCGAGGATTGCATCATGAGATGATGACCCAACTAGTTTCGAGCTGGCCATCAGGAGTAAGACTCTGTCAGAATGGCTGGATGCTTAGTGATCTGAGATGGAATCCTTATACACCAACAAAGTATGGACTTTGGTTGCTATATCTGAAGGGTTAAATCCCCATCAGGAGCAAGTATATCTTGAGAAGATTACTTGGTGTAGATGGAAAAGTTGAGACTTTCAAAGCTAGACTTGTTAAAGGTTTTCGTCATTGACCAAGCGCGGATAATGATGAAACCTTTTCCAGTACCTATGCTTAAGTCCATCCAGATACTACTTGCCACGGCTACATACCATGACTACGATATCTGGCGGTTGGGTGTCATGACTGCTTTTCTAAATACTGATTTAGAAGAGTGCGTCTATAAGTACACAGCCAGAGGGCCTCGTAGACAGTGGGAGCAGCGGAAATGTGTGCAAGATGCTTTATAGGATAAAGCAGGCATCGCGGAGTTGGAACATCTGTTTTGATGGATTAGTCAAGGAAGTTGACATCATCAAAATGGTAGATGAACCTTGTATATACAAAAAGGTAGTAGGGAGTATGGTGGTGATCCTCGTAGAGTACGTGGATGACATACTCATGATAGGGAAGGAGTTTCCTATGCTACGCTCGGTCAATCTCCGCCTATCACAAGGATTCTCCAGATAGGATCAATGTGATACCTCCTCCATCCTGAGTTTTCATCTATGAGATAGATGTTATTTGGGTGTTAGTATACTCACTAGTTGTAGTGAGATGGTATCAATCGATCCTGGGGAGAATCACTGGAAGGGTTCCAGGGTGATAAAGACGACTGAATGTCAGTCGCAGGCATTGTCTTTACCCACAGTAAAGGGACGGTATGTTGGAAGAGTTCCAAGCTAGATACCGTGGCATACTAGACGATAAAGGCTGGATACATCGCTACTTAAGATGCTACCAAAGAGGCTGTTTGGATGTATATTAGTTCATGAGATGAACTTAGTTCCTACCATTGTGTGACAATGGAGTTGTGGCTTATGCCAGGAACCCCCGTCCCATCAGTGATCCAGACATATTCTAAGGCAGTATCACCTGATCATGGAGATGGTTGATCTCTAAGGGATCGAGGTTAGGAGAGTAGACTCAGAGGACAACACGGCGGATCCACTCACGAATTCCTATTCCCAGAGAGAGACTTTTATGGGATGGTTAAGTTTGAGATACTACAACCACTGCTACAGATGGCCCTAGTGCAAGTGGGAGATTGTTAGTTATATGTATGCCCTAGAGGCCATTGCTATACATAGGATGTATATTGTAGTGGATGCTGGGACATATATAGGGAGGACTTTCTTGCTCGACATGATAGTATGCTATCTGGTTACTCTTTACCTTAACGTATACTCAGATTGTCTCTCTATTACATGTTGGTAAAGCCCTTAGGATGTGTACTTGACTACCTGGACTATGATGCGGATCATACTAGTGGGGACATGGTAGTCCATAAGTACATCCTTCAAAGTCCCTAGTCGTGGGTGTATCGAGACGGGGCATCGATATACCAGAGTAGACTAGCGTGTAACTTCTCGACCCATACAGATGGGCGATGGATAATCCCATATCCATCGGTGTTTGACATCAGAGATGATATACGGGTGCTCAGTAGAGACTGGGTACACTGGACGGACTCGCCGAGAACTCCCAGATGGTATTATACCTCACGTAAGATGGCAGTTCTCACGTGACACTGGTACAGAGTAGTCTGTTGACCCGAGATCGTCATAGAGTCTTGTGTGGTTCCCACTGTGCTTTGATTTCCATCTTACCACGTCCAAGAGGGCGTGAAAAATGGTGGTTTTTGGGTACAGTCCCGAGTCACATGGAGGCAATGAGCGATAGGAGGGGATTTGTCTCTCCCGGTATAGGGAGTTCATGTTGCGCTGTGTTCGATTGGCTATAACAGGAAATCCCTGGCCAGGGTTGCTGAGATTTACTGGTAAGTGTTACCAGTAGTTTCTCGAATTGTTATAGACCTCATATCGACACGACTTATCGAGCTATTGGGGTCTGACGTTTACCACCCCTAGGCGAGATATGCGATATATCATACGATCAGACCGGACTGTACGGTAGTGTTACTAGTTGTTTTCACTGGAGTGTGAGCGGGCTTGCTCGTCGATCTTCTGATCGCTCAATACCCGGGTGGCCGTTACGTTTAGCAGACCGCTTGCGGCTTGTGGGTGTTTAATATGGTCATCACCTGTTGCCGGCGTATTGACGAGTCTTTAGAGTCCTACACAGAGGTTTCCTGGCTCAAGCGAAACGAAATAGGAGCGCATATGAGATATGTGCGGGACCGAGAATGATACCAGTATGTGATACTGTATTCAATTCTCGCGATTTGTGACATTGATCGGTTATATACGATATAGCCGGGTTATCGGATCAAGTGTTGATTCGGTCAGTTGTTACTGTTGATATTAGTCGGTTATATGCGATATGACCGGATCGTTAAATCAAGAGTTGATTTAATGATTTAATGCATAATTATATATTTGATATATTACTTTGCATTAACTAGTATCGGTTCACTTTAAATGGATTTTCTAGCTCGGATGTGCACATTGTATATTTGATATAGTTTTGTGCACATGATTGTATCATGTTTGATGATGCATACTTACTTGGTTTGTGTAAAGAATTAAACCATGGTTATTTAAATGGTTAGGGTTTTGGTTTTCCTTATTCAATTATTAATCTTTTTCATTTATTCTTTTTGGAAATAAAATAATTGGCATAAGAGGATAATGGTGGTTTTCTTTGTTTTTTCATGAACTTTCATGAAGCTTTGACTTAGTTAACCATTCTTGTCTCTTGCTTAACCCTAACCATCATAACTTACCATGGTCTATTCTCTACAACTAACTAAGGTTAAGATTATGATAAGTTTCCATTTTTATTATTCTTTTGATAATAACTTATCATAAAACTTATCATATTCTTTCTTCTTCTTCTTCATCTTCAACATTGAAGCAAGCTTGCCTCCATCAATGGCAACTTGTGAAAAAGAGTGAGAAATCCAAATCTAAAGTAAACCCACTTCCTATTTCTTCATCCTCTACCTATTGCCAAGTAGTAGAGTGTGTTTCCTTCACAAGTTTTCTAGACTTGGTGAAGTTGGAGCTTGATCTAGCGATGCCTCGACGTAGATCATCTTCGGCATCGTCGTCGATGACCTAGCCCGCTTTTTCTCCGATGAAGCCGACGCTGGAGCCCAAGATCCGATTTGTACAGCGAGGAGACTTCATCGCGGAGCCATGGAGGTGGACAACCGGATCTACAAAGGTTGTATTTCCGTACTTGTAGTTTAAGTGTTAACTAGTTTCTTTTTATCGCCTAGAAATCTAGCCAACGATCTAGTCTAGGGTTTCTCGGCACCGTTAAATTTAGAAATTGGCATGGTTGATGCCTTGTGAAACCTCTTGTGCGTGCCTAGGAACCCTACATAGACAACACTGCAGACAACCTTAGCCAAGACCCCAACACCCCTGCCCCCTACTTGGCCGCAAATTGCGGCCAAACCTAATAAATCTGCGGCCTGGATTGGGAAGTGGGGTCTCATGTTCTGTTGTTGTGTTCTAGACCTAGTGTGCATGCTCCAGTCTTCTCAATTTTATCCTGAAGGGTCTGGGTCAAAAGCAGATTACAAAATGCTACAATGTCGCTTTAAAAACGCTAATTTAGCACAAAACACAAACCCTATGTTATTTTTGTGAAATCTGGGTTAAACTCAGTTCAAGTGACCCTAATAACACTTAAATAGGTAGGGTTAACTAACACAATCATCACTTAACCAACATTCCACACAAATCACCTTAATTAGCACTAACTAGCTATCTAACACTAATCGAAGCTAATTAACACAATTCAAGCGAAAGTAGGAATAAGTTTAGAGATTATACCCTCAAGGGATCTCACAAGCAAGTAGAAGGAGAAGAAGAAGAGGGGATGGAGCTGCTGGGGAGCTGTTGCTGCTGCCTGTAGCTGCTGTTGCTGAAGCTGGAGCTGCTGTTGCTGAAGCTGGAGCTGCTGCTGCTGCTGTGTCTTCTGCTGCTGCTGCTGTGTCTTCTGCTGCTGCTGCTGTGAGTGCTGTGAGGGTGTGTGTTGTGTGAGAGAATGAGAGTGAGAGAATGTGAAGGAAAGGGAAATGAGATCTAGCATTAGTCAACCCTTTCTTTCCCTCTCTCTTCATTAATGAAGGCATGGGCAAGCCATCATGCCTCATAATGCACCCTCTCTCTCTCTCAAGTCAACACAACAACAATCATTCCATAAACAAAATAAAAAGAAAACAACAACCATAATTAAAACCCAAAATGACTTAATACAAAACTTAAAATGGCTTAAGGAAATGTTTAGTCCACCATGGTTGCCAATCATGGTTAAACCCCAAAAACAACCCTAGTTATCATGCACAAGTGTGTGCAAGCTTAAGAAAAATCTAATAAAATATTCATTAAATAGGATAAAATATTTGAAACTTAATTTGGTAAACTTTTATTAAAAAACATATATTAAAATATAATTAGCCACAAAACACATTCTAAGGTGTTACAATCTCCCCCCCTAAAAGAAATTCGTCCCCGAATTTAAAAATATACCGATACGCGTACCTTCAAAGAGAAGATTACAACTCCCAATTCTCGCTCGCAGCCTCTCAAGTGATTATCTAACTATACGGCTACGCCCAAGAAAAACCCTTCACAGATAGCATGACCCTTGACCGATGTTCCTCCACCTGTCGAGCCATTAATACCATTGGCTGCTGGTGAACGAAAGATCGCGTCAAGCTAAAAGGTCTGTGCTAAATCATGTGAGAAAGGTCAAGAAGGTAATTGTAGAGTATCATCACAAGGAATACGGGGTGAAAATCCAACAATCTGGGTGGAAGTGCCAAATTAAAGGCAACAAAACTAACTCGCTTATAGGATCTTAAAAGGACCTAAAATCCTGGGATAAGCTTCCCAAAATCCAACACGTCATTCATCGGAAAAATCCGCAGAAATACATGATTTGCCACTGCGCACTTAAGTCTACGACCAACACAGTCGGCATAAGACCTCTATTTGTGCTGGGCTACTCTCATCCTGACCTGAACAACCGGATCATCTCCGAAGTCTTTAGACTAGCTGGGGTCCAAAATCCTACTTACGCAGAGTCAGAAAAACAACAGACTGGTGATCGACACGACCTAACCTCTAAACCTAAAGGTGGCCAATTGGAGTGTCTCCTGATAACGGCTATCGAAGGAGAACCCTAACGATGGCGAGTGACGATTCCCAACCGCTGACAACAATCAAAACAAACACACAACTTAACAAAGAACAACTAAGCAAACCGAGTAAAACCGGACGACAAGAATCCGAATGGAGTCACACCCTGACTAAACTTGGGTAGATACCATAACGAAACTCGTGGAGATCTGCTCCCACTCCAACTTTGGAACGGTTAAAGGTTGCAACTCTTCAGCCGGCCTCAGATGCTCGACCCAAGCACACAACAAGACAGACACCTTGAAACGAAACCTGAAACTTCTCTTTACATCCCTGTCACCCGTAACTATCTCACAAGTCACGTCAATGTTGGTGGAACTTGAATGAATACAGAGAGTTGACTGATGTGCCTGTTCTAGGATTTCACGTCTCTACCTGATAAAATCAGGTACACAAACGCGTCCCTAACTTAGAACATCATTGTCACAAATCAAGGACTCCGAATCATTTCCCAGCCGAGTATGCTCAAGTATCTCTGACGAACGATCATCGGTGGGCAGTGTCTCGCGAAAGCGATTAAAGAAAAGTGGTCGGGCACGGACATGAGCAAGCTGTCCCCTCCGTAGAGACGAACTTAAGCTGTACTCAACGATCACACAAGAACTGTAAATCTGCAGAAGACTATCACAACAATCAAAATCCGCTGCAGGAAGATTACATTAAGCCCTAGTGGTCCGTGGAAAATCTGACACGACTCTCGAACAAGTAGTTGTTAGTTATATGTATTCCCTAGAGGCCATTGCTATACTTGGGATGTATATTGTAGTAGATGCTGGGACATATATAGGGAGGACTTTCTTGCTCGACATGATAGTATGCTATCTGGTTACTCTTTACCTTAACGTGTATACTGATTATCTCTCTGTTACATGTTGGTAAAGCCCTTAGGATGTGTACTTGACTACCTGGACTATGATGCAGATCATACTAGTGGGGACATGGTATTCCATAAGTACATCCTTCAAGGTCCCTAGTCGTGGGTGTATCGAGACGGGGCATCGATATACCAGAGTAGACTAGCGTATACCTTCTCGACCCATATAGATGGGCGATGGATGATCCCATATCCATTGGTGTTTGACATCAGAGATGATATACAGGTGCTCAGTGGAGACTGGGTACACTGGACGGACTCGCCGAGAACTCCCAGATGGTATTATACCTTACGTCAGATGGCAGTTCTCTGGTGACACTGGTACAGGTTATTCTGTAGACCCGAGATCGTCATAGAGTCTTGTGTGATTCCCACTGTGCTTTGATTTCCACCTTACCACGTCCAAGATGGCGTGCAAAATGGTTGCTTTTGGGTACAGTCCCGAATCACATGGAGGCAATGAGCGATAGGAGGGGATTCGTCTCTCCCGGTATAGGGAGTTGATGTTGCACTGTGTTCGATTGGCTATAACCGGAAATCCCTGGCCAGGGTTGCTGAGATTTACTGGTAAGTGTTACCTGTAGTTTCTCGAACTGTTATAGACCTCATATCGACACGACTTATCGAGCTATTGGGGTCTGACGTTTACCACCCCTAGGTGAGATATGCGACATATCAGACGACGAGACCGGACTGTACGGTAAGTGTTACTGGTTGGATTCACAGGAGTATGAGCGGGCTTGCTCGTCGATCTTCTGATCGGTCAATACCCGGGTGGCCGTTACGTTTAGCAGACCGCTTGCGGCTTGTGGGTGTTTGATATGATCATCACCTGCTGCCGGCGTATTGACGAGTCTTTAGAGTCCTACACAGAGGTTTCCTGGCTCAAGCGAAACGAAATAGGAGCACATATGAGATATATGCGGGACCGAGAATAATGCAAGTATGTGATACCGTATTCTATTCTCGCGATGAATGTATCGATTGGTTGTATGCGATATAACCTAGTTATCGAATCAAGGATTGATTCGATAAGTCGATACATTGGATATTAGTCGATCATATAAGATACGACCGGATCGTTAAATCAAGTGTTGATTTGATGATTTAATGCATAATTATATATTTGATATATTACTTTCCATTAACTGGTATTTGTTCACTTAAGATGGATTTTCTCACTTGATGTGCACATTGTGTATATGATATATTTTTTTGTGCACAAGATTGTGTCATGTTTGATGATACATGCTAGTTTGGGTGTATGTTTGGTTTAAACCATGGTTGGTCAATGGTTAGGGTTTCACTTGATTTATTTGCTTATTTATTTATTTATTCATTCATTCATTTTGGCAAAAGGAAAAATGGTGGCTTGATTTTTTTTCTAGTTGAAGCTTCATGAAGCTTTGACTAAGTAACCATTTTGTCTTCATGCTTAACCCTAACCATTCAAACTAACCATGGTTTATTCTCTACACCTAACTATGGTTGCTATATGATAAGTATTCATTTTATTTTCTATTTAGAAAATAACTTATCATATTTTTTTCTTCTTCTTCTTCTTCTTCTTCAACAAAGAAGAAGCTTGCAACCATTAATGGCATCTTGAGAAAAAGAGTGAAAAATCCAATTCTAAAGTGAACCCACTTCCTATTTCTTCATCCTCTACCTCTTGCCAAGTAGTATAGGGTGTTTTCTTCATAAGTTTCATGACTTGGTGAAGTGGGAGCTTGATCTTGTGTTGCCTCGACGTAGATCATCTTCGGCATCGAAGTCGACGACCTAGCCCGATCATTCTTTCGATGAAGCCGACGCTAGAGCCCGGGATCCGATGATCGCAGTGAGGAGACTTCATCGCTGAGCTATGGAGGTGGAGGACCGGATCTACAAAGGTTGTATTTCCGTTCACTTCTTAGTAAAGTAGTTTACTAGTTGTTGTTATCGTCTAAACTCTAGTCAACGATCTAGTCTAGGATTTCTCGGCACCGCATTTTTTGAAATTGGCATGGTTGATGCCTTGTGAGACCTCATTAGTGTGCCTAGGAACCCTACAGTGGTATCAGAGCCTACTTAGAGCCTTAGGCGATGCGTAGACGGAGTTAGAAGTCCGATCGAACCGAAACCCTAATTCAAAGTTGCTCTCTGTACATTTTTTGAAAACGGGGATTTTTGAGAATTAAAAATATGCAGAAAAACCAGCAGGAGATTCTAAGAATTACTGAGAAGCCCGTACTCCTGAGTCCATCAAAGCGCGGCGGAACCGCGGCCTTAGCATGCCTAATGCGGCGGTTCCGCGGCCATCTTGTCTCCTCTGTTATTCAATTTTGCACAGTAATTCCTATTTTGCAGTGTTGGTTTTCCTGGAAATTTTTAATCTGAACTCAAGAGTTGAGTTTTCTGGGTTGTATTGGCGACTCGGTGTTTCGATCGGATTGTCTAATTTTGTCTGTGTGTTTTTCGGGATAATTTTAGAATATATTAAAAAGTTCGGACGGAAATAAATACCCACTTTTTCCCCTGCCGAGAAATTTCCAATTGTTGGATATTTCTGTAGTTTAATCACATTCTAAGTAGTGCAAGTAACGCGATGGTCCCTCTAGAAGACAACAAACCTTAACTCGATTATGTGACCGTATTGAACTGCCCTTTGAACCTTCGGGTTTGGGGCAGTACGGCGTGCCACATGTGAGGCGTTGGCTTGACCCTTCTACGGCTGGACCGTTGGTACTGAGGCATGAACTGAATGTTTTTAGACTTATTTCATGTGTTGAGCTGTATCGGAAAAACTTGGGTGTTCGATTGTTCGATCGGAAAGTTTAACATTTTCTATTTATCCGGAATGTGATACAATACTTGGAATTCACAAATAGTTATGAGATAACTGAATGAATGTTATAAATCTAGCGGTTTAGTCTCACTATGATCGGTTGCCACGGAATTTTGATGTGATCAAAAGTCCGTCGCAATCACGTAGCGTACGCGGATACTCGCCGGATAAACTTAATAGACAGCTACACCCTATAGCCCCGACCAAGTGACTGTAGGAGAACCCCGTCACCGAAAGCATCCGTTCGGGTGCTCGCGGCAGCGGTGTTCCGCCTTGGTGCACTTCGTCGACGGTATCGGGGGTGCGGCTGCCTACTAAAGTTTGCGACGAGCATTCGATCGGTTTTTCGGGAATCTTATTGAATTGTCCGACTTGATATTGAAAAGTGTTTTCGATAATGAGACTAAAATGCGGGGTTTATAATTGTTAGGCATGCGATGTCTAAGGAATTCATTTGATTAGGCATGCGATGTCTATGGAGGTTGCGGATTCCAACTGTTGTAGTTTTACACTTTCTTTTTTGTGACCGTAAGTGTAATATGTGATATCGCCGGTTTCGTTGCTATATGTCAACGACAATTGGGATGTGCATATTTACTTAGGTTGATGACATGTGATGTAATGTGTTACTGGATATGTTATATTGGATCGTCGTGTTTGAATAGCCGGTTTTTTTTTATGTGAGATGAGTGTTTTTCCATTTTCATTCATGTAAAAAAAATGTATGTAATATTCTTTTATTAGGGCACTTCCAGGTTGCGGAAGATGTCACCGTTTGTATATTATTTACTTTTCCGCACTAGGATAGACCCAAGGAGGGGAGCATAAGTAACCGGGTTCTAGAGTCCAGTGGGAGACCAACTCGAGGAGTCGAGTCCGGGTCTCCTAACTCTAGAATTGGTAGGGTTGCTTGCCGCTCTCGTAGGGGTCTAGGGGTGTGGGTTTGGCTATTCATCACGACCATGGAATCCGTGTTTTATACTGGCTCGTATTGAAAACACGGACGTCCTAGTATATCCAATGTTTCATATGTTTCTTCTGCTGCGATATCCGTGATGTGATCATTTGATGTTCTGTGATAAATACTGTATATAGTATATATGATATATTATATAGATGTTACTTATGTTTTACACCCGCGCTAGCCCTGCCCCGCTCTGCCGTTAGTTACCTAACCTAACGGTGCATGAGGGGACATCGAGGCGAATGCGGATGGCATAAGTGTACGTCGTATTTATCTGTGATGTTTAGGTAACTTAAATGATGGGACTTCATTAATGTGATTAATGAAAGAAAAGAAACCTAAGATGTTGTGGAATCGAATTTTCAAAAACAGGTAGCTACAGTTCTTGCTTTGCATCGCGGTGTTCCTTGTAGAACATCCTGCACCTTATTCGATAAGGAAAGGACCGAGATCCCTTCACCGGGAGTGACTCCTTTAGCAATAACTGGCAGATGCTACAACTCTCGGTTTGTCTTTTGATTGCTTCTATAGTTTCTGCTTTGCACAGTGATATATATGATATATCCCACACCTCATTCGACGAGGAAATGACCGACGATCCCTTCACCGGGAGTGACTTCTTTAGCAAAACTAGAAAAGCCTCAAAAACACTCCATTTCAAAATTCATTCGATCCTACAACGATATCAAGTTCATTACTTAATAGGTTTTCAGAAAAACCTGTCGTAGCCCTCCGTCATTTCAGATAAGTCCTACTTAGTATTCGTGCTACGTTTGTTGACCTCCGTCAAGGCGTAGTGTGCGGTAGCTAACTAGTATTTATCTGCTTATGCATATGATGCAGATTGGATTAGGGTAGTCGTGCGACCTTGTTGACCTCCGTCAAGGGTCGTGCGGGTGTGTTTGATTCAATCAAGAAATGACGGGTTGAACTTGACTAGTAGCCTATGGTTTGTTGACCTCCGTCAAGGTCATAGGGTGCTAGGGGAAAAATTATCGGGAATTTCAAGTGTTGAAATTTGCAATGAGATTGCATACCTTCTATGAGATAGTTGGATCCCGATACCCACTGCGAGTAATTGTTACTCCTGGGAGAGCTTTACACATTACAATTAGCCGATCAAGTAGGTGTCTAGAAAGGTGTCAACGGAGTTACGCCTCTGGGAAAACGAGGTTTACTGTAATTAAGTCCGTGCGAAAGCACGGGGAACCTCCCTCAAAGTACCGACACTGGCCTGGCTGAAAGATTGGCGAACTTGTAGCGTGTAATTAATCCCGGCTAGTCTTTCCTTTTAGGGTTTGAAGGAAGATTTGATAAAAACAGTAGGAGCCATCCTGATTAGATAAAAATAACCAATCTGATCTTGCAGGAGCGCACGCAGAGTGTTTTCTTCTCTCTCTCTCCTGGTAGCGACCATATCACGCCTTAATCAAGATAATAAAACGGATGTATTGACGGAACCCGCTTGTTATACTGAGCTGGGGAACGTTGGTCCCGCTCCAACTTATAATTGTTATAAGACAGAGCAGGAAATTGGGGATTACCAGAATTCCCGTGCCGCCCAAACGAAGAAAGTGCATGAGATGCATCTCCTTCGGGTGTGTTCGTTACAAAGAACTGTTTCTCTGTATCCTTTACGTCCTGGGTATATGATACCAGATCAGGATCCCAGATATGTAATATGTTACATAGGGCTACAGATAGGTAGAGAACTGAGAACGGGTGATAAGTTTCATGAGGCAGAAAACGGGGCAAGTGTTGCAGCCAAGTCTGTTGGTCACTGTCACCCTGTATTACAAATACATTGATTCTGAACGAATGTTATTAGATACCGAACCTGATATACAAAATCATATCAGTCTCTTTATTAGTAAAGAAATGATAAAATTTTGTATTGTTGGATAATGTTTTGAACATTTTCTATATCAAAAGTTGATCGGTTCAGGCACGTTATCTAAAAGCATTGACGTTCTAAATCAAACTACAGTTCTTAGTATTCGGAACACACACAAGAGGAAGAGTTCAGAAACGAACGAATCCTTCTTGAGGTATTGTAGACTAGGTCATATCAATGTGACCCGACTAGCTAAAGTTACATTTAGATGCATATTTAAATCAGTTTGAATTTACATCTTGTGAAACTTGCCAGTCATGTCACAGAGATAAAACGACCGTAGCTCCGTTTACTGGAAACAGAGAAAGAGTTAGTGAACTCTTGGGATGATACATATTGATGTATGTTAGGTCCCCTGTCTACACATGCCAAGAACGGTTCTTTGTACTTCATTACATTCTCTGATAATCTCTCAAGATTCAGACATATGTTCCTGTTGAAACACAAGTCCGAACCTTTTGAGATATTCACAGAATATGATTTAGAAGTAGAGAACCAAAATACGGGTATAAGTATTATGTCCTATGATGAGATCAGGGAGGAGAATACTTGTGCATGGAATTCCTGGACTATTCTAAATGAGAATGAGATTCTCTCTCAGCATTACTCCTCCGTATACACCATTGCACGATGGTATATCGGGGCGGAGCAATCACACCCTATATGATATGGTGTGCTCTATGATGAGTACTACTGAGTTACCTTTTTTCTTATTGGGAGTTATGCACTTGAGAAGCTGCATACCTATTGAATAGGGTTACAATCAAGTCAGTTGCCTGCCACTTCATATGTGATATGGAAAGGGAAGAGCCCATATCTTAAGTTAGTTAAGATTTGGGGTTGTCCAGCCTATGTCTGAAAAAAAAAATCCGGACATGCTCGAGGAAAGATCTGTTATGTAGAACTGGAATTGTTCCAGCTATACAAACTGCAGAAGATGATTTGATAGAACCGAAGGATTCAATAGTAACCAACGAAGCTCAGCCTCTCCGCCGATCTAGTAGGGTTCCTCACCCACCTGAGAGATACTTCAGTTTCTCTATGACAGTGGGAGCGAGGATTGCATCATGAGATGATGACCCAACTAGTTTCGGGCTGGCCATCAAGAGTAGGGACTCTGTAAGAATGGCTGGATGCTTAGCGATCTGAGATGGAATCCATATACACCAACAAAGTATGGACTTTGGTTGCGATATCTGAAGGGTTAAATCCCCATCAGGAGCAAGTATATCTTGAGAAGATTACTTGGTGTAGATGGAAAAGTTGAGACTTTCAAAGCTAGACTTGTTAAAGGTTTTCGTCATCGACCAAGAGTGGAAAATGATGAAACCTTTTCCAGGGACTATACTTAAGTCCATCCAGATCCTACTTACCATTGCTACATACCATGACTGTGATATCTGGTGGTTGGGTGTCATGACTGCTTTTCTAAATAATGATTTAGAAGAGAACGCCTATAAGTACACAGCCAGAGGACTTCGTAAATAGTGGGAGCAGCGGAAACGTGTGCAAGATGTTTTATATGATAAAGCAGGCATCGCGGAGTTGGAACATCTGTTTTGATGAGTTAGTCAAACAGTTTGACATCATCAAAATGGTAGATGAACCTTGTATATACAAAAAGGTAGTGGGGAGTATGGTAGTGATCCTCGTAGAGTACCTGGATAACATACTCTTGATAGGGAAGGAGTTTCCGATGCTACGCTCGGTCGATCTCCGCTTATCACATGGATTCTCCATATAGGATCAAAGTGATACCTCCTAAATCCTGACTTTTCATCTATGAGATAGATGTAATTGGATGCTAGGATTCTCACTACAAGTAGTGAGAAGGTATCAATCGATCCTGGGGAGAATCACTGGAAGGATTCCAGGGTGATAAAGATGACTGAATGTCAGTCACAGGCATTGTCTTTACCCTCAGTAAAGGGACGGTATATTGGAAGAGTTCCAAGCTAGATACCGTGGCAAACTAGACGATAAAGGCTAGTCGCTACTTAAGACTCTACCAAAAAGGAAGTCTGGGTGTATATTTGTTCATGAGATGAACTTCGTTCCTCCCATTGTGTGACAATGGAGTTGTGGCTTTTGCCAAGGAACGTCCGTCCCATCAGTGATCCAGACATATTCTAAGACAGTATCACCTGATCATGGAGATGGTTGATCTCCAGGGTGATCGAGGTTAGGAGAGCAGACTCAGAGGACAACACGGCGGATCCACTCACGAAGGCCTATTCCCATAGAGAGACTATTATGGGATGGTTGAGTATGAGATACTACAACCACTGCTACAGATGGCCCTAGTGCAAGTGGGAGATTGTTAGTTATATGTATGCCCTAGAGGCCATTGCTATACATGGGATGTATATTGTAGTAGATGCTGGGACATATATAGGGAGGACTTTCTTGCTCGACATGATAGTATGCTATCTGGTTACTCTTTACCTTAACGTGTATACTGATTGTCTCTCTGTTACATGTTGGTAAAGCCCTTAGGATGTGTACTTGACTACCTGGACTATGATGCGGATCATACTAGTGGGGACATGGTAGTCCATAAGTACATCCTTCAAGGTCCCTAGTCGTGGGTGTATCGAGACGGGGCATCGATATACCAGAGTAGACTAGCGTATACCTTCTCGACCCATACAGATGGGCGATGTATGATCCCATATCCATTGGTGTTTGACATCAGAGATGATATACGGGTGCTCAGTGGAGACTGGGTACACTGGACGGACACACCGAGAACTCCCAGATGGTATTATACCTTACGTCAGATGGCAGTTCTCTGGTGACACTGGTACAGGTTAGTCTGTAGACCCGAGATCGTCATAGAGTCTTGTGTGATTCCCACTGTGCTTTGATTTCCACCTTACCACGTCCAAGAGGGCGTGCAAAACGGTGGCTTTTGGGTACAGTCCCGAATCACATGGAGGCAATGAGCGATAGGAGGGGATTCGTCTCTCCCGGTATAGGGAGTTGATGTTGCACTGTGTTCGATTGGCTATAACCGGAAATCCCTGGCCAGGGTTGCTGAGATTTACAGATAAGTGTTACCTGTAGTTTCTCGAACTGTTATAGACCTCATATCGACACGACTTATCGAGCTATTGGGGTCTGACGTTTACCACCGCTAGGTGAGATATGCGACATATCAGACGACGAGACCGGACTGTACGGTAAGTGTTACTGGTTGGATTCACAGGAGTATGAGCGGGCTTGCTCGTCGATCTTCTGATCGCTCAATACCCGGGTGGCCGTTACGTTTAGCAGACCGCTTGCGGCTTGTGGATGTTTGATATGATCATCACCTGCTGCCGGCGTATTGACGAGTCTTTAGAGTCCTACACAGAGGTTTCCTGGCTCAAGCAAAACGAAATAGGAGCACATATGAGATATGTGCTGGACCGAGAATAATGCATGTATGTGATACCGTATTCTATTCTCGCGATGAATGTATCGATTGGTTGTATGCGATATAACCTAGTTATCAAATCAAGGATTGATTCGATAAGTCGATACATTGGATATTAGTCGGTCATATAAGATATGACCGGATCGTTAAATCAAGTGTTGATTTGATGATTTAATGCATAATTATATATTTGATATATTACTTTGCATTAACTAGTATTTGTTACTTAAGATGGATTTTCTCACTTGATGTGCACATTGTGTATATGATATATTTTTTTGTGCACAAGATTGTGTCATGTTTGATGATACATGCTAGTTTGGGTGTATGTTTGGTTTAAACCATGGTTGGTCAATGGTTAGGGTTTCACTTGATTTATTTGCTTATTTATTTATTTATTTATTCATTCATTTTGGCAAAAGGAAAAATGGTGGCTTGATTTGTTTTCTAGTTGAAGCTTCATGAAGCTTTGACTAAGTGATCATTTTGTTTTCATGCTTAACCCTAACCATTCAAACTAACCATGGTTTATTCTCTACACCTAACTATGGTTGCTATATGATAAGTATTCATTTTATTTTCTATTTAGAAAATAACTTATCATATTCTTTTCTTCTTCTTCTTCTTCTTCTTCAACAAAGAAGAAGCTTGCAACCATTAATGGCATCTTGAGAAAAAGAGTGAGAAATCCAATTCTAAAGTGAACCCACTTCCTATTTCTTCATCCTCTACCTCTTGCCAAGTAGTATAGGGTGTTTTCTTCACAAGTTTCATGACTTGGTGAAGTGGGAGCTTGATCTTGTGTTGCCTCGACGTAGATCATCTTCGGCATCGAAGTCGACGATCTAGCCCGATCATTCTTTCGATCAAGCCGACGCTAGAGCCCGGGATCCGATGATCGCAGCGAGGAGACTTCATCGCGGAGCTATGGAGGTGGAGGACCGGATCTACAAAGGTTGTATTTCCATTCACTTCTTAGTAAAGTAGTTTACTAGTTGTTGTTATCGTCTAAACTCTAGTCAACGATCTAGTCTAGGATTTCTCGGCACCGCATTTTTTGAAATTGGCATGGTTGATGCCTTGTGAGACCTCATTAGTGTGCCCAGGAACCCTACAGTAGTGTTTCCAAATCTCCAACGCAAAACCACCGCGGTCATCTCCAGATCATGAGTGGAATATCCTTCTCGTACTTCCTCCAAATGTATGGAAGCAAAAGCGATAACTCTGTAGTGTCACCTCAGTACACACTTGAGCCCCACTCAAGAAACATTACAGTTAAACAACAAGGTCGCCCGAACCAAAAGCAAAGAAAGAACTGATGCAGTTGTTAACAGAATCTTCAACTGCCGAAAACTCCGCACACAAGCCTCAGTCCACAGAAAAGAAACCTCCCTTCCGTTCCATTCAGTCGATGGTGCAGTATTACTCTAGCAATCCTGCACGAAACGGCGGTAAGAACCTGCTAAGCCCAAAAATCTGCGGACCTCCGTCCTGCACAAAAGTCTGGACCTAAGCTGTACGGCCACGATCTCCCACGAAACCATACGAAACCGTCTTCCGTGACTACAAGACCTAGGAGTCAACACAAAACAAGCCTGAAGAAACACTCCGAGAATTTAGCAAACTGCTGGTGCTCTCCCAGTATCTGCATAACAAATCCTCAAGTGCTACTACTGTCCCTCAAGACACATTAGATAGACCAGAATGTCGTAAATAACACAATAATAACTGGTCGAGGAACGGCCTGAAGAAATCCGGTTCATCATATCTACGAATGCTGCCAGGGCATTAGTGAATCCAATGACTCGCTAAAACACACCAAGCCCGTAGCACGCACAAGGCAGTCTTCGGAATGACATCACTCCGAATCCGCAATAATGATGACCTGATCCCAAACAAACTTAGAAAGTGTCTCTCACTCTGGAGCTGATCGAAGAAATCGTCACGGCGAGGTGAAGGATACCTATCCGCACCGTAAGCCGGTTCAATTAACGATCCGTCGATACACAACCCTAAGCTGCCGTCTTTCTCCTTGATGAACAGAAATAGAAGCTTCCAAAAGCGAAACACTCAGACGCACAAAACTCCCCAACCAATAACTCTGCAGCTGATCCTTAAGCTCCCTAAGCTTCGCCGGCTTATCCGGAACAACGTCGGAAAAAATCTCGCACGACAGGAACACCGGTTCAACCAACCCTCTGTGGCTACGGTATCATGAATGAACGCCAAGAATCCACGACATCTCCTTAGTAGCCGACTAGCGAAAAAGGCTGAATTCGAGCTGTGAGAGGCGGCACAACTATCCACCTGCACAACAAGAACTGACTTGCCGGAAAAACAAACCTGACTGTTTCCTCACGGTAGTCCACAGACGCCTAGCACGTAACTAAATAGTCCGTGCCCAGGAGATCGTCAGATCCAACATCTCTAGAAGGATCAAAACGACGGACAAATCTCTATCTCCTATCCGATTGGCACACAAGTGAAACACGTATCGCGTAACAAAAGAATCGCTGACAGAAGTTAAAACAACAAACTACGATTAATCTACCCAACCGCGGCACAAGCATGAGAAACAAACGAATATATCAAAAGAACATGCGAAATAAGGATACCTGAAAACTCTGCATTGGACGCATGCGCGTCCCGATGAGTAGAAGCAAACTCCTGTGTCTGCCCTCTACCCGCAGCTGGCTGAACTCCCCTGGTAGACTGAGCCCTCTGAGCGAACCTTCCACGTCCATGGCCTCTCTGAAAATGATCCTGACGAGGTGCTAAGGAACAATCCCTGACGAAGTGCTGAAGGCTCCCGCATCGAAAGCATCCACGCGCTGACTGCTGACCATCCTGGGGATGAGAGCTGAACGACTGTCCTCGTCCTAAGCCTCTGCTACTCCCGCGACGGCCATGAAATCTGTCTCGATGACCAAACCTCTGCCTCTGGGCTGGTACACTGGTACGAGTCCTCCACTGTCCTGGAACTCTCTGAGCCTCTGGAATATGAGCCTCGTCAACTGGAGCTGCAACCACTGGTGCTATGTAGGTGACGGACTGCTGCATGCTGATCGTAAGTGACAACTGAGTAACAGGGGTGACAACCTCCTGTCGTAGCTTCCGAACGACATCAACCAAAGAACTCATCGTCTGTCGGAAGTCCTGCATCTCTGCCACAAGCCTATCAATAGTATATGTCGTAGGCTGATCCGTCTGCACCTGTGCAACTAGAGTGCCATCCTGGTCAGTACTCGTCTCACCCGAGCCAACTCTGACCTCGGCCCTCGCTGCATCACTCTGAGTCCCCATAGTCATCGGCGGCAAGGCTATAAATAGATATAATATTCGATGAGAATAAGGAATCGAATCTCAAGGATATGAATCATCAAGGAAGGAATTTCAAGCAAATTGTACTTAGGTCACTTAAGGCGAAGTACCGCATCGTGGGTATGCTGCAGACATACACACACTATGTTACTTTGCTTAAGCTACCTACTCCATCATACTAAAGTCATCCTACACTCCGAAAGGTAAAACCTAGCGCTCTGATACCAACTTTGTCACGACCCGAAATTGGCCCGTGACGGCCCTAATACTACGCAACGTCTAAAGACGTAACGCAGTAAAAGAAAGCCAAAACCCAGAAATCTAAACCAAGAAAATACTGAAAAAGATAATATAAGTTTTTGAAACATTTGAAATCGCAACCCAAATTCTTTAAAAGTCCTACTTTCTTTCTTTAAAATTTTGGCAACACCCCTTTTTGTAAAAAGTGGCCCAAAGGCGGAAAACAATCACATCACAAATATACGACGCCGTAGCGAAGAAATAAGAGACAATAGGAAGGAAACTGTATATAAAAGACAACAAATCCACAACAGTATACAATATCGTACTCACCAAGTCTCTAAGTCAATAACATAATAGTAGATGGAGAGTACAAGATACAACGAATGTACAATATGAAATACAGATAACCACCAAAACCCACATAAGCAAAATAGTACTGTGAGCTGATGTGGTATCTGTAGCAAAAGATGATAGCTGAATAGCTGAATAGCCTGCCTCGACTACTCTGGGGAACAACCTGAAATATCTGTGGCACAACAGGGGTGAGTTGCCAACTCGTGAATAGTAGATAACATATGCAGGTAATCGCAGGAATGTACGTACAGCATGAATCTAAGATATGCGATTACAGTAATAATGACATGATAATAGTACGCAATAACTATGCAATAGGGATATGAGAAAGTAGATATGCAGCAATCATAAGGGTACACTAACAGGTACTACCAATATATGAAACCGTACATAAGTGAATAGGTATGAGGTGTGGAGTGAAATATGTCGTTCCCACGGAAACCTGACATCGTGGTAGGATCATAATCCATCAAGACACTCAAATCCCAATTCTTCAAATCAGCCCCCACATTGGGCTCTCACATCATATAAGTCTCACATCTTCTCAATGTACAATATCGAGTAATCTCCTATATCCCTAATATACAAATCAGTAATCACATAGGTATGTTCAATATCCAATCTTAATGAATCACCTAATATCCCAAGTCAAATCTCAAGTAAGAATCTAACATCCTAAAGGTAAGTATATACAGAAATAAATATGATGGGGGCAATACACATATATTAGCGTCCCATTCCACTAATATTGGTGTAAGGGTATATATAACAACGAATAAATCCTCTGTTATATATACAAAGGTGTTAAAGAAATATCATGAAAACCATGTGCCAAGCAACGACACAGAAATCCTGATCACGTATCATACGCTATCCCGAAAGCACGAGTACCTAGCTCTGACCCACGCCTCTCGACGTATGCATACGTACATGACTCCCAACGGTATCTCCATGATCCCCGCCGAGTCATCAGTACTGTCACCGGTAGGTACTCGCCCGCCTCCAGGCTCAATCGGCAACATCCATCGATCTTCTTGCCGAGGGGAACCATACCGGGCCCCACCATGTACCCTCATACGGCAACCACATCTCGTACGGAGTATATAATCAGAACCGATAAATCTCATGGTGGCTGCGCAAATATCATATCAAGGAAACCGGGTTTTTCAATGTATGCATAATTTCATGAACTTCCGCGGTTTCCAAATCCAGAAATCATCATGTGAAATCAAAATAAGAATGCGCAAATCTAGGAATACATATATGCGATATATCTGAAATGTAAGCTTATAAATGAAAATATGTAGCAGAAACCAGATGTATGCGAAATCAATAAGTTACAGCTAAGTATAGGTGTCTACCTATAAGTAAAAGATGTCGTATACCCCCCTGGGTATAAGTAGAATATGAAGGATACCCCCCAGGTATAAGTAAAATATGCACAAGGTATACCTGTAGCTGTATCGCAAGGTGTAGATGTACCTATCACTAATGGTAAGATACACTATAGGTATACCGATAAGTTAGGTGTCATGTATGATAAGCAACATAGTATCTATAAGGTGCTTGTGGGTGACATGGCAATTATTGACGGTATGTGTGTAGCGTACAATCCGTGCTCGTGCAACATGAACCGTCAATAATATGTGCAGTGTCCTACGGCTGCTAGTCACAGTACAACTATATCAAGGAAATAAGGTAAAGGCGCAATTCTAACAATGACGTAGAATATGCGACAGGTATTTGAATCCTAGCCCAGACGCATAACGCCATGCGGGCGATTCCCCTGTAGATGTTAAATCTACTCACCTACGCTCTACGCTAGGTGAATCCTACCATCTGCTCCCCCCTGTAGCAGTGTCCGTGGTCCCTTCCTGCAAACCTGCAAATAAGACATGGAAATCATATATAAGCCAAATATTCCGCAAAACGCGATATCGAACCAAAACGAGAAACTCGCGTCGCGAACTAAACGCGCGTGTGCACAATACGCTGAATCGTGTGTATACGCGTCTAAAACCATCGCGACACGCCGCGATACGCTGGATCACAGAACTCTCTCATGTATCGCGCGTATCGCGCAAACACAACGGACATGCAAAACGATATATGATCCCAGATTTTCCTACAGGCCAAATCATACAAAACCAGACATGCCAAAGCACTAGACAACACTGCAGACAATCCTAGCCAAGACCCCAACACCCCTGCCCCCTACTTGGCCGCAAATTGCGGCCAAACCTAATAAATCTGCGGCCCGGATTGGGAAGTGGGGTCTCGTGTTCTGGTGTTGTGTTCTAGACCTAGTGTGCATGCTCCAGTCTTCTCAATTTTATCTTGAAGGGTCTGGGTCAAAAGCAGATTACAAAATGCTACAATATCGCTTTAAAAACGCTAATTTAGCACAAAACACAAACCCTATGGTATTTTAGTGAAATCTGGGTTAAACTCAGTTCAAGTGATCCTAATAACACTTAAATAGGTAGGGTTAACTAACACAATCATCACTTAACCAACATTCCACACAAATCACCTTAATTAGCACTAACTAGCTATCTAACACTAATCGAAGCTAATTAACACAATTCAAGCGAAAGTAGGAATAAGTTTAGAGATTATACCCTCAAGGGATCTCACAAGCAAGTAGAAGGAGAAGAAGAAGAGGGGATGGAGCTGCTGGGGAGCTGTTGCTGCTGCCTGCTGCTGCTGCTGTGTCTTCTGCTGCTGCTGCTGTGAGTGCTGTGAGGGTGTGTGTTGTGTGAGAGAATGAGAGTGAGAGAATGTGAAGGAAATGGAAATGAGATCTAGCATTAGTTAACCCTTTCTCTCCCTCTCTCTTCATTAATGAAGGCATGGGCAAGCCATCATGCCTCATAATGCACCCCCCCTCTCTCTCTCTCTCTCAAGTCAACACAACAACAATCATTCCATAAACAAAATAAAAAGAAAACAACAACCATAATTAAAACCCAAAATGACTTAATACAAAACTTAAAATGGCTTAAGAAAATGTTTAGTCCACCATGGTTGCCAATCATGGTTAAACCCCAAAAACAACCCTAGTTATCATGCACAAGTGTGTGCAAGCCTAGGAAAAATCTAATAAAATATTCATTAAATAGGATAAAATATTTGAAACTTAATTTGGTAAAATTTTATTAAAAACATATATTAAAATATAATTAGCCACCAAAACACATTCTAAGGTGCTACAAGGATTCTTTATACGGGCTCCCTCATCAAACCGAAGTAACTCGGACATGAAGTTTGCTAGCCGACATGTCCAAGGTGAAGTAGAGATAGTGTGTGATTACCTTGTCTCAAAACACTCTAGGATTCTCAACACATGAGAGGGATAAAGTGGAGGTTGAAGAAGAAGCCATTGATGGAGGTTGTGAGCTCAAGAGAAATGAGCAAGTCAGCAAGCCAAGAGAGAGAGAGAGAGAGAGGAAAGAGAGATGTGGCTGCCCTCTCTCTTGTGTGGGTGTGTTATGAGATATATTTTGATGAGATAAAGAAAAATCCATTTAAAAATATCTCACACCAAACCCAAGACCATGAGTCACCAAGAGAGCATATGGCGCAATTAATGCCCAAGGCCAAAACTTAACCTCACAATTTCCATCACATTAAAACATTAATCCAAATGTTTAAAACAATAAATAGAATGGCATCTTCTAAAGTAAACTCGTGACGGATCAAAAGAATACTCCTCACCTGTATATACATACCTGCATCCGCATTCCGACTGAATACGAATACAACGAGACGAAAATAATCCAACAATCTAATACTAGGATCCGGCTTAAACCAAAGCCCACTAGTATGATCCATCCGATCAGGATGCGTGCACAAGTGCACGTATATGACCGAACCCTGCCATAAAACCATACGGCCTCCAAAACGTTTCGCTCGAACTTGGGAAACTTTCTGTGGGGGACTCTAAAGACTCGTCAATACGCTGGCAGTGGGTTTAACCACAAGTACGTCAGTGGTACTAGCTATACGTAACGGCCGCCCAGGTATTGACCAAAAGGGAGGCCGATGAGCGAACTCATCCTGAAACCCTACCAAGCCTGTCAGTGACAATATTCGTACAGTCCGGTCCGTTCGTCTATGAGTATCGCATATCGGGCTTAGGGGGCCGGTAAACGTCAGACCCCCAATAGCGGTATAAGTCATGTCGGAGTGTAGCCCAGAACACCCTGAGAAACTACTGGAATACCTACCAGTAAATCTCACTTGCCTTGGCCAAGGACTTCGTATAATGGCTCTCCTAAACACAGCGTGATCTCACCCCCAATACCGGGAGAGACGAATCCCCTGCCGATCCGCTCACTGCCTCCATGTGGCTCGGGATTGTACCCAACTAAAACCTGTTTGCACGACTCCTTTGAGCCGTGGTAGGATAGTAATCAAAGCACAGTGGGAACTCACACGAGACAAATGACGATCTCATGTCGATAGACTAACCTGTACACATGTCACCAGGGAACTGCTATCTGACGATAGGTATAATACCAACTAGCATGTTCCCGGCGAGTTCGTCCGATGTACTCATAACCCAATGAGCACCTGTATACTATCTTAGGTGAACCAACTGACACCAATGACTTATGAGACCGGCCGCCGCCCCTCGTCGGGGTCTCGATCCGTATACACTAGTCTACTCTCGGAGTATCGATGCCCAGTCTCGAAACTCCCACGACTAGGGACACTTTAAGGATGTGCTTATAGACTACCCAACTCTCACGTATATGATCGCCATCATACTGTTGTTAGTCAAGCAAGAATCCTAAGGGCTCTCTCAACGTGTAATAGTGATCTGTAATGACACCTAAAGCATGTACACGATGATAAAGACAAACCAGATAGCATACTATCATCTCGGGTAAGACTGTCCTACCGGTATAGGTGCTCCCTCAATCATTGCAATCACGTGCCTGCGATCCAATAATTGACTTTGAGGGCACGATATCCAACAGTAAGCATGTATATATGATGCATTTCATAAGCGCAATAGCACAATAATCAACGTCTCAATGTTAAATGACAATACAATACCACTTATGGGTATATGTACCTATAGCAAGGTATGTGGGTGTACATGTATGTATGCATGATTGTAACGTTTTACAAATCGTTATGTGAATTTCTCCGTTTTTGGGTAAAATTGTCGGTATTTTCCGTTTTAAACCGACTGTCATCAAACGACCATGTAGACTTGTCAGCACCTAGTTTAGCTAAAATAAAGCTAGTGCTCAAGCTTTGGGGGTATATGGGACGTTTTGGTTCAATTAGAATTTTTCCCAATTTTAATATTTTTTTAATGCGGTATTCACATTTTGGGAAATTTCCTTCTTTAAAATTTTTGCAAATAAATCAAGTTAAGTAAAACCAAACCTTCACTTAGTATCTAGATATTTTGTTTGGGTATTAGAATTAAGTTTTTAAGAAAAGAAAAAGAATGCAATAGGTGGCTTCATGCATGCATGTATGTGTGAATGCATTAAATTGCATTTATTGATGGAATGAACTAGAAAACCCTACACAAACCCTTCCCTTCCTCACTTGGCCGAAATCCCTCTTCTCCCTTCTGCTCTTGATCATTTTCCTTCCATTTTTGCATCAATCCAAGCCAATAAATCCCCAAAATCCCAAAATATATCACAAAATACTTCAAGTCTTGAGTTTTAGCATCTTGGATCACTTGGAGCTAGGAAAGCTTTGATCTTGGAAGCAAGGGTTGATAGGTATAATCCCTAATCTGTTAATTAGAAGTTTTTATATTGTGTAGCTCGTTGGTTGTAGCGTAAAACACCTTAAATATCGATTAGTGAAATATCGTGTTTTTAGTGTCCTTTTTGAACCTCTGTGAACTGCTATGACCTGGATTTTGCACAGAAAAATCAAATAAAATTGTGGTGATGTACTAGTGACCCTGGAGCACCACCTGAGACACGAGACCCATCCCACCGGCATGGGCCGGCGACCCTTTGAAGAATTCCGGCGACGCCGGCTATGGGGGAGGTGATAGGGTTTGGATTTTATGGGTAGTTGCCTGCTGTTGGTTAGGGGTGTTTGGTACTGTTTACTTTTTTAGTATTTGTTGTATGCAAAATCTAGGATCGTTTTCCTATAATCTAGTGTTTTGTGTCCGCGCGATACGTTATACGACATGGACCGTGCACTTCGTGCTGGTTTTGCTCTTGAGTTGGTTTCGTCGGGTCGCTACGTACGTTAGCCACAATACGAACACTTGGGAGTAGGTTTGGAGTTGGTGTGTCGTTAAAACGTAGTTTGTTCGTGTTTTTAGTCGTTTGCTAATATACACTTGTGTTATCGTTTTGTTGTTTCAGGTTCGCAGGCGGGGACTTCGGACGCTGCGAAGAAGGGAAAACAAGTGGTTGGCTTCACTTAGCCAGGAGCGTTAGTGAGTAGATTTAACATCTACAGAGGAATCGCCCGTATGGCGTTATGCGTCTGGGCTAGAAATGTTGTGTTTTGTCGCATATTTCATTGCATATTTAGAATTGCGCATACACCCTATTGCTTAGTTACTTATTTTGCTTGGACTAGTATCCTCGGGACACTGCACTATTATTGACGGCTTATGTTACACGAGCACTGATTGTATGCCACACACACCGTCAATAACTGCCATGACACGCACAACACCCTTATAGATATGATATTGTTTTGTTAGGAACATTGAGACATTGATTCATATTTCCTTGTGCGTATGACATATAGCATACCTGTATACCTATATGCTCACGCATATGCCCTGACATGCTTACATGCTAGTTACTCATATACCTATATAGTATTTTACCATTGTGATAGGTATATACACATATGAGACATAGCTACATGTACATCTGGCATACATATATACATATACTTGGAGGGTACTATGGATAGGTATAGACACATACCTTGCTACAGCTACTTTGACATCATACATACTTACATATGGACACACATATCTTGCTTTACCGACATGGTTACGTATACCTTGTTATAGCTACATGTTCACCTATCTATGATGTTGCATCTGATTTTGGGAAAATCAGGAACCGCGTGATAAATTTAGTAAATTGTTGCAGTTAAATAGCTGTTTTTCTTTATATGCTCATATTACTGTTTCATGTTGCATTATATTACATTCGTGGATTTCATATGATGTTCTCTGATATTTTTACTCATATGTATAGATAACAGTAGAATGGGACGCTGTTATATATGCCTATACACATATATTAGTGGAATGGGACGCTAATATCTGTGTATTGATTCATGCATTCATACATATTCATTACTTGATGTTTTCTGGATTTGAGGACCGTGGTTGTTTCATGAAATTATGCATTATCAAGAAAAACCCGGTTGCTCTTGATATGATATTTCAGCTTCCACCATGAGATTTCTCGGTTCTGAGCTTATATATACCCCATGCGAGGAGGTGTCATGGGCCGTGTGCGGGTACATGGTGGAGCCCGGTTGGTTCCCCGGGGCAAGAAGATCGAAGGTCCATGCCGTTGAGTCCGGCTGGGGGCGTTTGCCATCCGGTGATAGTATTGGGACTCGATGCATATCTGGGGGATATCGATCGAGGTTATGTAGGTACATGCCTTGCAGATTGCGGTTGGTGCTTACCCAGGTTATTAGGATGTACGTACATGACATTGGAGGGCCAGTCCCAGGTGATGGCGCCTCAGAGGTCAATATTTCAGTGTCGATGCTAGACACTTATTTCATGATGTTTTTAGGTGTCGATGTTAGACACTCACCTTATCTGAAACTTATTTTGATATTGATGTTGTACATACGGAATATGTGAGATATACTGATGTTGTACATACGGGATATATGGGATATACTGATGTTGTACATACAGGATATACGAGATTTACTTGATATGAGAGCCAATTTGGGGGCTGATTTGAGGAACTTTGGGATTTAGATTGTCTTGATGGACGTTGGTCCTGTCACGAGGTCAGGATTCCGTGATTTATGACATGTGTTATACCATACTCCTTATTTACTTTATATGTATTGCTTCATGTATTGTAGTACCTGCTAGAGTACTTTTCATGACTATTGCATATACATACTGCCATCTTATTGATATCAGCTTGCATGTATTAGATTCGCGCTGTACGTGCATACTTGTGATTACCTGCATATGTTATTTACTATTCACGAGTTGGAAACTCACCCCCTTTGTGCCACAGTGTTTGCAGGTGTTTCCCCAGGGCAGTCGCGGCAGGCTTTCCATCTTTTGTATCATCTTTTGCTGTAGATACCGCTTCGGCTGACTGTACACGGTTTTGCAATAGGTGGGTGTTTTTGCGGCTAGCTATTGTTGTTTATTGTTATTTTGTACCTTGTACTCTCCATATACCATTATATTTTATGACTTAAAGACTTGATGTGAGGACGATATTGTACATTATTTGTGACTTGGAGGTTTTTATGCAGTTTTATTTATATCGTCTCTTTCTTCGCTACGGCGTCGTATATCTGTTGTGGTGGTTATTTTCCGCCGTTGGTCATGGATTTTTTCTCCTGTTTGGTATGCTTTTACTTATATTATGTTGTACCCATTTTTGGAGGCTTGTTTTACAAAGGAGGTGCTGTCAAAATTTTAAAGGAAATAAATTGGACTTTCAAAGAATTTAGGTTGAGATTTCAAAGGTTTTGAAAATGCTATTATTTCTTACTAATTTTGACGGTTTAGATTGCTGGGTTTTCGGCTTACTTTAATTGCGTTACGCCTGTAGACGTTGCGTAGTTTAAGGGCCATCACGTGCCATTTTCGGGTCGTGACAAAGTTGGTATCAGAGCGCTAGGTTTTATCTTTCGGAGTGTAGGATGGCCTTGGTATGATGGAATAGGTAGCTTAAGCAGAGTAACATAGCGTGTGTATGTTCCGCGGCATACTTACGACACGGTACTCCGCCTAAAGTGACCTAAGTACTAACTGCTTGAAATTCCTTCCTTGATGATACATCCTTATGATTCGACTTTCGTGTTCTGATCAAATCCTATTTTCATTTATAGCCTTATGCCGCCGATGACTTTGGGGACTCAGAGTGATGCAGCGAGAGCCGAGGTCAGAGTTGACTCGTGTGGGACGAGGACTGACCAGGATGACACGCTCGTTGCACCGGAGCAGATGGATCCGCCTTCGATAGATCATATTGATAGGCTTGTGGCAGAGATGCAGGACATGCGCCAGACGATGGGTTCATTGGTTGAGGCCATTCGAGCGCAGCAACATGAAGTTGTCACCCCTGTTACCCAGTTGTTCCTTGCGATCAGCACACAGCTTTCTGTCACCTACACAGCACCCGTGGATGAAGCACCAGTGGACGAGTCACGTTTTCCATAGACTTTGGGAGTTTCGGATCAGAGGAGGGCTCATGTAGGTGTGCCAGCCCATAGACCGAGGTTCAGTCGTCGAGACAGGTTTCGTGCGCGTCATGGGAGTACAAGACGTTTGAGGCGAGGACAGACGTCTAGCTCTTATCCTCAGGATGGTCAGCAGTTTTCTTCCGGATGTTATCGGTGCGGGAGTTTGGGTCACGGGTTCGAGTTTGTACTGAGCTACATAGTCGTAAGGCAGCTATACCGCAGAGAGGAGGAGTTCAGCCAGTTACGGGTAGAGGGCAGACTCGGGAGTTTGCTTCTACTCATCGGGACGCGCGAGCGTCCAATGCTGAGTTTTCTGGTATTCTAAATCTGCAAGTCCTTTTGTTTCGTAAAGTTGTTTTTAGTTGGGATCTATGCACTTGTTGTTTTACACATTTTATGCCTGGTTTGGGCGGAGATTTGTGTATGCTAGCTCAGTCGTTGTTGTGTTAACTTCTGTCAGCGATTCTTTTATTGCGCGACACGTGTTTCAGTCGTGTGCCAATCGGATAGAAGATAGAGATTCGTCCGTCGTTGTGATCCTTCTAGAGATGTTGGATTTGACGTTCTCCGGGGCACAGATTGGTTAGCTACGTGCTAGGCGTCTGTGGACTGCCGCAAGGAAACAGTAAGGTTTTGTTTTCCCGACGAGTCAGTTCTTGTTGTGCAGGGGGACAGTGGTGCCGCCTCTCACAGCTTGAATTCAGCCTTTTTCGCTTGTCGGCTTTTTGAGGAGTGGATGTCGAGGATTCTTTGCTTCCATTCGTGATGTGATGAACCAGATTTCTTCAAGCTGTTCCTCGACCAGATTATTATTGTGTCATTGATGACATTCTGGTCTATTCCAATGAGTCGCGAGGAACGTAAGCAGCACTTGAGGATTTGTTTTGCAGATACTGGGAGAGCACCAGCTGTTTGCTAAATTCTTGGAGTGTTCCTTCAGGCTTGATTGTGTTGACTCATAGGTCTTGTTGTTATGGGAGACGGTTTTCGTAGGGTCCCGAGGAAGATCGAGGCCGTACAGCTTTGGCCCAGACTTGTATACGGACGGGGGTCCGCAGATTTTTGGGCTTAGCAGGTTTTTACCGCCGTTTCGTGCTGGATTGTTAGTGTATCGCTGCACCGTTGACTAAACTGACCGGAAAGGAGGTTCCTTATCTTGGGCTGAGGCATGTATGCGGAGTTTTCGGCAGTTGGAGATTCGGTTGACAACTGCAACAGTTCTTTCTTGCTTTCTGTTTCGGGCGACTTTGTCGTTTAACTGTGATGTGTCGCGAGTGGGGCTCAATTATGCGTTGATGTGGCACTATAGAGTTATCTCTTTTGCTTCCCGACAGTTGGAGGAAGTAAGAGCAGGATATCCCACTCATGATCTGGAGATGGCCGAGGTGGTCGTGCGTTGAAGATCCGAGGACACTGCTTGTTTGGAGAGCCGTGTCAGATTTTCATGGACCACCAGAGCTTAACGTACATCTTCCTGTAGCAGGGTTTTGATTGTTGAGACAGCGCCGTTGGATGGAACGTGTGGAGGATTGTGTTTGTGAGATCCTTTGGTTACCCATGGCAAGGCGATTTTGGTAGCTGATGCTTGAGTCGTAGGCCCGGGGTTAGCTTGTTCCAGTGGTGTGCAGTTCAGAGACAGTCTTCTGCAGATTTACAGTTCTGTGTGATCATGGAGTATGGCTAGGTTCGCCTCTTCTGAGGGGACAACTTGCTCATGTCCGCGCCCGACTATTTTTCCTTAATCGTTTTCGTGAGGCACAGCCCACCGATGCTCATTGTCTGTGATACTTGAGCACGTTCGGCAGGGTAAAGATGTGGAATCCTAGATTTGTGACTAGGGTGTGCTATATTCCGGACTCGTTGGTGTGTACCTGATACTGATAGGTAGAGACGCGAGGTCCCAGAGCAGGCGCATCGGTCATCTTTCTGTGTTCATCGAAGTACCGCCAAGATGTAACGTGACTTAAGAGTTAGTTACTGGTGGACAGGATGAAAAGAGTGAAGTTTCAGATTTTGTTCAAGGTGTCTGTTTGGTTGTGAGTTAAGGTTGAGCATTTAAGACCGGCTGGAGAGTTGCAACCTTTAACTGTTCCGGAGAGGGAATGGGAGCAGATCTCCATGAATTTTTTCGTTGTGGCGTCTACCCAGGTTTAGTCAGGGTGTGACTCCTTTTGGGGTGTTGGTTGTCCGGTTATTCTCAATTGCTCGGTTGTTCTTTGTTAAGTTTGTGCGTTGCACGGAGTTCCTTCATGCATTGTATCCAATTGGGGGCACCCTGTTCGCTAGCCGTAATTGGAAGAAGCTTCAGGAAGCCTTGGGTACTGGTTGAGCTTTAGCTCCGCTTTTCCATCTGTGGGACGATGGTCAGTTGAGCGGACTATACAGACTCTGGAGGATATGCATGTGCGTATGTACTAAGTGTTTGTTGGCTGTTGGGATCATCACTTGCCATTGTTTGGGTTCTCCTTCGATAGCTATTATCAGGAGACATTCCAATTAGCAACCTTTAGGTTTTGTTGTTAGGTAGTGTCGGTCGCCATTCTGTTTTCTGACTCTGCGTGAGTAGGATTTTTGGACCCAGCTAGTCTAAAGACTTCGGAGATGATCCAGTTGGTTAAGGTCAGGATGAGAGTAGTCCAGTGCGAACAGAGGTCTTATGCCGACCATGGTGGTCGCAGACTTGAGTTCGCAGTGGGAGATTATGGATTCCTATGGATTTTTCCGATGAGTGACGTGTTGAGTTTTGGGAAGCTTATCCCAGGATTGTAGGTCCTTTTGAGATCCTTAAAGCAAGTTAGTTTCGTTGCCTTTTATTTGGCACTTCCGCCCAGATTATTGAGTATTCACCCCATTATTCCTTGTGTCGATACTTTGCTAATACCATCGTGATATTTCTCACATGATTCAGCACCAGACCATTTAGGTTGGACGCGATCTTTTCGTTCACCGGCAGCCATTTGTGTTAATGGCTCGGCAGGTGGAGAAACTTCGGTCAAGGGTCTTGCCATCTGTGGGGAGTTTTCTTAGGCGTAACCGTATAGTGAGGAGATCACTTGGGAGGCCGCGGGCGAGATTTAGGAGTTTTGTACGCATCTCTTTGAAGGTACGCTTAGTGAGAATTTTAAATTCGGGGACGGATTTTTATAAGGGGGGAGACTGTAACGTTTTAGAAATCGTTATGTGAATTTCTCCGTTTTTGGGTAAAATTGTCGGTATTTTCCGTTTTAAACCGACTGTGATCAAACGGCCATATAAACTTGCCAGCACCTACTATAACTAAAATAAAGCTAGTGCGCAAGCTTTAGGGTTATATAGGACGTTTTGGTTCGATTAGAATTTTTCCCAATTTTAATATTTTTTAATGCGGTATTCACATTTTGGGAAATTTCCTTCTTTGAAAGTTTTGCAAATAAATCAAGTTAAGTAAAACCAAACCTTCACTTAGTATCTAGATATTTTGTTTGGGTATTAGATTTAAGTTTTTAAGAAAAGAAAAAGAATGCAATAGGTGGCTTCATGCATGCATGTATGTGTGAATGCATTAAATTGCATTTATTGATGGAATGAACTAGAAAACCCTACACAAACCCTTCCCTTCCACACTTGGCCGAAATCCCTCTTTTCCCTTCTGCTCTTGATCATTTCCCTTCCATTTTTGAATCAATACAAGCCAATAAATCCCTAAAATCCCAAAATATATCAAAAAATACTTCAAGTCTTGAGTTTTAGCATCTTGGATCACTTGGAGCTAGGAAAGCTTGGATCTTGGAAGCAAGGGTTGATAGGTATAATCCCTAATCTGTTAATTAGGAGTTTTTATATTTTGTAGCTCGTTGGTTGTAGCATAAAACACTTTAAATATCGATTAGTGCAATATCGTGTTTTTAGTGTCCTTTTTGAACCACTGTTAACTGCTATGACCTGGATTTTGTACAGAAAAATCAAACAAAATTATGGTGATGTACTAGCGACCCTGGAGAACCACCTGAGACACGAGACCTGTTAGTTATGTATATGACCTAGAGTCCATTGTTGTACATATGATGTATATTATGATGGATGCTTGGATATATACAGAGAGGACTTTCTTGCTCGTCATGATAGTATGCTATTTGGTTTCACTTTATCTTAACATGTTGACTTGTATTGGTTTACTGCCTTTCTCTCATATGTTGATAAAGCCCTTAGGATCTGTACTCGACTACTGGGATTATGATGAGATCATACTAGTGGGGGCTACGGTAGTCGATGAGTACATCCTATAAATGTTCCTAGTCGAGGGTGTATCGAGACGGGGCATCGATACACCAGAGTAGACTGGCGTATACGCATCTTGACCCATATGATGGGCGATGGATGATCCCATATCCATCGGTGTTTGACATCAAGGATGGTGTACGGGTGCTCAGTGGAGACTGGGTACACTGGACAGACTCGCCGAGAACTCCCAGATGGTGATATACCACACGTCAGATGGCAGTTCTCCGGTGACACTGGTGCAGGGTAGTCTGTAGACCCGAGATCGTCATAGAGACTTGTGTGATTCCCACTGTGCTTTGATTTCCACCTTACCACTTCCAAGAGGGCGTGCAAAACGGTGGCTTTTGGGTACAGTCCCGAATCACATGGAGGCAATGAGCGATAGGAGGGGATTCGTCTCTCCCGGTATAGGGAGTTGATGTCGTGCTGTGTTCGATTGGCTATAACTGGAAGTCCCTGGCCAGGGCTGATATAGAGATATACTGGTAAGTGTTACCAGTAGTTTCTGGACTTGTTATGAGCCTCACATCGACACGACTTATCGGTTACTGGGGTCTGACGTATACCACCCCTAGACTTGATATGCGACATATCAGACGAACAGACCGGACTGTACGGGAGTGTTACTTATTGGATTCACAGGAGAACGGACAGGCTAGCTTGTTGATCTTCTGATCGCTCAATACCTAGGTGGATGTTACGTTTAGCTGACCGCTTGCAGCTTGTGGGTGTTTGATATGATCATCACCTGCTACCGGCGTATTGACGATTCTTTAGAGTCCTACACAGAGGTTTCTTGGCTCAGGCAAAACGGAGTAGAGGCACGTATGTGATATGTGTAGGATCGAGGATAATGCGATATGAGATACCGTATTATATTCTCGTGATATTTAGATATGAATCAGGACATCGGATCAAGTGTTGATTCGATGAATCGGTACATGATATATTAGTCGGTTATATTCGATATAGCCGGATCGTTGGATCAAGTGTTGATTCGATAATTTAATGTATAATGATATATATGATATATTGTATTACATTATCTAATATTGACTCACTTTATTATTTCAATTTCTCACCGGATTAATACATTGATATATATGCGATTATGTTAATTGTATTATTTTCTTTTGTTACAAATATATAATATATATGTGATATATATTATTGTGACATGATATGATTTATTATGAAACATGATTAGGGATGATAAAAAGGGATTAGGGTTTGATTAGGGTTAGCTCCTTCAAGTTCATTCTAGAAGGATTCTATTTTGTCTTGGTTAAGATATTATGGTTGATACTTATCCTTAACCTAACCAAACCCTAACTCTAGTTTATTCTCTACAAGTTTTATCCTCTCATCCTTAACCATGGTTCTATAATCAATCATATACTCTTGACTACTATTCATCACAAAAGGATTATTCTCTTTTGATTTTCTTCATCTTCTTCTCTCTTGAGTTTGAGAGAAAGCTTACTAGTTAATCCTTTTATGATGATTTATTGTGAGAAAGTAAAATAAAAAGAAAGCATAAATACTACTCCATCATCCTCATCTAATCTAGCCCATTAGATTAGGGTGTTCATCTCTTTAGATTGAGAAAGCTTGGGTTATAGCAACTTCGACGTAAATCATCGGAGAATCGGAACACTTCAAGCTAGCATGGATCGTTCGAGTCGTGGAGCCTCTCTTGAGTCCTGGAGATCGTGGATCGCGGCGAAGGGACTTCTACTCGGAGCTTGTGAAGCGAAGGAGCGGACTACAAAGGTTGTAATCCCTCACACTTAGCTTTAAAGATATTATCTTGCATGCTAAACCCTAATAATCTAGCAAAGATCCCGTCTTTGGGTTGTTCGGCACATGTAAAATTTTATTCGGTCATGTTTGATGCTTTATGAACCTTCATAAGTGTGCCTAGGAACCCAACAAGACCCGCCCCACCGGCATGGGCCGGCGACTCTTTGAAGAATTCCGGCGACGCCAGCTATGGGGGGAGGTGATGGGGTTTGGATTTTGTGGGTAGTTGTCTGCTGTTGGTTAGGGGTGTTTGGTACTGTTTACTTTTTAGTATTTGCCGTATGCAAAATCTGGGACCGCTTTCCTATAATCTAGTGTTTTGTGTCCGCGCGATACGTTATACGACACAGACCGTGCACTTCGTGCTGGTTTTGCTCTTGAGTTGGTTTCGTCGTGTCGCTACGTACGTTAGCCACAATACAAATACTTGGGAGTAGGTTTGGAGTTGTTGTGTCGTTAAAACGTAGTTTGTTCGTGTTTTTAGTCAATTGCAAATATACACTTGTGTTATCGGTTTGTTGTTTTAGGTTCGCAGGCGGGGACTTCGGACGCTGCGAAGAAGGGAAAACAAGTGGTTGGCTTCACTTAGCCAGGAGCGTTGGTGAGTAGATTTAACATCTACAGGGGAATCGCCCGCATGGCGTTATGCTTCTGGGCTAGAAATGTTGTATTTTGTCGCATATTCTATTGCATATTTAGAATTGCGCATACACCCTATTGCTTAGTTACTTATTGTGCTTGGACTAATATCCTTGGGACACTGCACTATTATTGACGGCTTATGTTGCACGAGCACTGATTGTAGCCACACACACCGTCAATAACTGTCATGACACGCACAACACCCTTATAGATATGATATTGTTTGGTTAGGGATATTGATTCATATTTCCTTGTGCGTATGACATATAGCATACCTGTATACCTACATGCTCACGCATATGCCCTGACATGTTTACATGCTATTTACCCATATACCTATATGGTTTTATACCATTGTGATAGGTATATACACTGTCACGACCCGAAAGTACGGAACATGACCGTCACTTAAACTACGAACGTCTCGAGGCGTACGTAATCTAAGTAAACCGAAAATCCAGAAATCCAAACCAAGAAAAGTAGTAGAGTGAAGGAAAACCAATTTAAAATCAAGTAGTTTTAATAGCATAAGCCGAGTTATGCGGTTTTAAAAAGATCAAGTATTTCCTGAAAATTTCGGCAGAGTCTCCTTTGTAAATACTGGCTCCCAAACGGGATACAACATGAATAGTATACGAAATCAATAAAAAGGCATCCCCAAGCGGGAGCTAGCTCTTCGTCAATCGACGGTCAAAACCATACAAGCAATATAATATACAACGCCAACGGCGAGGATCAAAACTCAAAAGGAACTCAAAACAACAACAAAACCACAGAAATACAACGCGTGACTCTAAAGTCGAAAGAATAAACATCACTGGTCTCTATCTCAAATAAATACATGTTTGGTTGATGGAACTTCTAGATACAACAGAAAAATGATATACAAGATATATAATGGGGGTACGATACAAGTAAACCCACCTACTAGCAAATCACCCGAAGGAAACTATGCCCGCAAAGCCGTAATGAAACCTGTAAGGCAAACCTGCAAGAAACTGGGGCACAACGGGGGTGAGTTGCCAACTCGTGAATAGAAAAACATCTACGGAAAGAAATCACATAAATAACGCAACCTAGGTCAAAGTTCATAATATATCATCAATTATATATATAACATGCAACCTATAACAAGGCTACGGTAAATATCTAACCCGAGTGTAATATCATGTGCCCGTGTCAGTGCCTCAGGTAGCAATATATCATATGAATGAGGTATGAATGCATGAAAATAGAATACATGTAAATAAAGAACTGTTTTCATAATTTAGTGAGATTTCCTTTGTATTTTTAAAATGAGGTATCATAATGAAATCAGCATAAAACAGTGCCTAGCATCGGCACAAAACGTAATCCCAATATCTCGATATCTCTGTATCACAGTCTCTGTACCTCAGTATCTCGAAATCCCAATGTCTCAATCACAATATCTAGGGCGCCGTCAGTCCAGACCGGCCCCTACCATCCATCTCAAGACCACGACGGTATCCTCCGGATATCCGACGCGTCGGGTAAAATCACCGGTATGTAGTGCTCCCCTGCCAGGCTCACATCGTCATCATCACACGCTTCTTGCCCCGGGGTACCTTACCGGGTCCACCATGTACACGAAACGGTTCATCCGTCTCCTCGAATCGGGTCTCGAAATCCATCAGCAAACTCATGGTGGACGACTCATACATCATGGGAAAAACCGCACTTTTTATTTAAAAAGAGAGAAATCAGTTTATATAAGTTTTTCGGTTTTCCCCCCAAATCCAGAAAACTTCATGGAAATCCGAATCCAAATCATCAATAGAATGTAAAACCATGATATAGGCATAACAATGAATAACAGTATGCATGAAGTGACAAGTAATAACTACAATGTTAAGCTGGCATATAAGGCAGGTACACTAATATCATGTCAAATTACTAACTAACAAGCTAAGTCAAGCAATAATATTTTCTAAGGTGTTCGTGACATGGCAATTACCGATGAAGATGTGTGTGAGCCGGCAAGTAAGTGTACGTGGTACATACTCATCATCAGTAATGGTGCCGGTGTCCTAACAATATGATATCAACATTGCAATAAGAAATTATAACATAAGTATGCGATGCGAAGCGAACCACAATAACAAGCGGGAGCTGAAAACTAGACGCAACTGTAACTAACCTGCATTAATCTAATATAAGTCCTACAAATGGTGCCTTTTGAAATAACACGAATCATGGGGTTTTGAAAATAGGGGCTACGGTGTTTTTATGAAAAGATACGTCTTTTGAAATATCCGTAGGATCCCTTGGGCTGTCTTTTAAAATACCCACGATTCGTTAGTTTTTGAAATAGGTAAGAATCGAATCTAATCTAACAACTAAACTAAACTAAAGGGCTAAGCTAACAAGCTGGACTACAGGTAAGGAAACCGCCTAACATCTGAGTCGATACATATACATACCTGTATATATATTAGTCGGTGATCCCGCCTCAATAATATCATATCCGATACCATATCTATAATCAGACATCCCAAGTCAAGAGTGCGGATCAATCATCAATATATAGCTCGTACGTAAATCCGTCGTACGGCATCCCAAATCGGGGTACGGGTCAATATCAAATTCCTCACACCATTCCTCTGGTATCCTCTTTATTCAAGATCAAAGTCTAGGGTACTGACCTATGTCTAGTACAATAATAATATCCTCAATATACTCATGATCTGACTACAGATCGACAATCTCGTACAAACCGATACCGTCAGCACATAGCATCATCAAAGGTATACATCGCCCGATACGGCCTAATATCAATATCCTAGCATATCATGCCTCATATCACGATCACATGTCGACCATTTTATTTAGAACACTATTCACCCGTATCGCCGCCCCAAGATCCGCTATAACACCAGGACGTACCTCAAGTACGAATCCTGCCATCTCACCGATATCACAACCACAAAACAAATCTCATCGACTCAGCTCAATCCCAAGTATCATCCTCAAATCCGTATGTGAACACATAGTCCCATACCCATGTGAACACATAACTATAAAGAATCCCATGAGCACATATAAATAGGAATGTATGCAAGTATGTATGTGTGTATGTGTAGTGCAACACTACCCTAGGGTTCGCAACACTAAAGTAATCCAACACACCAATATCCATCTTAACATCGTTATTAATCCCAAATAACATATAATAATTGTTGGTGTGTATACGCATCCGTATACACCACCACGGACTGCGGGGGTGCTATACGCCATCCACCCGACTTCTCCCCGTAGATATAAATCTACTCACCTGATCCTCGCTCGCCGGTGCCGACGTCGCCACACGCTTGCTTGTCGTCTCGAAGTCCACATGGGGGTACCAACATATCACAACGCATCGTATCGCATTAAAATCCGACTCATGACCAAAACGACACACGAATCCCACATAAGTCAAAACCTATGGTTGCTTTCACAAATCAACCCAAAAAGTCTCGACGTCGGTGTACAAACGCCAGACCATCGAGAAAAAACCCAAATACACTCATCTGCACATTCACGAACACTAATTTTAATATAAAATAGGTTAAAACTCACAAAAAACCCAATTTCACTTAAAAAGTCATTTTTCCGAAAATCTAGCAAGCACAAATCACCGTTTTAGTACAAAACTCGATGTAGAAATGAATCTAGCGGCCACAATATCCACTCAATATCATAACCAAGTCATATAAACCATTACAATAATTTATTCTCATCAAAATATATATATTTACAAAACCTAGTTAACAAAACTAGCACAATTTTCCATTTTAGCTCAAAACTTAGTGTTTTAATCAACTTTAACTATTTTAACAATTCTAGTGGCTAAAATGCCCACTAAATAACTTAATTAAGTCACCCAAACCCAAACTAAATTTTAAACTCACTAATTATAATAGATCTAAAAAAACTAGTTTGCAATTAGCTTAATTATGATAATTTAGATGTAGAAATTAGCAAATTTGGCACTTAGATTACACTTTCCATGACTTAGCATGATAACTACACTATACAATCATAAACAATGTTAAAAACCCTCACTTGATTTTAAAAACCCAATTCTAGAATTTCCAAACCCTAACTTTAAAATTCTAACTAGCAATTCAAAATTTAATTTAAACCACTCATTAACTTAATTGAAGAAATAATCAACCAATTTAACAAAAAGCCAAGATTTATTATACCTCAAGAACAATGGAACAAACATAGAACATGGCCTCCAAATTGAAATCTTTGCATCAAGATCCATGCTAAAAGAGATAAGGGAAAATGGGTAGGGATTGGATTTTTATTTTGTGGAATTTTTGTGTTGATTTTTGGGCATTTTGTGATGAAATTTTGATGAGAAATGAGAGGAAAAGAGAGAGGGGCTGCTGTTGTGGGAAAGGAGAGAGAGAGGGTCGGCTGAATGGGGAGGGGGGAGAGAGAGGGAGGTGGGGAAAAAGTCAAGGTAATACCCAAAAGTCAAAGCCCAAACTCCTTTTGCCCAATTTCTTTCATTCCTTTGTTCTCTTTTCTTTGTTTTTTTTTTGTGAGATGAAAGGCCCAAGAATGGTGGGCTGTAAAGGGGCCGGCCAGATCTATAGGAGAGGGGGTGTGGGTTTTGTTTGGGTGAGAAAAAAAGATAAATGTTGTACCCCTCTTCCATCGACACTAATTTCACCGAAAAAAGCCTTTTTCTTCGATATTTTCTAAACCGTTTTGGCAAACCATTTCATTTCAAAAACCACATGATAAAATTTTGTTTAATGTGTTATGATGCACAAAATTTGTTTCAACTCATTTCAATTTGTAATTTTCCCTAATTAAATGTATTAGTGACGGCTTAAAATAATAATAAAATAAATTTTTTTCAGAAAATTTGAAATTTCAGTAGTGGCTCAATAAACACCAAATACTAGCAATTACATAGCTAGAATATGTATATTTAATTTTTATAATAAGATATTTGCATTTTGACTTTTTTACAGAAAACCCCCTTATTTTACCGATTTTCCGAAATTTCACCGAAACGATTTTCAAAACGTTACAATCTTCCCCCCTTAAAGAAATTCGGTCCCCGAATTTAAATTAAAACTTCCCCCAAATACTAAAATATTTCAGCCAAAACCATCAAATCGCCGGGGCTCCGAAATCATAAATAAATAAAATAAATCGTAGAGCAACGCATGCGCATGAAAAATGAGCATATAACTCAAATCAGAACTCCGTCAAGCATCCCGCAATCATCGGAGTCATGGGGAAGACATCAATACCAAATCCAAAGCAAAACCGATATGATATAACTCGAAACTATACATGTAAAATATATTCAGGTACTGTCCTCTGACTAGTCCTGCTCAGTACGAAAATACATAGCAATATCATAAAAATGTACTGCTCTATAAGAAAAATCAATCCCAAAATACGCGTATGAACACTACGCGCGTCTTGTGCGCACGGAAATCAAAATCCAAATATGTGTCATACATATGCACAGAAACAACATCTAAGTGCATCGGGTGTGCACGAAACATCTGTCGTAGGCAACATGTGTGCCTGACAGCAAAATCAGGTGCATCTGACATGCACGAAAAATCTCGATTTAGTGCATCTGGTGTGCACCAAAATCACACTTCAAAACATGCGCCCAACATGCGCGAAAATCCAAATCAGGTGCATCCATCGTGCACAAAATCATGAAATCCAATATCAAGTGCCGAACATGCGCAAAATCAAATCAGGTGCACAAGGTGAACAAAACAAATATCGAACATCACCATCGAAATCAAAGTCCAATGCATCTAAGTGCACAAAAGGCGTATCACTGCACTGCAAGCATATATAAACTATACAGAGTGCAGGAACCAAATCGTGTGCGTGCATACGCACAAAATCAACTCAAATGTCTAAAACCGTAAAATCACAAACATGTGAAACCCAAGCACGAAAACGATATCAAGTGCAACACTGTGCAAGGATCGTAAATCCTCAATCATCAAAATCAAATCATTCGAATAAATCACCCAAAACATCGAAATCAATAATGGCAGCATAGTACCGCTCAAGCGCATCCTCTAAGAATCTCGGGCCAACTGTCGCGGTCACTAGTGGGACGTCTCGTAGATGATCATGAACTCTAGCCTGCTGGTGTGCGTAACAATGACCACTCCTGGGTCAAGGTCTTCACTGGGAATTACCAATCTCTCGGTCCATCGGCTCATCGGCCTTGTCAGGTGTGCTAACGGGGATGATCCCGTTCTGGCACGTCTCTTGTCATCTCCCGGTCAATCATCGCGACCACTCGTAAGACAGCATATTACTGGCGTCGGCCTCTGGCTCTCTGAATATACGTGACACATCTGATCCTGGGTGCAAGTATCATTGTAGCAGTGTCCTGGAAGGAATCCTGCTCACGGTCTCTTCCATGTCTCGTCTCTGCCAACTGTCTGGAAGTCATCGTCCTTTCCTATATCTGCATCTTGCTCCGGAACGGCTGCATACCCATCGCGACTCCTTCTGGAAGGTATATCCAGTACTCTGCCTCAGCATGCGTATCGCATCTCTGATGTCGACGGAGTGGAACGTCGTCTTATCCAGATCTTGTACGGACCTCTTTACTCCACTTTCTCTAATGTCGACTGCTTCAGACTCGTCTCATCGTGGCTACATGGACTGAGCTCCAACGGCTATCCTCGTATCGAGAGTCTCCCAAGAAATGCATCTCACCACCTAGCATCCGAATTAAGTCGAGCCATCCGATCGAGTCGTCAAAACCTCATAATCCCCCAAGAGCTCAACCTCTTGGGCACAGTTTAATAGTATCGAGTACATACCACAGCATCGGTGGTCCAGCCGTAGAAGGGCAAACCCAAGCCTCACTAATGGCGCCGTAGAACTGCCGCAAACCCGAAGGTTCAAAGGCTTTCACACGGTCATTAAGTCGAGTTAGGGTTTCATTCTTCTAGAGGGACCATAGAATTGCCTGCATGTCTTTCCGACTACTTTAAACTTGGAATAATAGATTTCTGACATTCGATCGTCTCTGTCGACTCTTAATGTCTCCGCGTGAAGTTGTCTCTAGCTGGAATCAATCTATCTGATGACCTCGCATCGGGGTAGGCGAACGATCTACATGTCCTAGTCATTCATCCTCGATGACTAGCGACCTTATATCATCTCTTAGTACAACTCATTCTGCACTAAATCCAGCATCTGGGGCAATATCTCGTCGTTCGCAGCAATAACTGGCTCGCTCGTCTGCACGCTGAACGGTGCCTCAATCATCAGGAGTAAGCAATACTTCAATGGTCATCAAAATCTGGCTGGCCTCTATCAGTGGCTCAATCCTCTAGTGCAAATAGGCACGTCCGAGTAATCTCATACAGCAATCCACCCAACGCTCGTGGCGCGAAGACACAATGAAAAGACACATCTCTGCAATCGTGTGTCGCCGGAATCATGCCCTGGTCAGTCCTCGTTCTTGACGAGCACGTGCTGACCGCAACTATAGCTGTAGCTCTCCCTGCCCGTAATCGTGGCAGCAAAACCACAACTGGTACTGATGAGGCTTGATCGGAATGAATATAATACTGAGCAAAGAAATGTACATCCTAAGGCTTCTTAAGTGGAGTAGCGTATCGTAAATATGCCGCGGAACATACCTACGGTACGTCACTCTACTTTAGTCACCTATTCCATCAACCAAGGGTCATCCTACGCTCCGAAGGTAAAACCTAACGCTCTGATACCAACTTTGTCACGACCCGAAAGTACTGAACATGACCGGCACTTAAACTACGAACGTCTCGAGGCGTACGTAATCTAAGTAAACCGAAAATCCAGAAATCCAAACCAAGAAAAGTAGTAGAGTGAAGGAAAACCAATTTAAAATCAAGTAGTTTTAATAGCATAAGCCGAGTTATGCGGTTTTAAAAACATCAAGTATTTCCTGAAAATTTCGGCAGAGTCTCCTTTGTAAATACTGGCTCCCAAACGGGATACAACATGAATAGTATACGAAATCAATAAAAAGGCATCCCCAAGCGGGAGCTAGCTCTTCGTCAATCGACGGTCACAACCACACAAGCAATATAATATACAACGCCAACGGCGAGGATCAAAACTCAAAAGGAACTCAAAATAACAACAAAACCACAGAAATACAACGCGCGACTCTAAGGTCGAAAGAATAAACATCACTGGTCTCTATCTCAAATAAATACATGTTTGGTTGATGGAACTTCTAGATACAACAGAATAATGATATACAAGATATATAATGGGGGTACGATACAAGTAAACCCACCTACTAGCAAATCACCCGAAGGAAACTATGCCCGCAAAGCCGTAATGAAACCTGTATGGCAAACCTGCAAGAAACTGGGGCACAACGGGGGTGAGTTGCCAACTCGTGAATAGAAAAACATCTACGGAAAGAAATCGTATAAATAACGCAACCTAGGTCAAAGATCATAATATATCATCAATTATATATATAACATGCAACCTATAACAAGGCTACGGTAAATATCTAACCCGAGTGTAATATCATGTGCCCGTGTCAGTGCCTCAGGTAGCAATATATCATATGAATGAGGTATGAATGCATGAAAACAGAATACATGTAAATGAAGAACTGTTTTCATAATTTAGTGAGATTTCCTTTGTATTTTTAAAATGAGGTATCATAATGAAATCAGCATAAAACAGTGCCTAGCATCGGTACAAAACATAATCCCAATATCTCGATATCTCTGTATCACAGTCTCTGTACCTCAGTATCTCGAAATCTCAATGTCTCAATCATAATATCTAGGGCGCCGTCAGTCCAGACCGGCCCCTACCATCCATCTCAAGACCACGACGGTATCCTCCGTATATCCGACGCGTCGGGTAAAAACACCGGTAGGTAGTGCTCCCCTTCCAGGCTCACATCGTCATCATCACGCGCTTCTTGCCCCGGGGTACCTTACCGGGTCTACCATGTATCCGAAACGGTTCATCCGTCTCCTAGAATCGGGTCTCGAAATCCATCAGCAAACTCATGGTGGACGACTCATACATCATGGAAAAAACCGCACTTTTTATTTAAAAAGAGAGAAATCAGTTTATATAAGTTTTTCGGTTTTCCCCCCAAATCCAGAAAACTTCATGGAAATCCGAATTCAAATCATCAATAGCATGTAAAACCATGAATATAGGCATAACAATGAATAACAGTATGCATGAAGTGACAAGTAATAACTACAATGTTAAGCTGGCATATAAGGCAGGTACACTAATATCATGTCAAATTACTAACTAACAAGCTAAGTCAAGCAATAATATTTTCTAAGGTGTTCGTGACATGGCAATTACCGATGAAGATGTGTGTGAGCCGGCAAGTAAGTGTACGTGGTACATACTCATCATCGGTAATGGTGCTGGTGTCCTAACAATATGATATCAACATTGCAATAAGAAATTATAACATAAGTATGCGATGCGAAGCGAACCACAATAACAAGCGGGAGCTGAAAACTAGACGCAACTGTAACTAACCTGCATTAATCTAATATAAGTCCTACAAATGGTGCCTTTTGAAATAACACGAATCAAGGGGTTTTGAAAATAGGGGCTACGGTGTTTTTATGAAAAGATACGTCTTTTGAAATATCCGTGGGATCCCTTGGGCTGTCTTTTAAAATACCCACGATTCGTTAGTTTTTGAAATAGGTAAGAATCGAATCTAATCTAACAACTAAACTAAACTAAAGGGCTAAGCTAACAAGCTGGACTACAGGTAAGGAAACCGCCTAACATCTGAGTCGATACATATACATACCTGTATATATATTAGTCGGTGATCCCGCCTCAATAATATCATATCCGATACCATATCTATAATCAGACATCCCAAGTCAAGAGTGCGGATCAATCATCAATATATAGCTCGTACGTAAATCCGTCGTACGGCATCCCAAATCGGGGTACGGGTCAATATCAAATTCCTCACACCATTCCTCTGGTATCCTCTTTATTCAAGATCAAATCTAGGGTACTGACCTATGTCTAGTACAATACTAATATCCTCAATATACTCATGATCTGACTACAGATCGACAATCTCGTACAAACCGATACCGTCAGCACATAGCATCATCAAGGGTATACATCGCCCGATACGGCCTAATATCAATATCCTAGCATATCATGCCTCATATCACGATCACATGTCGACCATTTTATTTATAACACTATTCACCCGTATCGCCGCCCCAAGATCCGCTATAACACCAGGACGTACCTCAAGTACGAATCCTGCCATCTCACTGATATCACAACCACAAAACAAATCTCATCGACTCAGCTCAATCCTAAGTATCATCCTCAAATCCGTATGTGAACACATAGTCCCATACCCATGTGAACACATAACTATAAAGAATCCCATGAGCACATATAAATAGGAATGTATGCAAGTATGTATGTGTGTATGTGTAGTGCAACACTACCCTAGGGTTCGCAACACTAAAGTAATCCAACACACCAATATCCATCCTAACATCGTTATTAATCCCAAATAACATATAATAATTGTTGGTATGTATACGCATCCGTATACACCACCACGGACTGCGGGGGTGCTATACGCCATCCACCAGACTTCTCCCCGTAGATATAAATCTACTCACCTGATCCTCGCTCGCCGGTGCCGACGTCGCCACACGCTTGCTTGTCGTCTCGAAGTCCACATGGGGGTACCTACATATCACAACGCATCGTATCGCATTAAAATCCGACTCATGACCAAAATGACACACGAATCCCACATAAGTCAAAACCTATGGTTGCTTTCACAAATCAACCCAGAAACTCTCGACGTCGGTGTACAAACGCCAGACCATCGAGAAAAAATCCAAATACACTCATTTGCACATTCACGAACACTAATTTTAATATAAAATAGGTTAAAACTCACAAAAACCCCAATTTCACTTAAAAAGTCATTTTTCCGAAAATCTAGCAAGCACAAATCATTGTTTTAGTACAAAACTCGATGTAGAAACGAATCTAGCGGCCACAATATCCACTCAATATCATAACCAAGTCATATAAACCATTACAATAATTTATTCTCATCAAAATATATATATTTACAAAACCTAGTTAACAAAACTAGCATAATTTTCCATTTTAGCTCAAAACTTGGTGTTTTAATCAACTTTAACTATTTTAAAAATTCTAGTGGCTAAAATGCCCATTAAATAACTTAATTAAGTCACCCAAACCCAAACTAAATTTTAAACTCACTAATTATAATAGATCTAAAAAAACTAGTTTGCAATTAGCTTAATTATGATAATTTAGATGTAGAAATTAGCAAATTTGGCACTTAGATTACACTTTGCATGACTTAGCATGATAACTACACTATACAATCATAAACAATGTTAAAAACCCTCACTTGATTTTAAAAACCCAATTCTAGAATTTCCAAACCCTTAACTTTAAAATTCTAACTAGCAATTTAAAACTTAATTTATACCACTCATTAACTTAATTGAAGAAATAATCAACCAATTTAACAAAAAGCCAAGATTTATTATACCTCAAGAACAATGGAACATACATAGAACATAGCCTCCAAATTGAAATCTTTGCATCAAGATCCATGCTAAAAGAGATAAGGGAAAATGGGTAGGGATTGGATTTTTATTTTGGGGGATTTTTGTGTTGATTTTTGGGCATTTTGTGATGAAATTTTGATGAGAAATGAGAGGAAAAGAGAGAGGGGCTGCTGTTGTGGGAAAGGAGAGAGAGAGGGTCGGCTGAATAGGGAGGGGGGAGAGAGAGGGAGGTGGGGAAAAAGTCAAGGTAATACCCAAAAGTCAAAGCCCAAACTCCTTTTGCCCAATTTCTTTCATTCCTTTGTTCTCTTTTCTTTGTTTTTTTTTTTTGTGAGATGAGAGGCCCAAGAATGGTGGGCTGTAAAGTGGCTGGCCAGATCTATAGGAGAGGGGGTGTGGGTTTTGTTTGGGTGAGAAAAAAAGATAAATGTTGTACCCCTCTTCCATCGACACTAATTTCACCGAAAAAAGCCTTTTTCTTCGATATTTTATAAACCGTTTTGGCAAACCATTTCATTTCAAAAACCACATGATAAAATTTTGTTTAATGTGTTATGATGCACAAAATTTGTTTCAACTCATTCCAATTTGTAATTTTCCCTAATTAAATGTATTAGTGACGGCTTAAAATAATAATAAAATAAAAAAATTTCAGAAAATTTGAAATTTTAGCAGTGGCTCAATAAACACCAAATACTAGCAATTACATATCTAGAATATGTATATTTAATTTTTATAATAAGATATTTGCATTTTGACTTTTTTACAGAAAACCCCCTTATTTTACCGATTTTCCGAAATTTCACCGAAACGATTTTCAAAACGTTACATACACATATGAGACATAGCTACATGTACATCTGGCATACATATATACATATACCTGGAGGGTACTATGGATAGGTATAGACACATACCTTGCTACAGCTACTTTGACATCATACATACTTACATATGGACACACATATCTTGCTTTACCGACATGGTTACGTATACCTTGTTATAGCTACATGTTCACATATCTTGCTTTACCGACATCCGATCGAACCCGAACCGACAAAGTTAACCCCCTCTCTGGTTTTTTTTCAAAATCTGGGATTTTTCTGAATTAAAAATACCTAAAAATATCAGCAGGGAAACATAAGCACTTCTGTGAAAAACGAGCCCTTGTTCCGTACAAACCGCCGCGGAACCGCGGCCGTACCTCGCTTGTGCCGCGGAACCGCAGCAGTATTGAGGAATCAAGGACTAATTTTTGCACAGTTATTTCTCTTTCTGTGATTTAATTTTTATAGGTATTTTTAATCTGACTCAAGTGTTGAGAATTCTGAGGTTTATTTTGTAATCGATGATTCGATCGGAATATTTAAATTCGTTATTTTTTTCCGGATATTTAGAAACTGTTAAAAAGATCGAACGGATATCATTAACTCACTTTTTCCCGACATGAAAAATTTTCAAGTGTTGAATCTTTTCTCGAGTTTAAATCGTTCGGAAATACGTGCAAGTTTTTGTGGTGGACCCTCTAGAAGACAACAAACCTTAACTCGATTATGTGACCGTCTTGAACTGTCTTTTGAACCTTCGGGTTTGGGACAGTACGGCGTGCCACATGTGAGGCGTTGGCTTGACCCTTCTACGGCTGGACCGCTACTACTGTGACACATTCCGGATTATTTGAACTCCGCTCAAGTATTGAGCAATTTAGGAAATTTTGGGTATTTGATTATCTGTTCGGAAAGTTTAATACCGTCTATTTATCTGGAATGTGATACAATATGTGGAATTCATTGTGTTAGGAATGAAATGCGAAGTATGTGATATTTCGGATTTACGATGTCTAAAGTGATTGTGGATTCCAAATATTGTAGTTTTACAATTTCTTTTCTGTGACCGTAAGTGTAGTATGTAGTTGTATTGCCGGTTTTCGTTGCTATACGACAACGACGATCGGTGTATGCATACTTACTTACGTTGATGATATGTGATATTATGTGTTGTTGAGATATGATGTGCAGGATTGTCGCGATTGAATAGCCGGGGGTTTTATGTGAGATGAGAGTTTTATATTTTCATTCATGTAAATTCAAATGTAATGTAATATTCTTTTATTTGAGGCACTTCCAGGTTGAGGTTGATGCCACCAGTGTTGTATATTATTTACTTTTTCGCATTAGGATGGACCCAAGGAGGGGAGCACAGGTGACCGGGTTCTGGGGTTCAGTGGGAGGCCATCTCGAGGAGTCGAGACCGGGTCTCCTAAACTCCAGAATTGGTAAGGTCGCTTGCCGCTCTCGTAGGGGTCCAAGGTGTGGGCTTGGCTATTCATCGCGACTGTGGAATCCGTATTTTCTATTGTTGGTTAAATACTAAATATGGACGTCCTAGTATATCCCATATTATATCTATATTTTTGCTGCGATATCTGTGATGTGATCATTTGATATGTTGTGATGGATACAGTATATAGTATATATGATATATTATATAGACGTTACTTATGTTTTACACCCGCACTAGCCCTGCCCTGCTCTGTCGTTAGTTACCTAACCTAACGGTGCACGAGGGGACATCGAGGCGAATGCGGATAGCATAAGTGTACGTCGTATTTATCTGTGATGCTTAGGGAGCATAAGCTGATGGGATTATTTATTAATGAGATTAATAAAAAGAAAAGAAACCTAAAAGATGTTGTAGAATCAAAACTTTATAAAAAGGATAGCTACAGTTTTGCTTTGCATAGCGGTATATATGATATACCCTGCACCTTATTCGATGAGGAAAGAGCCGAGATCCCTTCACCGGGAGTGACCTCTTTAGCGAAACTGGCAGATGCTACAAATCTCGGTTTGTCTTTTGATTGCTTTTAGAGTTTTGCTTTGCACGGTGATATATATGATATGTCCTGCACCTTATTCGATGAGGAAAGAGCCGAGATCCCTTCACCGGGAGTGGCCTCTTTAGCAAAACTAATGAAAGCCTCAAAAACACTCCATTTCAAAATTTCACATGATTCTACGACGATATCAAGTTCATTACGCTCATGGTTTTCTGAAAAACCTGCCTAGCCCTCCGTCATTTCAGATAAAGACTAGTTAGTATTCGTGCTACGTTTGTTGACTATGTTAAGGCGTAGTGTGCGGTAGCTAATTAGTACTTATCTGCTAAAACATAAGATATGATTGGATTAAGGTAGTTGTACGACTTTGTTGACTATGTTAAGGGTCGTACAGGTGGGTTTAATTCAATCGGGAAATGACGGGTTGAACTTGGCTAGCAATTATGATTTGTTGACTATGTTAAGGTCATAAATTGCTATGGGCAAAATATTATCGGGGATTTCAAGTGTTGAAATTTGCAATGAGATTGCATACCTTCTATGAGATAGTTGGATCCCGATACCCACTGCGAGTAAGAGTTACTCCTGGGAGAATTTTACACAGGACAATTAGTCGATCAAGTAGGTGTCTAGAAAAGTGTTAACGGGGTTACGCCTCTGGGAAAACGAGGTTTACTTTAATTAGGTCCGTGCGAAAGCACGGGGAACCTCCCTCAAAGTACCGACACTGATCTGGCTAAAAGATTGACGAAATTGTAGGGTGTAATTAATCCCGGCTAATCTTACCTTTTAGGGTTTGAAGGTAGATTTGATAAAAACAGTGGGAGACATCCTGATTAGATAAGATAATAACCAATCTAATCTTGCAAGAGCATACGCTAAAGTGTTTTCTTCTCTCTCTCTCCAGGTAGCGACCATGTCAGGCCATAATCAAAATAATAATATGGATGTATTGACTGAACCCGCTTATTATACTGAGCAGGGGAACGTTGGACCCGTTCTTTCTTATAAGAGTTATAAGACTGAATAGAGAATAGGAGAATATCTGGATTCTCACGCCGCCCAAAAGAACATGCATGTTGATGCATCTTCTTCAGGTGTGTTAGTTATTGAAAACTGTTTCTCAGTTCACCCTACGTCCTGGGTATCAGATACCGGATCAGGATCCCACATATGTAAATTGTTCATGGGCTACGTAAAGGTAGAGAACTGGGAAAAGGTGATCATTCCATTCAAGTAGGGAACGGTGCAAGTATTGCAGCCAAAGCAGTTGGCGAATATCACCTAGTATTGCCAAGTCGTAATACACTGATTCTAAATGAGTGCTATTATATACCGAACATGATGTGCAACATTATATCAGTCTCTTTATTGAGTAAAGAAGGATATAATTTTGTAGTAAAGGATAATGTTATGAACATATTCCTAGATCAAAAGTTGATTGCATCAGGCTCGTTACATAATGGCATATTCATTCTAAATCAGAATACAGTCCTCAATAAACAAAACACACACAAGAGGAAAAGTTCATAAATGAACAAGTCCTTCTTGTGGCATTGTAGACTTGGTCATATCAATGCGACACGACTGGCTAAGTTACATAAGGATGGTTATTTGAATCCGTTCGAATTATCATCTTATGATACTTGCCATTCATGTCTTAAAGGAAAAATGACCAAAGCTCCGTTTAGTGGACACGGAGAGAGAGTTACTGAACTCTTAGGGCCGGTACATAGTGATGTATGCGGTCCCATGTCTACGCATGACAGGAACGGTTCTTCCTACTTCATTATATTCACTGACGATCTCTCTAGATTCGGACATGTGTTCCTAATGAAACACAAGTCTGAAGCTTTTGAGAAATTCAGAGAGTATAAGCATGAAGTAAAGAATCAAACGGGCAAAAGTATTAAGATTCTTCGATCTGATCGAGGAGGTGAATACTTAAGCAATGAGTTCCTAGATTATCTAAAAGAGAATGGGATTCTCTCTCAGCTTACTCCTCCTTATACACCACAGCACAACGGTGTATCGGAACGGAGGAATCGCACCCTATTAAATATGGTGCGCTCTATGATGAGCGAGGCTGAGTTGCCTATTTCCTTTTGGGGTTATGCGCTTGAGACAGCAGCATACCTATTGAATCAAGTTCCGTCTAAATCTGTGCCTACCACACCATATGAGATATGGAGTGGTAAGAGACCATATTTTAAACGAGTTAAGATATGGGGTTGTCCGGCCTATGTCAAAAGGCAAAATCCAGACAAACTCGAGGCACGGTCAGTTCTTTGCAAGTTTGTGGGATATCCTAAGAATTCCCAAGGATATTTTTTCTACCACGCTGAAGAACAAAAAGTGTTTGTTTCTCAATATGCCACCTTTTTGGAAAAGGAATTTCTGGCAAAAGAAATTAGTAGCAAAGAGGTAGAGCTGGAAGAGGTTCCAGAAACACAAATTGCAACTGAAGATTTAGTAGAACCAGAGGATTCAGTAGTACCCGACGAACCCCGGCCTCTCCGCCGATCTAGTAGGGTTTCTCATCCACCTGAGAGATACTACGGTTTTCTTATTGATGGTGGAAGCGAGGATTGCATCATGGAAGATGATGACCCGACTAGTTTCGAGCAGGCCATCACGAGTGGTGACTCTGTGAAATGGCTGGATGCAATGCGATCTGAGATGGAATCCATGTACACCAATAAAGTATGGATTTTGGAAAATGCTCCTGAAGGGGTAAAACCCATTGGGAGCAAGTGGATTTTTAAAAAGAAATTTGGTGTAGATGGAAAAGTTGAGACTTTCAAAGCTAGACTTGTAGCAAAGGGTTTTCGTCAACGACCAGGTGTGGATTATGACGAAACCTTTTCTCCAGTGGCTATGCTTAAGTCCATCCGGATCTTACTTGCCATTGCTGCATACCATGACTACGAAATCTGGCAAATGGATGTTAAGACCGCCTTTCTAAATGGTGATTTAGAAGAGTGTGTGTACATGACTCAGCCAGAGGGCTTCGTAGATAGTGGGAGCAGCGGAAAGGTGTGCAAACTGCTTAAATCCATTTATGGGTTAAAGCAAGCATCACGGAGTTGGAACATCTGTTTTGATGTTGTAGTCAAAGAGTTTGACTTCATCAAAAATATAGATGAACCTTGTATCTATAAGAAGGTGGCAGAGAGTAAGGCAGTCTTCCTCGTATTGTACGTGGATGACATACTCTTGATAGGAAATGATATTCCTATGCTGCAATCAGTCAAGGTCTTCTTATCACAAAGATTCTCAATGAAAGATCTAGGTGATGCCTCATGCATATTGGGGATTAGGATCTATAGAGATAGATCCAAACGGATATTGGGATTGTCCCAATCCAGGTACATTGACACCATACTAAAGAGGTTTAGTATGGAAGAATCCAAGCGTGGGAACCAACCCATGATCTCTGGACTCACTCTCTCCAAAGAGATGTCTCCTAAGACTGATTTGGAGAGAGCTCGCATGCAAGGGATACCCCATGCTTCGGCAGTAGGTTCTATCATGTATGCGATGCTATGTACCAGACCCGATGTAGCATACTCACTAAGTGTAGTGAGTCGGTATCAAGCAGATCCTGGAGAGAGTCACTGGACAGCTGTGAAGAATATTCTCAAGTACTTACGAAGGACTAGAGACATGTTCTTGGTGTATGGTAACGGAGAACTCCGGGTAGAGTCCTTTACCGATTCCAGTTTCCAAAATGATAAGGACGACTCTAAGTCCCACTCGGGATTTGTCTTTACCCTCAATGGAGGGGCGGTATGTTGGAAGAGTTCCAAACAGGATACCGTTGCAGACTCGACGACGGAGGCTGAATAAATCGCTACCAACGATGCTGCCAAAGTGGCTGTCTGGATGAAGAAGTTCATTACTGAACTTGGTGTGGTTCCATCCATTGAACATCCAATACCTCTATATTGCGATAACAATGGAGCTGTGGCTTAGGCCAAGGAATCCAGATCCCATCAGAAGTCCAGACATATTCTGAGGCGGTATCACCTGATCAGGAAGATAGTTGATCGCCGGGAGATCGAGGTCAGGAGAGTAGATACGAAGGATAACACTGCGGATCCACTCACGAAGGCCAATCCCCAGATACAGTTTGAGAGATTATTCGGGATGCTAGGTATAAGATACTACAGCAGCTGGCCTTAGTGCAAGTGGGAGATTGTTAGTTATGTATATTCCCTAGAGGCCATTGTTATACATATGATGTATATTATGATGGATGCTTGGATATATACAGAGAGGACTTTCTTGCTCGTCATGATAGTATACTATTTGGTTTCACTTTATCTTAACATGTTGACTTGTATTGGTTTACTGTCTATCTCTTACATGTTGATAAAGCCCTTAGGATCTGTACTCGACTACTGGGATTACAATGAGATCATACTAGTGGGGGACACGGTAGTCGATGAGTACATCCTATAAATGTTCCTAGTCGAGGGTGTATCGAGACGGGGAATCGATACACCAGAGTAGACTAGCGTATACGCATCTTGACCCATATGATGGGCGATGGATGATCCCATATCCATCGTGTTTGACATCAAGGATGGTGTACGGGTGCTCAGTGGAGACTGGGTACACTGGACGGACTCGCCGAGAACTCCCAGATGGTGATATACCACACGTCAGATGGCAGTTCTTCGGTGACACTCGTGCAGGGTAGTCTGTAGACCCGAGATCGTCATAGAGTCTTGTGTGATTCCCACTGTGCTTTGATTTCCACCTTACCACGTCCAAGAGGGCATGAAAAATGGTGGCTTTTGGGTACAGTCCCGAATCACATGGAGGCAATGAGCGATAGGAAGGGATTCGTCTCTCCCGGTATAGGGAGTTGATGTCGTGCTATGTTCGATTGGCTATAACTGGAAGTCCCTGGCCAGGGCTGATATAGAGATATACTGGTAAGTGTTACCAGTAGTTTCTCGACCTGTTATGAGCCTGACATCGACACGACTTATCGGTTACTGGGGTCTGACGTATACCACCTCTAAACTTGATATGCGATATATCAGACGAACAGACCGGACTGTACGGGAGTGTTATTTATTGGATTCACAGGAGAACGGACAAGCTAGCTTGTTGATCTTCTGATCGCTCAATACCTGGGTGGATGTTACGTTTAGCTGACCGCTTGCAGCTTGTGGGTGTTTGATATGATCATCACCTGCTACCGGCGTATTGACGATTCTTTAGAGTCCTACACAGAGGTTTCTTGGCTCAGGCAAAACGGAGTAGAGGCACGTATGTGATATGTGCAGGACCGAGGATAATGCGATATGAGATACCGTATTATATTCTCGTGATATTTAGATATGAATCAGGACATCCGATCAAGTGTTGATTCGATGAATCGGTACATGATATATTAGTCGGTTATATTCGATATACCCGGATCGTTGGATCAAGTGTTGATTCGATAATTTAATGTATAATGATATATATGATATATTGTATTACATTATCTAATATTGGCTCACTTTATTATTTCAATTTCTCACCGGATTAATACATTGATATATATGCGATATATGTTAATTGTATTATTTTCTTTTGTTACAAATATATAATATATATGTGATATATATTATTGTGACATGATATGATTTATTATGAAACATGATTAGGGATGATAAAAAGGGATTAGGGTTTGATTAGGGTTAGCTCCTTCAAGTTCATTCTAGAAGGATTCTATTTTGTCTCGGTTAAGATATTATGGTTGATACTTATCCTTAACCTAACCAAACCCTAACTCTAGTTTTTTCTCTACAAGTTTTATCCTCTCATCCTTAACCATGGTTCTATAATCAATCATATACTCTTGACTACTATTCATCACAAAAGGATTATTCTCTCTTGATTTTCTTCATCTTCTTCTCTCTTGAGTTTGAGAGAAAGCTTACTAGTTAATCCTTTTATGATGGTTTATTATGAGAAAGTAAAATAAAAAGAAAGCATAAATACTACTCCATCATCCTCATTTAATCTAGCCCATTAGATTAGGGTGTTCATCTCTTTAGATTGAGAAAGCTTGGGTTATAGCAACTTCGACGTAGATCATCGGAGAATCGGAACACTTCAAGCTAGCATGGATCGTTCGAGTCGTGGAGCCTCTCTTGAGTCCGGGAGATCGTGGATCGCGGCGAAGGGACTTCTACTCGGAGCTTGTGAAGCGAAGGAGCGGACTACAAAGGTTGTAATCCCTCACACTTAGCTTTAAAGATGTTATCTTGCATGCTAAACCCTAATAATCTAGCAAAGATCACGTCTTTGGGTTGTTCGGCACATGTAAAATTTTATTCGGGCATGTTTGATGCTTTATGAACCTTCACAAGTGTGCCTAGGAACCCAACAAGACCCACCCCACCGGCATGGGCCGGCGACTCTTTGAAGAATTCTGGCGACGCCGGCTATGGGGGGAGGTGATGGGGTTTGGATTTTGTGGGTAGTTGTCTGCTGTTGGTTAGGGGTGTTTGGTACTGTTTACTTTTTTAGTATTTGTTGTATGCAAAATCTGGGATCGCTTTCCTATAATCTAGTGTTTTGTGTCCGCGCGATACGTTATACGACACGGACCGTGCACTTCATGCTGGTTTTGCTCTTGAGTTGGTTTCGTCGTGTCGCTACGTACGTTAGCCACAATACAAGTACTTGGGAGTAGGTTTGGATTTGGTGTGTCGTTAAAACGTAGTTTGTTCGTGTTTTTAGTCGTTTGCTAATATACACTTGTGTTATCGTTTTGTTGTTTTAGGTTCGCAGGCGGGGACTTCGGACGCTGCGATGAAGGGAAAACAAGTGGTTGGCTTCACTTAGCCAGGAGCGTTGGTGAGTAGATTTAACATCTACAGAGGAATCGCCCGCATGGCGTTATGCGTCTGGGCTAGAAATGTTGTATTTTGTCGCATATTCTATTGCATATTTAGAATTGCGCATACACCCTATTGCTTAGTTATTTATTGTGCTTGGACTAGTATCCTTGGGACACTGCACTATTATTGACGGCTTATGTTGCATGAGCACTGATTGTATGCCACACACATCGTCAATAACTGTCATGACACGCACAACACCCTTATAGATATGATATTGTTTGGTTAGGGACATTGAGACATTGATTCATATTTCCTTGTGCGTATGACATATAGCATACATATATACCTACATACTCACGCATATGCCCTGACATGTTTACATGCTAGTTACCCATATACCTATATGGTTTTGTATCATTGTGATAGGTATATACACATATGAGACATAGCTACATGTACATCTGGCATACATATATACATATACCTGGAGGGTACTATGGATAGGTATAGACACATACCTTGCTACAGCTACTTTGACATCATACATACTTACATATGGACACACATATCTTGCTTTACCGACATGGTTACGTATACCTTGTTATAGCTACATGTTCACATGTCTATGATGTTGCATCTGATTTCGGGGAAATCAGGAACCGCGTGATATATTTAGTAAATTGTTGCGGTTAAATAGCTGCTTTTCTTTATATGCTCATATTACTGTTTCATGTTGCATATATTACATTCGTGGATTTCATATGATGTTCTCTGATATTTTTACTCCTATGTATATATAACAGTGGAATGGGACGCTGTTATATATGCCTATACACATATATTAGTAGAATGGGACGCTAATATCTGTGTATTAATTCATGCATTCATACATATTCATTACTTGATGTTTTCTGGATTTGAGGACCGTGGTTATTTCATGAAATTATGCATTATTTGAAAAACCCGGTTTCTCTTAATATGATATTTCAGCTTCCACCATGAAATTTCTCGGTTCTGAGCTTATATATACCCCCATGCGAGGAGGTGTCGTGGGCCGTGTGCGGGTACTTGGTGGAGCCCTGTTGGTTCCCCAGGGCAAGAAGATCGAAGGTCCATGCCGTTGAGCCCGGCTAGGGGCGTTTTCCATCCGGTGATAGTATTTTGACTCGACGCATATCTGGGGGATATCGATCGAGGTTATGTATTTACATGCCTTGCAGATTGCGGGTGGTGCTTACCCAGGTTATTAGGATGTACGTACATGACATTGGAGGGCCAGTCCCAGGTGATGGCGCCTCAGAGGTCAGTATTTCGGTGTCGATACTAGACACTTGTTTCATGATGTTTTTGGGTGTCGATGTTAGACACTCAACTTATACGAAACTTATTTTGATACTGATGTTGTACATACGGGATATGTGAGATATACTTATGTTCTACATACGGGATATGTGGGATATACTGATGTTGTACATACATGATATACAAGATTTACTTGATATGAGAGCCAATTTGGGGGCTGATTTGAGGAACTTTGGGATTTAGATTGTCTTGATGGACGTTGGTCCTGTCACGAGGTCAGGATTCCGTGATTTATGACATGTGTTATTCCATACTCCTCATTTACTTTATATGTATTTCTTCATGTATTGTAGTACCTGCTAGAGTACTTTTCATGACTATTGCATATACATACTGCCATCTTATTGATATCAGCTTGCATGTATTAGATTCGCGCTGTACGTGCATACTTGCGATTACCTGCATATGTTATTTATTATTCACGAGTTGGCAACTCACCCCCGTTGTGCCACAGTGTTTGCAGGTGTTTACCCAGGGCAGTCGCGGCAGGCTTTCCATCTTCTGTATCATCTTTTGCTGTAGATACCGCTTCGGCTGACTGTGCACGGTTTTGCTATAGGTGGGTGTTTTTGCGGCTAGCAATTGTTGTTTATTGTTATTTTGTACCTTGTGCTCTCCATCTACCATTATATTGTATGACTTAGAGACTTGATGTGAGGACGATATTGTACATTATTTGTGACTTGAAGGTTTTTATGCAGTTTTATTTATGTCGTCTCTTTCTTCGCTACGACGTCGTATATCTGTTGTGGTGGTTGTTTTCCGCCGTTGGGCGTGGATTTTTGCTCCTATTTGGGATGCTTTTACTTATATTATATTGTACCCATTTTTGGGGGCTTGTTTTACAAAGGAGGTGCTGTCAAAATTTTAAAGGAAATAAATTGGACTTTTAAAGAATTTGGGTTGAGATTTCAAAGGTTTTGAAAATGCTATTATTTCTTACTACTTTTGATGGTTTAGATTGCTGGGTTTTCGGCTTACTTAAATTGCGTTACGCTACCTTGTGTAGTTTAAAGGCCATCACGTGCCATTTTCGGGTCGTGACAATGATGTTGATGTTGCTATAGCAAGGTATGTGTATGCATATAAGTATGCATGTAACTGTATTTCATATGCGCAACCGCACAAGAATCAATGCATCAATGTCACTAATCAATACCATATCACTTATGTATGTGTGTTATGTGTATCATGGCAATTGCCGACGGTGTGTGTGCCGCATACAATTAGTGCTCGTGCAACATGAACTGTCAATAATAGTGCAGTGTCCAATGGGTACAAGTCCAGGCACAACAAGTAATAATATGCAATGAAGTCCATGCACAATCTCTATATGTGCATATAAGCATGCAGCTAGTATTATATCATATCATATCTAACCCTGACGCTTAATGACATACGGGAGATTTCCCCGTAGATGTTAAATCTACTCACCGATAATCTCGAGCTAGGTAGATCCAATCACATGCTTCCCTTTCTTCGCAGTGTTCGAAGTCCCCGCCTGCGATCCTATTAACATAAAACATAACAAGTGCAAATATCAGAAATCGACCAATATCACGTACAACTACGTTTTACCGACGCACCAACTCCAAACAAATTCTCAAGTGTCCGTCTAGTGGTTAACGTGTGTGGCGACACTCCGAATCCAACCCAAGTGCAGCAGCTACACCAGATCACGAACCGTGTCAGATAACGTAACACGCGTATTCAAAATACTAGATTAAAGCAAAGTGATCCCAGATTTTGTATACTGTCAAAACCTAACAATCAAACAGTACCAAACACCTCTAAATAACTGCAGACAGCTGCCCTACAAAAACCAAATCCCAACTCCCCCAAATAGCCGAGGTCGCCGGATTTCCCTATGTTGTCGCTGGCCAAATCCGAGCCTATGGGGTTCGTGCTTCAGGTGAATGCTTAGGGTCACTAGTACATCACCACTACACTGCTAGATTTTACAGTAAAATTCCTAGGTCATAGCAGATCACAAAGACTCTAATATGACACTAAAAATACGATATGTGCACGAAACTAAACCTTTTAGTGTTCTAAACCACAACTATAAGGCAACAAAACAATATAAACACCTAATTATCAGTTAGTGATCACATCACAGAGTAGCAGAAGAAATATATGAAATATTGGATATATTAGGAGGTCCGTGTTTTATTTTGAGCTTGTATAAAACACGGATTCCACGGTCGTGATGAATAGCCAAACCCACATCCCTAGACCCCTACGAGAGCGACAAGAAACCCTACCAATTCTAGAGTTAGGAGACTCGAACTTGACTCCTCAAGTTGGTCTCCCACTGGACTCTAGAACCCGGTTACTTGTGCTCCCATCCTTTGGTCTATCCTAATGCGGAAAAGTAAATAATATACAACAATGGTGACATCATCCTCAACCCGGAAGTGCCCCAATAAAAGAATATTACATACAATGATTTTTACATGAAAGAAAACAAAAACTCTCATCTCACATAAAACCCCCAGCTATTCAAAACACGACGATCCAATATAACATATCACAGCAACACATAAAATCACATGTCATCAACGTAAGTAAATATGCGTATCACAATTGTCGTTGACATATAGCAACGAAACCGGCGATACTCCACATATTACACTTATGGTCGCAGAAAAGAAAATGTCAAACTACAACATTTGGAATCCATAATAACCTTTGACATCATAAGCCCGAAATATCACATACTTCGGATTTCATGCCTAACTATATGAATTCCACATATTGTATCACATTCCAGAAAAAGCTAGACGATATTAAACATTCTGATCGAATCAACAAACACCCAAAATTTCCCAAAAATCTCAACACTTGAGCGTTGTTTAAAAATACTCGGTACATGCCACAGCTCCTATGAACCGGCCGTAGAAGGGTCAACCAATTCCTCACATGTGGCACCGCTGAACTACCACAAACCCTAGGGTTTAGTGGCAGTTCTGACGGTCACATAATCGAGTTAAGGTTTCGTTCTTCTAGAGGGTCCACAGAATCAATTGCATGATTTTCTGAAAGTTTTAAACTAAGGAAAAATCCAACACTTGGAAAATTTCCTGGCAAGGGTTAAAGTGGGTATTTGATATCAGTTCGAACTTTTTAACACCGTCTAAAATAACCCAAAAACTGTTAGAATTACGACTACGAAACACTCCGAGTTGCCTTTGCAAAAAGTTAATATCACATGAAAATTTAGCAAAAACAAACAACACCTGAAACCCTAAAACCCAGTGCCTGGAACACACAAAAAAGTTCTTCCCAAAAATCCAAGATGGGGCCGAGCAGGACGGATATTCTGGCAAAGTGCCCGGCCATTTTCCAAGGAGAGGGGCTAAAATTTCTTGTGTGTTCATGTTGCATCTCATACAATATTTTGCAATTGTTTGAAAAAAAAATTCGACAATAAAATTTCGACAGAAACTGAACTTGTGTTTCGAAGTTGTTTTAGAGTTGTTTTGGTTTCGTAATTCTACACAATCCGTCTAATTCTCTAGATTGGCTCTGATACCACTGTATGGTTCCCTAGGACGGCAGCAAGGTTTCGGGAGGCATCGTCTATGCCATTTTCATAAATTTGTGTTTTAAAGAACCCTAAACTAGAATCTTTAACTAGAGAATCATACGAAACATATTGTAAACTACTTTACAACTAAGTGAACTAGGAATACAACCTTTATAGACCGGTCCTTCACTTCAATAGCTCCGTGTAGTAGTCCCTTCGCTCCAAGTGGTGATCTTCCGGACTCTAGCATGGCTTCACAAGAAGAAAGGAACGAACTTGCTTGAAGTCTTCGAAGCCGAAGATGATCTACATCGTGGAGACACTAGCCCAAGCTACTACTTCACTAATGAGAGATTAATGAAGCTAACACCCTGTACTAAAGTGCTAATCTATTAGAGGATGATGAAGTAGGATTTTTTCTCACTTTAGAATTGATTTTCTCACTAATATTTCTCACTTGCTCAAAAGCTAGAGAGCTCTTGAGCTTGAAGAAGAAGATGAAGAGAGATAATGTTGTGAGAGTGAATGGCAACCATGGGTGAGAAAATATCTAATATCACTCATGTAGAGACTTAACCATGAGTTTAGATAATGGTTGGGTTAACAAAATATCTAGTGTAAGACAAAACTAGTGGACTAAGTCAATGGTTCTCCAAGCTTCTCAAAGCTTCATTCCATGTGACAAATTTCTAACTAATAATTGAATTACAATAAATAAATAAACCCTATATTATCTTTATCATGCTGTAAGTCTTATACACCCATGTTGCATGTATCAACAACCATGACACATAAATAAAACACAATTAATATATATCACATATATATTAAGTGTGCACATGTGAGAAAAATAAATGCTTAAGTGAGCTAATATTAGTTAATGTAAACTAGTATATCACATATACAATTATACACTAAATTATCAAATCAACACTTGATTTAATAATCCGGCTATATCTCATATAACCGACTAATATTTTATGTATCATCTTATCGAATCAACACTTGATTCGATAACCCGGCTATATCACATACAACCGACCGATACAAATAAATCGCGAGAATAAAATATGGTATCACATACTCATATTAATCTCGGTCCCGCACATATCACATATGTGCTCCTACTTCATTTTGCCTGAGCCGGTAAAACCTCTGTATAGGACTCTAAAGACTCGTCAATACGCCGGCAGTAGGTGATGATCATATCAAGCACCCACAAGTCGTCAGTAGTACTAGCTGGACGTAACGGCTACCCGGATATTGAGCGATCAGAAGATCAACAAGAAAGCCTTCTCTAGCTCCTGTAAAGTCTGTCAGTAACACTACCGTACAGTCCGGTCTCTTCGTCTGAGATGTCGCATATCAAGTCTAGGGGTGGTAAACGTCAGACCCTAATAACTCGATAAGTTATGCCGATACGAGGCTCATAACGGGTCGAGAAACTACTTATAAAACTTACCAGTAAATCTCTAAATCAGCCATGGCCAGGGACTTCCAGTTATAGCCAATCGAGCACAGCACGACATCTACCCCCAATACGGGGAGAGACAAAATCCCCTCCTATCGCTCATTGCCTCCATGTGACTCGGGACTGTACCCAAAAACCATCGTTTTGCACGTCCTCTTGAACGTGGTAAGGTGGAAATCAAAGCACAGTGGGAATCAAAGCACAGCGGGAATCACACAAGACTCTATGACGATCTCGGGTCTACAGACTAAACCTGTACCAGTGTCACCAGAGAACTGCTATTCGACGTCAGGTATAATACCATCTAGGAGTTCTCGGTGAATCCGTCCAGTGTACCCAGTCTCCACTGAGCACCCGTATACCATCTCTGATGTCAAACACCAATGGATATGGGATCATCCATCGCCTATCTCATGGGCCGAGAAGCGTATACGCTAGTCTACTCTGGTATATCGATGCCCCGTCTCGATACACCCACAGCTAGGAATATTAAAGGATGAACTTATAGACTACCATGGCCCTACTAGTATGATCTATATCATAATCCTGGTAGTCAAGTACACATTCTAAGGGCTTTACCAACTTGTAACCATGAGACAGTATCAAGAGACAAGTATACATGTTAATATAAAGAGCAACCCGATAGCATACTATCATGTCGATCAAGAAAGTCCTCTCTACATATGTCCAAGCATCCACTATAATATACATCATATGTACAATTATGGCCTTTGGGCATACATACAACTAACACCATTTGCTCCTAATGGGTTTTACCCCTTCAGGAGCAACTTCCAAAGTCCATACTTTGTTGATGTACATGGATTCCATCTCAGATCGCATTGCATCCAGCCACTTCATAGAGTCCCCACTCGTGATGGCCTGCTCGAAGCTAGTTGGGTCACCATCTTCCATGATGCAATCCTCTCTCCCACCATCAATGTGAAAACCGTAGTATCTCTCAGGTGGATGAAGAACCCTACTAGATCGGCGGAGAGGCTGGGGTTCGTTGGGAACTACTGAATCCTCTGGTTCCACCAATCTTCTGTTGTAGTTTGTTCGGCTGGAACTTCTTCTAGTTCTACCTCCTTGCCACTAATTCCTTTTCTAAAAAGGTGGCATTGCGAGAAACAAACACTTTTTGTTCCTCGGAACGATAGAAGATATACCCATGTGAATTGTTGGGATATCCAACAAACTTACACAGAACTGACCTTGCCTCGAGCTTGTCCGGATTTTTGCGTTTTAACATAAGCCGGACAACCTCATATCTTAATATAATTAAGACACAGATTTGGTAAGGACCATATTCAATAGGTGTATGGCTGTCTCAAGTGCATACCCCCAAAAGGAAATAGGCAACTCAGCAGTGCTCATCATAGAGCGCACCATATCTAATAGGGTGAAATTCCTCCGCTCCGATACGCCGTTGTGTTGTGGTGTATAGGAAGGAGTAAGCTGAGAGAGAATCCCATTCTCTTTTAGATAGTCCAGGAACTCATTGCTCAAGTATTCTCCTCCTTGATCAGATCGAAGGATCTTAATACTTTTACCCGTTTGGTTCTCGACTTCATGCTTATATTCTTTGAATTTCTCAAAAGCTTCAAACTTGTGTTTCAACAGGAACACATGTCCGTATCTCGAGAGATCGTCAGTGAATGTATGAAGTACGAGGAACCATTCCTGGCATGTGTAGACATGGGACCGCATACATCACTATGTATCAGTCCTAAGAGTTTCGTAACTCTTTCTCTGTGTCCATTAAACAGAGTTTTGGTCATCTTGCCTTTGAGACATGACTGGCATGTTTCATAAGATGATAATTCGAACGGATTCAAATATCCATCCTTATGTAACTTAGCCAATCGTATCGCATTGATATGACCTAGTCTACAATGCCACAAGAAAGATTCATTCATTTCTGAACTCTTCCTCTTGTGTGTGTTTTGTACGCTAAGAACTGTGGTTTGATTTAGAATGTATATGTCATTATTTAACGAGCCTGATCCAATCAACTTTTGATCCAGGAAGATGTTCATAATATTATCCTGTACCAAAATTATATCCTTCTTTACTTAATAAAGAAACTGATATAAGATTGCATATCAGGGTCGGTATGTAATAGCATTCGTTCAGAATCAATGTATTTACATTTGGTAATACAAGGTGATATTCGCCAACTACTTTGGCTGCAACATTTGCACCATTCCCTACTCTTACAGAATGATCACCCTCTCCCAGTTCTCTGAAGGGTTATGCTAGCGCCCCGGCCAACTTCCGTGGCCAAATACGGAACAAAAATTTTATGACGATACAAAACTTGGCGCTAGAATAAACCTAAACCGGATCTTTAACCATAAACCTAGTTAGAAAATTAGGGTTCTATCTACTATGATAGAATGTATACCTAAAGAAAAAAAAAGTCCTTCGGGTCTTCGATCCTCTTCTTAAGCTCCTCGATGGAAGTATGGATTGTGCTTGAACTTCGGCCTCCTTGTGTCAACGATGATCCATCCGAGAGCTCCAATCTTGAGCTAAATCTCCAACTTGAGGTAACTAGAACACTTAGCTTGCTATTCTAAGTGGACTAGAGTGACTAGAGTGTGAATCAGAGTGGCTTAGTCTCACTAACCCTTGATTATCAACACATGATACACTAGGGTTTGAGAGAGGAAGAAGGAGAGAGCAAGCTTGAAGAAAAAGAAAGTATTTGTGATAATCATAATAAAAAATAGAATATCTAGCTTATATATGACCTCAACCATGGATTGAAAAATATCTAGCAAAAATATCTAGTGCTCAAAAATATCTCCTCAAAATATCTAAGGTCAACAAGTCAAGCCAAGTCAAAATGTCAGCATAAGTAGCCATGCTAAAAATTATCATTTATAAAAAATAACAAAGTCTTTTCTTTTTCTCATATGTGTTTTGACCAAGTTAATGGTCAAAACCCTAATGAGGTATCTCCTTCTATACCCCCTCTCATCCGTATATACATACCCGCATCCGTATTCCGAGAAACACGAATACTATGAGACGGGGCTAATCCAATAATCAAATACTATGATCCGGCTTAAACCAAAGCCCACCAGTATAATCCGCTCGAACATCACACGCGCACAAGTACACGTATGTGATCGAACCCTGTCGTAAAACCATACGACCTCTACTCGTTTCGCCCGAAGCTGGGAAACCCTCTGTGTGGGACTCTAAAGACTCGACAGTACTCTGGCAGTGGGTTTAATCACAAGCACGTCAGCGGCACTAGTTGTGCGTAACGGCTACCCAGGTATCTGTCGATAAGAAGGTCGACGAGCAAGCTCATCCAAACTTCTACTGAGCTTATCTGTGACAATCTTCGTACAGTCCGGTCTGTTCGTCTAAGAGTATCGCATATCAGGCCTAGGGGGGTGGTAAACGTCAGTCCCCTAATAGAGGTATAAGTCGTGTCGGAGTGTAGCCCAGAATGCCCAGAGAAACTACTGGAAAACCCTACCAGTAAATCTCACTTGCCCTAGCCAGGGACTTTGTGTAATAGCTCTCCTAAACACAGCGCGATATCAACCCCCAATACCGGGAGAGACGAATCCTGTCTAACCGACACTGCCTCCAAGTGCTTCGGGACTGCACCCAACTACTACCTGTTTGCACGACTCAATAGAGCCGTGGTAGGGTAGTAATCAAAGAATAGTGGGAACACACCTGAGGCGAAGTAGAAGTGTCAAGTCAATAGACTAAGCTTGTAACTTTTTGAAAATCGTTTAGGTGAAATTTCGGAAAAATAACGGGTGTTTTCCGTAAAAATCAAGATATAAATATCTTTTAATATAAAATTAAATATACATATTCTATCTATGTAATTGCTAGTATTTGGTGTTTATTGAGCCACTTGTAAAATTTCTAAATTTCTGAAATTTTTTCCGAAATTAATTATTTTAATATTATTTTAAGCCGGCACTAATACATTTAATTAGGGATAATTACAAATTGGAATGGGTTGATACAAATTTTATACATCATGACACATTAAACTAACATGTAAAATATTATTTTTGAAATGAAATGAAATTGTCAAACGGTTTTAGAAAATATCAAAGAAAAAGGCTTAAACGGTGAAATTAGTGTAAATAGAAATTGGGGTATAGTATTTATCTTTTATTCCTCATCCACACTCACCCACACCCTCTCTCCTCCCCACCTATGCTGCTGGCCGAAACTTGCTGCCCCATTCCCAAGTTGCCCACTCATTTCCCCACTTCAAAAAGAAAAGAAAAGAAAGAAATGAAAAGAATAGAATAAGAAAGAGGCTGTCACGACCCGAAAGTACGGAACATGACCGGCACTTAAACTACGAACGTCTCGAGGCGTACGTAATCTAAGTAAACCGAAAACCCAGAAATCCAAACCAAGAAAAGTAGTAGAGTGCAGGAAAAACCAACTTAAAACAAGTAATTTCAATAGCATAAGCCGAATTATGCGGTTTTTTTAAAACATCAAAAATTTACTGAAAATTTCGGCAGAGTCTCCTTTGTAAATACTGGCCCCCAAACGGGATACAACATGAATAGTATACGAAATCAAGAAAAAAGGCATCCCCAAGCGGGAGCTAGCTCTTCGTCAATCGACGGTCACAACCACACAAGCAATAAAATATACAACGCCAACGGCGAGGATCAAAAACTCAAAAGGGAACTCAAAACCACCAGAAATATAACGAGCGACTCTAAGGTCGAAAGAATAAACAACACTGGTCTCTATCTCAATAGATACATGTTTGGTTGATGGAACTTCTAGATACAACAGAATAATGATATACAAGATATATAATGGGGGTATGATACAAGTAAACCCACCTACTAGCAAATCACCCGAATGAAACTGAGCCCGCAAGCCGTAATGAAACCTGTACGGCAAATCTGCAAGAAACTGGGGCACAACGGGGGTGAGTTGCCAACTCGTGAATAGAAAAACATCTACGCACAGAAATCGCATAAATAACGCAATCCTAAGTCAATGATCATAATATATCCTCAAATATAAGTATAACAGGCATCCTATAACAATGACTAGGGTAATATCTAACCCGAGTATAATTTCATGTGCCCGTGTCAGTGCCTCAGGTAGCAATATATCATATGAATGAGGTACGAATGCATGAAACAGAATACATGTAAATTAAGAAACTGTTTTCATAATTTAGTGAGATTTCCTTCGTATTTTTAAACTGAGGTATCATAATGAAATCAGTATCAACAGTGTCTAGCATCGACACAAAACATAAATCTCACTGTCTCGAAATATCAATGTCTCAAGCTCAATATCTAGGGCGCCGTCGGTCCGGACCGGCCCCTACCATCCATCTCAAGACCACGACGGTATCCTCCGGATATCCGACGCGTCGGGTAATATCACCGGTAGGTAGTGCTCCCCAGCCAGGCTCAACGTCAACACCACATTCCTCTTACCCCGGGGTACCATACCGGGCCCACCATGTACCCGTGACGGTTCCTCCACTCCTCGACACGGATCTCCAAAACCACAGCAAACTCATGGTGGACGACACTTTACATCACTAGAAAACCGCAACATTTTATATTTTAAAAGATCATAAGTTGTAAATTTTGCGGCTTTCCCCGAAATCCAGAAATATCATAAATCTCAAGAAATCATCACAAGTGCATATGTCAATGATAATGAACTAGGCATGAACAACTAAATAACAGTATGCATGAAGTGGTAGGTAATAACTACAATGCCTAATATGGCATATAAGGGAAGTACACTAATATCATGTCAAAACTACCAGCTAACAATCTAAGTCAAGCAATTATATTCTCTAAAGTGTACGTGACATGGCAATTACCGATGAAGATGTGTGTGAGCCGGCAAGTAGGTGTACGTGGTACATACGCATCATCGGTAATGGTGCTGGTGTCCTAACAGCATGATATCAATAATGGAATATGCAGCAAATAAATATGCGAGGCAGAGCGAACAGCAATAATGTGCGGGAGCTGAATACTAGACACAACGATAACTAATCTGCAATAATCTAATATAAGTCCTACGAATGGTGCCTTTTGAAATAACACGAATCATGGGGTTTTGAAAATAGGGGCTACGGTGTTTTTATGAAAAGATACGTCGTTTTTGAAATATCCGTAGATTCCCTTGAGCTATCTTTAAAAATGCCCACGATTCGTTAGTTTTTGAAATAGGTAAGAAGTCTAATCTAATCTAACAACTACACTAAACTATACGGCTGAACTAACAAGCTGAACTACAGGTAAGGAAACCGCCTATCATCTGAGTCGATACATATACATACATGTATATGTATAGTCGATGATCCCGCCTCAATAATATCATATCCGATACCATATCTATAATCAGGCATCCCAAGTCAAGAGTGCGGATCAATCATCAATATAGCTCGTACGTAAATCCGTCGTACGGCATCCCAATCTGGGTACGGGTCAATATCACATTCATCATACTATTCACCTGGTATCCTCTTTATCAAATATCATGATCGGGGTACTGATCTACGTCTAGTACCATACTGATACCGCCTACGTATGCATGGACGTGTGTGAAACACTACGTCAAGGACCCGCTACAACGTCATGTCGTATCTAAGATACGAACCCTGCTATATCACCGATCTCACGGCCTCAAATCGAATCTCATCGACTCAGCTCAATCCCAAGTATCATCCTCAATCCGTATGTGAACACATAGTCCCATACCCATATGAACACATAACTATAAAGAATCCCATGAGCACATATCAATAGGAATGTATGCAAGTATGTATGTGTGTATGTGTGTGTAACACTACCCTAGGGTTCGCAACACTAAAGTAATCCAACACACCAATATCCATCCTAAGCATCGTTATTAATCCCAAATAACATATAATAATTTTTGGTGTGTATACGCATCCGTATACACCACCACGGACTGCGGGGGTGCTATACGCCATCCACCCGACTTCTCCCCGTAGATATAAATCTATTCACCTGGTCCTCGCTAGCCGGTGCCGACGTCGCCACGCGCTTACTTGTCGTCTCGAAGTCCACATGGGGGTACCTACATATCATAACGTACCATATCGCATTAAAACTAAATTCGAAATCGAAACGGCATACGAAAATCAAATCGGCACGCGTATCACGCATAGGTCCAAACCTATCGCCCACGCATGCAGGAATAGTCAAACCAACCCTCGATGTCGATGTACGAACATCAAACCATCGAGAAAATCCAATCACACTCATTTGCACATTCACGAACACTAATTTTAATATAAACTAGGTTAAAACTCACAAAAACGCCAATTTCACTTAAAAAGTCATTTTTCCGAAAATCTAGCAAGCACAATTCGCCGTTTTTGTACAAAACACGATGTTTAAATGAATGTAGCGGCCAATATATTTATTAAATATCTTAAATAAGTCGTATAAACAATTTCCGGAATTTAATCTCATTAAATTCCAAAAATCCCAAAAACTAGTTTGCAATTTTAACCAATTTCGACCATTTTATAGCAAAATGCACATACAACAATCTAGTTTGGATTTGCATGATCTAAAGCATTAAACTACATTTTATAATGTTAATAAAGTCATAAAATTCTTAGTTAGATTTTAAATCACCCATTTGCAACTAAAACTAAAACCTAGTTTGCTTAAATAAGTAAATTTGGACTTTTAGATGCAACAATTTACAAATTATCTTCTAGATTAGGTTTAACATGTCTTAACATGCTAACTACACCATGCAACCTTAAACAAGTGACAACAACCCTATTGAATTTAAAACCCTAACTTTTCAATTCAAACTCCTTCTCTTTAGATTTCCAAACTTGCAATTAAACCATATTTAAGCACCTAATAAGATACATTAAGGAATTTAACCCAACAATTGAACAATAGGTTAGGATTTATACCTTAAAACCATCTTGAGATCAACATGAAACTAGACCTCCAAATTGAAATCTTTGCACCAAGATCCATGCTTAAAGAGATAAGAGAAAATGGGTAGGGCTTTGATTTGCATTTTAGCTTTGATTTTTGATGGAAATGGGTGAATTTTTTGATGGAAAATGAGAGGAGAAGAGGGAGGGAGGGGCTGCTGTTGGGGCTGAGAATTTCGGCCAGAAGTGGGTGAGGGGAGAGAGAGGGAGGTGAGGAAAATGCAAGGGAGGAAAGTCAAGGTCAAGGTAAGGTCAAAGTCTAACTACTTTATCTATTTTCTAATCTTTTCTTTTATTTCTTTTCATTTCTTTTTCCTTTGCAAACCAAGTGGGGAAAAAGTGAGGGCTACTGAATTTGACTAAGGGGAGGAGTAAGTGGGTGTGTGTGGGTGTGGGTACGGGTGTGGGGTGATGAAAAATGATAAATACAATACCCCAAACATCCATTTACGCTAAAAAAAAGCCTTTTTTCTTCAATAATTTCTAAACCGTTTTGGCAAATGATTTCGTTCCAAAAACCACATGATAAATTTTTATTTAATGTTTTATGATGCACAAAATTTGTTTCAACTCATTCCAATTTGTAATTTTCCCTAATTAAATGTATTAGTGACGGCTTAAAATAATAATAAAATAATATTTTTTTCAGAAAATTTGAAATTTCACCAGCGGCTCAATAAACACCAAATAATAGCAATTACATAGCTAGAATATGTATATTTAATTTTTATAATAAGATATTTGTATTTTGACTTTTTACAGAAAACCCCCTCATTTTACCGATTTTTCCGAAATTTCACCGAAACGATTTTCAAAACGCTACAATCTTCCCCCCTTAAAGAAATTCGGTCCCCGAATTTAAATTCAAACTCCCCCAATTACTAAAACATCTAAGAAAATGGTGTAATAGTTTCACATTCTCAATTTAGCAATTGATTCATGTTGGACACGGATTTCTGTTACACCACTATTTGATAATGTGAAACTATTACACCACTATTTGATTTTACACTTACAGTCGCAGATAATGGTGATGTAATAGTTTACACTTACAGTCGCAGAGAATGTGAAACTATTACACCATTATCATGAGTTATGCGACACCCCAATTACGAAAACGGTGATACACCAGATATTACACTTACAGTCGCAGAAAAGAAAATGTCAAACTACATCATTTAGAATCCACAATCATCATAGACATCATAAACCCGAAATATCACATATTATGGATTTCATGCCTAACTATATGAATTCCACATATTGTATCACATTCCAGAAAAAGCTAGACGACGTTAAACATTCCGATCGAATCAACAAACACCCAAAATTTCCCAAAAAGCTCAACATTTGAGCGTAGTTTAAAAATACTCAGTACATGCCAAAGTACCAATGAAGCAGCCGTAGAAGGGTCAACCAATGCCTCACCTGTGGCGCCGCGGAACTACTGCAAACCCTAGGGTTTAGCGGCAGTTCTTACGTGCACAGAATCGAGTTAGGGTTTCGTTCTTCTAGAGGGTCCACCGCATTACTTGCACGATATTTGAATGTTCTTTAACTATGGAAAAATCCAACTCTTGAAAATTTTCCGGCAAGGGTTAAAGTGGGTATTTGATATCCGATCGAACTTTTTAACACCGTCTAAATCATGGCTAACTCATATGGCTAGTATAGAAGAGGATGATGAAGTAGGAATTTTTCTCTCTTTAGTTTTCTTTTTCTCACTTTATTTCATCACATGAAAAAAAGCTAGCAAGCTTTTGTGAAGAAGAAGAAGATGAATAAGTGATGAAAGAATAATGAGCTTAGGTTAGAAATGCAACCATGGTAGGTTAGTATATATCATGGCTAACTCATGTAGAGAATAAACCATGGGCTAGGGTTAAAGGTTAGGTTAACAAATATCTTAGTAAATATCAAGAAGGGTGGACTTAGTCAACAAGATAAATATCTTAGCATAATCCACACAATTTTGATTTAACTAAAATATAATTAAAATCTAACCCTAATCTTTAGCCATGGTGTGAATCTCATAAACCCTAGTTGCATGTATAACCCAACATGTTACAATTATACATATCACATATATATAATTTTGTAACAAAAGAAAAGAATACAATAAACATATATCACATATATGTTAAATGTATCTAAAGTGAGAAAATGAAATACTTAAGTGAGCATATATTAGTTAATGTAATTTAATATATCAAATATATAATTATACATTAAATTATCGAATCAACACTTGATCCGATAATCCACCTATATCACATATAACTGACTAATATAAAATGTATCATTTCATCGAAATAACACGTGATCTGATGACCCGGCTATATCACATATAACCGGCCGATATCACATATCGCGAGGATAGAATACGGTATCACATACACGTATCAATCTCGGTCCTACACGTATCACATATGTGCTCCTACTCCGTTTCACCTGAGCCAGGAAACCTCTGTGTAGGACTCTAAAGACTCGTCAATACGCCGGCAGTGGGTGATGATCATATCAAACACCCACAAGCCGCAAGCGGTCAGCTAAAAGTAACGGCCACCCGGGTATTGAGCGATTAGAAGATCAAAAAGCAAGCCTGCTCACACTCCTGTGAATTTAATCAGTAACACTACCGTACAGTCCGGTCGCATATCCAGTCTAGGGGTGGTGAACGTCAGACCCCAGTAATCGATAAGTCGTGTCAATGTGAGGCTCATAACGGGTCGAGAAACTACTGATAACACTTACCAGTAGATCTCCATATCAGCCCTGGCCAGGGACTTCCAGTTATAGCCAATCAAGCACAGCGCAACATCAACCCCCAATACCGGGAGAGACGAAACCTCTCCTATCGCTCATTACCTCCATGTGATTCGGGACTGTACCTAAAAGCCACCATTTTGCACGTTCTCATGAACGTGGTAAGGTGGAAATTAAAGCACAGTGGGAATCACACAAGTCTCTATGACGATCTCGGGTCTACAGACTAAGTTGTACCAGTGTCACCAGAGAACTGCTATCTGACGATAGGTATAATACCATCTAGGAGTTCTCGGCGAGTCCGTTCAGTGTACCCAGTCTCCACTGAGCACCCGTATACCATCTTTGATGTCAAACACCAATAGATATAGGATCATCCATCGCCCATCATATGGGTCAAGATGCGTATACGCTAGTCTACTCTGAAGTATCGATGCCCTGTCTCGATATACCCTCGACTAGGAACAGTTATAGGATGTACTTGTGGACTACCCTGGCCCCACTAGTATGATCTGCATCATAGTCCTAGTAGTCAAGTACACATCCTAAGGGCTTTATCAACATGTGAGAGCAAGACAGTAACACAATACAAGTCAACATGTTAAGACAAAGAGCAACCAGATAGCATACTATCATATCGAGCAAGAAAGTTCTCTCTATATATATCCAAGCATCCACTATAATATACATCATATGTACAACAATGACCTCTAGGGAATATACACAACTAACATGTTATATATATACTAGTAGATGTTGTATATGTTTTGCATCCGCGCTAGACTACTGTGATTATGATGCAGATCATACTAGTGGGACATGTGTAGTTTATAAGCATATCCTGAAATGTCCCTAGTCGTAGGTGTATCGAGATGGGGCATCGATATTCCAGAGTAGACTAGCGTATACGATTCTTGACCCATGTGATGGGCGATGGATGATACCATATCTATTGGTGTTTGACACCAAGATTGTATACGGGTGCTCAGTGGAGACTGGGTACACTGGACAGACTCGCCGAGAACTCCTATATGGTATTATATCTATCGTCGGATAGCAGTTCTCTGGTGACATTGGTACAGGTTAGTCTGTAGACCCGAGATCATCATAGAGTCTTGTGGGTTCTCCCACTGTACTTTGATTTCCACCCTACCACGGCTCTACTGAGTCGTGCAAACAGGTGGCTTTTTGGTACAGTCCCGAGACACTTGGAGGCAATGAGCGATAGGAGGGGTTTCATCTCTCCCGGTATTGGGGGTTGATGTTGCGCTATGCTCGATTGGCTATATCAGCAAGTCCCTATCCAGGGCTGATGAGATTTACTGATAAGTGTTATCGGTAGTTTCTCGATCTGTTATAGGCCATATACCGGCATGATTTATTGAGTTAATGGGGTCGACGATGCTATCCCTAGACTCGATATGCAGCATATCTGACGAAGAGACCGGACTGTACGGTAAGTGTTACCGGTTGGCTCGACAGGAGTTTTTACAGGTTCGCTTGTTTTTCTTCTGATAGCTCAATACCTGGGAGTCATTACATACAGCTTGTGCCACTGACGGTTTGTGGGTGTGTGATATGATCATTGCCTATTGCTAGCGTATTGACGAGTCTTAAAGTCCCACAAAGGGGTTACCTAGCTTAGGAGAAACGATGTGGGGTGCATATAGGGATATGCACGGGTGCCTGATTAAATGCGTGTATTTGATACCGCATTATAATCTGGCATTTTCTATTGGTCGGGTCGTATGTGATATGACCGGTTTATTAAATCAATTGTTGATTTAATATTAATGACCATTAGACTTTTTGTGCATGAATGTATGTATGTACATATGTTGATATGAATGCACACATGCATGCATACATGTGCCATGGTTGATGATACATTGGAGTTGGTTATGCAAGACTCGCATGGTTAGATATTTATATATTTTGATTATTGATTAAAGATAATTAGGATTAAATCATGGTTGGATTTCTTCTACACTCTTCTTGAGTCAACCATGACTCAAACCATGGTTTAATCTCTAATTCATTCTTTAACTCTTCAACAAAATATCTAGATATTTTAGAACCATGGTTATGAATGAGTGTGACTCTCTCATATATTATCATTTCATTTTATTTTGTGGCATAACAATTATCTTGAGCTTTTGCTTATCCATCTCCTCCTTCTTCCTCCTCAAAGCTTACTACCTCTTCATAAGTGAGTGAAGAACAAAAAAAGGAATGGTTTTTAAGTGAGATCTAAAACCACATCACCAATCTATACTAGTTTACCCCACTAGTTAGGTTGTTTGCTTCACTTCTACATAGTTCTTGTGAAGTTAGGAGCTTGAGCCAAGGGACTCCGTGGTGGATCGTCGTGGACAACGAAGAACTCAAGCAGACCCGTACAAATACCAAGTTGATCCAAGGAGTCACAAAGGGGAGATCTACAAAGATTGTATTTCTCATCTCTTAGTATTAGACTCTCTTTTAGTATGTGATACTTAGTTTTGTTACCTTAAATTTCTAGTTTAATCCTAGGTTAGTTTGCTTAGCACCCCAAAATTTTTATTGTAGCATGTTTGATGAAAGACAAACCCTTGGTATGGTGCTATGTAAACCCAACACGTTCATGATATTCTCATTGTATTATATATACCTGTGCTAGTACACCTACACAATTATCGATGATGCGTATGTTATTCTTACACAGATTTGCCGGCTCACACACTTTCATCATCGATAATTGCTATGCCACTTACACAGTAGAATTGCTACATCATGCTATTACTCTTAATCGTTCAGTACTGTTACATGACTCGTTGGCATGATATATTGCTATGCTCACATCACTATACTATATCGCATGATATACTTGATTTGCTCACATTTCTATTCTATGGTTGCATACATCATGCTTTATGATTATACGCATTGAGATGTTGTTTTCATGAGATTATGGATTTGAGAACCGTGGTTATATTTCAAAGGAAATTATGTATTGTTTTAAAAACCCGGTTTCTCATGATATGATATTTCGAGACGTCCACCATGTGTTTTCTCTGTTCTGAGATTAGTATGTGAAACCCGATTCAAGGAGCGATAGGCGCCGTCTCCGGGTACATGGTGGACCCGGTAAGATATCCCGGGGCAAGAAATGATTGTCGTGGAGTAGCCGATGAGCCTGACAGAGGGAACACTACCTACCGGTTATAGTATTTAGGCCCGGCGGTTATCCGGAGGATACCGACCGGAGTCGTGAGATGATATGGGCCGATCCAGACTGACGGAGCCCGAGATATGAGGATTTACGTGTCGATATTGGACACGGGATTCATGATGTTTCGAGTGTCGATGTTGGACACTCAGGTTCCATGATTTTGATGTGTCGTTGATGGAAACACGTTAGTTGATATCCTCATATTTATATGCATATGCTTTCATGATGTTTCGAGTGTCGATGTTGGACACTCAGGTTCCATGATGTTGTTGTGTCATTGATGGACACGTGGATGATATCCACATACATACAGGCATTGATTATATTGTTGGCACATATGCGGATACGGTCACCCTACATATCATAGTATTACCTTTATGATATAGTTGACCTAGGAATCGTTATTTTATTCGATTTCTACCTGCTGATGTTTTCTACTCACGAGTTGGCAACTCACCCCCGTTGTGCCACAGTTCTTGCAGGTTTGACCGCATGGATCAGTAGCGGTATCACTGGCATACAGCTTGCTTTCGGGTGATTTGCTATGGTAGGTAGAACATATTGGATCGTGCCCACTCTTGTATTTTATTCCTGTTGTATCTAGTCAACTCCATCAATCAGAAACTAATATTTGTATAAGTAGTAAGACTTAACAAGACTTGTGGTTGCGAGACTTAGAGCGATGGGTTATATGTTCGCTTGGTGGGTTGATGTCTTGCTTTATTCATTATCCTTTGTGTTGGTCTTCGCCGTTGGGTGTCGTATACTTATTTTTCTGTCTTGCGTGGTTGTGATTCCGCCGATTGGCGGAGCTAGCTCCCGCTTAGGGATGTCTTTATTGTTATTATGTATATGTGGTTTTGAATCAAAATATACAAGGGAGGTGCTGCCCAAATTTTTTAAAAAGACGAAACATGTTTTTTAACTAGTATAATCCAGTTGCATTTTTATGTTCCATTTTCTATGCATTTAAGAAAACGTTTGATTTCATCATACCTTTATTTCAAAACTTCACCTCTTTTATTTTTTTTAAAAAAATTTAGATTTCTGGGCTTCGACTTACTTAATTTACGTTACTCTTTTAGACGTTACATGATTTAAGTGCCGGTCACGAACTAAATTTCGGGTCGTAACATTTTTGTGGACCCCTATAAATGCATGCACGTATTTTTAAGACCCTCTGAAGAATTTTTTGAACAAGTTTTAAAATCGACAGTGAGCATGAGAAAATGGAAAAATGATTCGAAAAGTTTGGGCGATCGATGTTCTAACTTTGTGCAAACTAGCTAGTAGGGTTTATGGGATGGCTCTGATACCACTGTAACGTTACGCCAACTCCCCCGCCATCAAATCGTGACCAAATGCGGAACAAAAACTTTTTAAACCGGCACTAACGGAACCCTATTGCCAAGATCTACCATTAACCCTAAACTAGCAATACTAAAATGAGCTAAACTACAAGGTTAGAATGATATACCAAATGAACCAAGTCCTTTGGTCTTCTACCTCCTTCATCAGCTCCTAGTGGTCACGGATCGAATTTGGTTTCCGGTCTTCCTCCATCCATGATGTTCCACCCGAGGGAAAACAGTGCAAGCTCTAGCCTCGCCTAGCGAGGCAACCGACGCTCCAAGGTTGCTTGCAATGGAGAATGGAGGTGTAGGATTACCTCACTATAATTTTTCTCTCATCTAAAAGCTCCAAAGAGCAACTCAAGAAGAAGAACAAGGGTGAGGAAAAAAAATGACATGAGCTAACAAAGAAAAATGGCTAAGTCTCAAGAAATGAGAGTGAATGAAGCAAGTGAAGAAAAACCCAAGCCCTTAGCCATTTAATCAAATGTCAAGTGTGTTATAATCAAGCATGTCATGTTTATAATATATGGCAACAATAATTTCCTCCACGAAAATATCTCCTCTTTTACAATAAATAAATCATGTCATACCTCTCCACATGTCAAGCCCATGCTCATGCCAACTCACCCTCCACCTCATTTCCAAAATGATTTTCTAAAAATAAAATCAATAATGAGGTGGCCATCTTCTAGAAGCTATTCCGTATTAATACGGAATACAACCCGGTACACGTATCGAAATACATATACTCGAATTCGTACAAAAAATACGAATAGCCAAAGAGAGAAAATGAATAGTGAACAATAATACTAGAATACATATATATATACATATATAAATTATTAAATCAAAACCTGATTTAATAATCCGGCTTAATCCTAAGCCGCTAGTATTATCAACCGTCCGATTAAAGTCTGTGCAGCCTGTGCACATATTTAACCGGACACATGTATGTACCAGCATACGTCATCTACACCATATCGCCTGAACCGTGAAAACCCTCTGTGTGGGACTCTAAGGACTCATCAATACGCTGGCAGTGGGTTTAACCACAAGCACTCAGTGGCACTAGCTGTACGTAGCAGCTGCCCAGGTATTGAGCGAAAGGAAGACCGACGAGCAAACTCATTTGTACCCCTACTGAGCCTGACAGTGACAATCTCCGTACAGCCCGGTCCGTTTGTCTATGAGTATCGCATATCGAGTCCACGGGGCGGATAAAGTCAGACCCCTAATAACTTGACATTTCGTGTCGGTATGAAACCCATCACCGTCTGAGAAACTATCGATCCTAGATCAGTAATTCTCGACTAGCTTGGCCAAGGATTTCTGGTGATGGTCACCCATGGAAAACGCGACATCAACACCCAATACCAGGAGAGACGAATCCCTTGACGATCCACTCACTACCTCCATGTGGCTCGGGACTATACCCAACTAAAACCTGTTTGCACGACTCCTTTGAGCCGTGGTAGGGTAGTAATCAAAGCACAGTGGGAACTCACACGAGAAAAATTACGATCTCAGGTTGATAGACAAACCTGTACACATGTCATCAGGGAACTGCTATCTGACAATATGTATAATACCAACTAGCATGTTCCCGGCGAGTCCGTCCGGTGTACTCATAACCCAATGAGCACCTGTATACATCTAAGGTGAACAAACTGACACCAATGGCTTGTGAGACCGGTCACCACCCCTCGTCGGGGTCTCGATTAGTATACACTGGTCTACTATAGAGTATCGAAGCCCAGTCTTTGAAACTCCCACGACTAGGGACATTTAAGGATCTTCTTATAGACCACCCAGCTCTCACGTATCTGATCACCATCATACTGCTGGTAGTCAAGCAAGAATCCTATGGGCTCTATCAACATGTAATATTGATCTGTAATGCCACCTAAAGCAAGTACATGATGATAAAGACAAACCAGATAGCATTTTATCATCTTGAGTGAGACTGTTCTATCCGTATAGATCATTCCTCAATCATCGCAATCGCGTGCCTGCGATCCAATAATTGACTTGAGGGCACTATAGCCAACAAGTTCATCAGATGAACTTGGTGAGGTTCCATCCATTTTCAATGATGTTGTGGCTTAGGCCAATAGAACCCTGATCCAGGAATATTCTTAGGCGGTATCACCTGATCAGGGAGATGGTTGATCTCTGGAAGATCGAGGTCAGGAGAGTTGACACAGGGGATAACACGGCGGATCCACTCACCAAGGCCCTCCCCCAGATGCTAATTGAGAGACTTTTTAGGATGTCGGGTATGAGATACTACAACTGGCCTTAGTACAAGTGGGAAATTGTTAGGAATATGTATGTCATAGAGGCCATTATTGTATGATATAGTGGATGCTTGGACATATATATAGAGGACTTTCTTGCTCGACATAATAGTATGCTATCTGGTTACCCTTTATCTTAACATGTAGACTGGTATTGATATACATTCTTTCTTTCACATGTTGATAAAGCCCTTAGGATATGTACTTGACTACTAGGACTATGATGCAGATCATACTAGTAGGGCCAGGGTGGTCCACAAGTACATCCTTTAACAGTTCCTAGTCGAGGGGATATCGAGACAGAGTATCGATATTCCAGAGTAGACTAGTGTGTACGTTTCTTTTTCCTTAGAGGGCGATGGTTGATCCCACAACCATTGGTGTGTGACATCAAAGATTGTACATAGGTGCTCATTAGAGAATGGGTATACCGAACAGGACTCACCGAGGACTCCTAGTTGGTAGTATGCCTATCGTCAGACAGCAGTCCTCTGGTGACACTGGTACAGGTTAGTCTATAGACCCGAGATCGTCATAGAGTCTTGTATAGCTCCCACTGTGCTTTGATTTCCTCCCTACCACGCTCAAAGGAGTCGTGCAAACAGGTGGACTTTTGGTACAGTCCCGAGTCACATGGAGTCAATGAGCGATAGGAGGGGTTTCGTCTCTTCCGGTATTGTGAGTTGATGTTGCGCTATGCTCGATTTGCTATAACTGGAAGTCTCTGGCCAGGGCTGCTGATGAGATTTACTGGTAAGAGTTACCAGTAGTTTCTCGAACCGTTATAAGCCAGGCATCGGCATGACTTATCACGTTACTGGGGTCTGACATTTACCATCCCTAGACATGATATGCGACATATCAGACTAAGAGACCGAATTGTACGGTAGTGTTACTGATAGGCTTCAGGAGAGTATAGACAAGCTTGCTTGTTGATCTTCATATCACTCAATACCCGGGTAGCCGTTACGTCCAGCTAGTACCACTGACGGCTTGTAGGTGACTGATGTGATCATCACCTACTTCTGGCGTATTTACGAGTCTTTAGAGTCCCACACAGAAGTTCCCTGGTTCAAGCGAAACGAAGTAGGACACATATGTGATATGTGTGTGGGCCGGATTAAATACGTGTATGTGATACCGTATTGTAATCTGGCAGTTATCTGATGTCGGTCAGGTTATATGTGATATAACCGGATTATCGAATCAAGTGTTGATTTGATAATGTGATATACAGATAAATTATATTAGTTGGTTATATGTGATATAACATGATTATTAGATCAAATGTTGATTTACTAAGGTGATATATATTATATTTGATATAATTATATCTTAACTAATATCACTAGCTCACTAAATATTTTCTTATATGTATTAATATATATATATATATATATATATATATATATATATGACGCATGGCTTGAATTTTTATTTTGAGAAAATAGAAATTGAGGTGGAAAATGAGAAGCATGGGATGAAGCATGGATCTTATAGTTCTTTATTTATCTTGACTTACTATTGAAGCATAGTGATATATTTTTATTGTAAAAATGGGCATGCTTCAATGAGTGAGGGTTTATTATGAGCCATGATTCATTCTTCATGAGAGCTAACCATTTTTTCATGCTTGCACTTTCTTGAGTTGCTCTCTAGCTTGCTCTCATCTTCATCTTCCTCTAGTTCATGTCTTAAAACTCCAATCCCTCACATGTGATGTGAACCATGGAGTTTTGAACCCTAGTGAGCCTCAAATCTCCTACTTCACCATCCCATATTAGATTAGCGCTTTGATGTGGCGTGTTATCTTCACTAATAGGAGATTAGTGAAGATATAGTTTGAGCTAGCGGGCTTCGCGTGGATCATCTTCGGCAGAAGGTATTCGGAGGAAGCTCGTCAAAACTCTCAAGTGGGGCTTAATGGAGTCGCGTGGACTACTACACGGAGCCTATGAAGTGAAGGACTCGATCTACGAGGGTATAGCCATCTTCACTTCTTGTAGTTTAATTGATATCAAACTTTAAACCCTAATCATATAGTTTAGATCTTGGTTAGTCTAGCCTAGCACCAATAAAAATTTGAATTTGGCATGGTTGATTCTTGTAAAACCTCATAATGGTGCTAGGGTAGACTTTCGTACTATCATAACGAGCAAGATTGTTATGTACATATATGTCCCTAGCATCCTATACAATGAAGGCCCTAGGGTATATATATCCAACAATACCCGTAATCGTACTACGAAAACCAAGAGATAAAAATAATCCAATATTATAATACTAGAATATGGTTTAATCCTAAGTCCGCGAGTATTATCCTTCCGATAAAAAAATACGTGTAGCTAGTACACGTATATGATCGAAACTCTTCATGTAAAATCATACGGTCTCTACATCATTTCGCCTAAATCAGGGAAACCCTCTGTGTGAAACTCTAAAGACTCAACAGTATGCTAGAAGTGGGTTTAACCACAGGCACGTCAATGGCAATAGCTGTACGTAATGGCTACCCATGTATATGTCGAAAAGAAGGCCGACGAGGAAACTCGTCTGAACTCCTACTGACATGTCCGTGAAAATCTTCGTACAGTCCGATCTGTTCGTATTAGAGTATCGCATGCCGGGTCTAAAGGGTAATAAACGTTAGAACACTAATAACCTGACAAGTCGTGCCGACGTGGCTCAAGACCATCCGAGAATCTATTGATCTAACTATCAGTAATTCTCAATCTGCCCTGGTTAGGGATTTATGGTGTTGGCCAACTGATTGGTAGAGTTTTTGCGTGCTTAGTTAATTACCGGAATCAAGACGGTTTCTCTTGTAGATAGCCGGTTGAGTACGGGTCATCCGCAGGGAGATGGGAATCTTTTTCTATGTGCTTTAACGAGTTAAGTCCAAATGTCCAGGTTTGATTTGAGATTAACTATGTTCTAAAATGTTATATAAAGAGAGCTTGTTAGGGTTAGGATTAGGTTAGTTTGAGTTAGGAGTCGCTCACTTCTTTCGTTGCCACTCTTAATATCGGTGTTACGGTAATCGGCAACAACGGGGATTAGCACGACTAGGAAGGAACTTGCGAGTATAAGCTAGGCTTTCCAACGCTTAAGTTCTTCCTTTTGGTGCTTGTCCGTCCGTTCTTGGCTCTTAGCCTTAACCTCCGGTTAATTCAACCACAACCGGTCTCACTAAGGAATCACCGCTATCATGTAGGATAGGGTGCCATACGGAGCGGATTGTGGTTCAATTAACGGGAGTCCGAATTAAGATGTTAGGCAAGAAAAGAGTGAGAGAGATTTCCTTCTCTCAAACTTTCCTTATCCTACCCTAACAAGTAAGAAAACTACTCACCCATTACAAGAAAAAGGAAAATAAAACAAAAGGAAGAAGATAGAAAGAAAGAGGTTAGAAGATTACAACTAGCTATTTGAGACCTCACTTTGGCAAGGATCAAGCTTAAGCATCATTGTTGTTAAGGATAAAGAAAAAGAGAACAAGAAAGAAACAAACAACAAATAACAACAACTAGATTAGCAAATGAAAAATGCAAGCAATTATAATTAACAATCATAACAAGACAAGCATGGTAACAAAGAGAACTCTTTTATTCATCACTTCACTCATGAAACCTCACTACAAGATTTTAATGGAGAAAAGATGAAAAGAGGAAAAAGACTACAAAATATATCCTAGAATTTTTACACAAGAATAAGCATACTTGGCTTGGCAATATTCTGGGCTATTTATAGGCAGGAAACAGAAATTCTAGGGCAACATTCTGGATCATCATGAAAAGACCAAACAGCCCCTGAAAAGTTTCCATCTGACGAGCCAGCATGGCCGTGGTTCCGCGGCCTAAGCGTGATTATGCCGCGGAACCGCGGCCATGTAGGAGACTTAGGCCTTCAATTTTGGTGATTTCCCTTGGTTTGCAGTACCCTTCAGTGTGGTATATGTTGTTTCTCAGAAGCTCTTCACATTTCTTCCAGAATTTCAGTGGATCAAAAGGTGATGTGATGTGGATCTTTTGACATGATTTCCTTGAGCTCCGCGTAGATATGTTGGATCTTGTGTTGACATTGAGCTTTGTGCATGAAAATGACATCGATTTGCCATTTTGTCCCTTAAACTGGTGTGCGGCAACATACGGATAGAGAGCGAAGACCCGTGTTTTATCTGTGGTTGGCAGTAATCCGGAATTTGTCATGCTTTTCCATGAATTTCATTGTTTAGAGCTGAGAACCTGTATCCTGCAATTAACTAGCAAACACGGCTCAAGAGTACCTACCGATAAGCAATGTGATAAAAATTGGGCGGTATAAAAATGCAAAAATATGATATGAACAAATACCCCTAAACTTATCATTTGCTTATCCCGAGCAAAGCCAATTTATTCAAAAAAAAATTCCTAACCTCACTTTCGCAGGGAACGCGATTGCACTAAGCATGTGCAACAAGCCGTTAAACCTCTAGGTGTCCCTAGTAGGAGGAGTGTTGTCTCCTGAGGGTTTCAGCGGATACTACCCACAAAATCCGGTCAAGCTAGTTTTGCAAAATAACTATGATTCAAACCCTAAAGTTTTGTTTCAGAAAATAACAATTCTATTATCCTAAGTCTAGACTATCGAACCTTTATTTTTCACACCTCGCTTCTTATTTAACTTAAGATTTTATATGTCTTTACGTGCAGTGCAAATAGTGTCGTTAAGTTCTAGAAGGAGTGATTAAATTCATCATGTCATACAATAAAGCCCAGATAAATTTTTTAAAAGGATCACATAAGTTTTATAAAGAGTTAAGCATTTTTTCAAGTTTCGTTTTCCGGTAAGGTTTCAACTTCAGAATTTCTATCTTCCTTAACAGGAAATTAGGTCTTATTTTTCACTCCACCTTTTTCTTGTTTTCATTTCATAAACAACTCTGTGAACGTGCAATAGTCTTTATCATAGAATAAAACCTTCATATCTCCGCTAGAAATATTTTTTTATAAAAACCTGTCTTTTGTCAAGATTATTCTCACACAAAGAACCGTTAGGAATTTTAACTCGGAGAAAACACTTGCTTGACTTTGTTTTAATCTGGACTTTCTAGGCTTCTTAACGAGCTTTGAGCCAATGCACCCAAACCAGTTGGCTTTAGGGCATTAGGTGTAGAGACATCCCAGCGGACTTAATTACTCAAGTTACCTAGGTCCAAAAACAAAAGACAATTTAGCGTGAAAATCATGATGATTCAATACAAACGGAGATATAACCGGCAGTTCAATTATTTTTTTGGATAAAAGACGTGTTTAGTGGGTTCGGTGTGTAATCATTCCAATTAAGTTCCAGATGGGTTATTTTTCAGACTTAGTTCCAATTAAGGCATCAATAACATTCCTTCATATTCACTTTACTTCATAAACTATTCTTGATATTACTTATTTCAGAACAAACCTATTTGATCCTTAGAAAATCATTTATCCATTTAAAAGTTTTTAGACATAATAGATTTGTCATCTAATTTCCAAAACTCACGATACGTGTAGTGTGATGTAAAGACGTATATCGGCTATAGTTAACTTCAAAGGAGAGTTATCTTTCAGGTTTTCAAAATCTAAAAAATAAGATTTAGTTATTCTTATCTTATCAAACAAAACCATCGAAATGTTGAATCTGAGTTCTCCCACTAGCTAACTTGACAAAAAAGTTTTTATGTTTTTAGAAAAATTTTTGATTTTTATGGATTTTAGTATGCAGATGCAAAATATACATATGAATGCGAAGGTTAGAAATGTGTACCCAGCGTACCCCCAAACTTAAACTGGACAGTGTCCGCACTGTCATTGCATGAAGAGATCATTGAAGGGTCAAAATTGTCGGTTAGATATACACAATTTTTTTGTTTTTGTTTTTAAAGAAAAGAAAAATAGTAAAAATGGAAAAGAATATCCAAAAATATATACAAAATGGTATATACATACCCCCAAACTTATTTGGAACAGTGTCCACTGTTCTTGGCTGGATAACCGAAGTTTGGTGGTAGGCAGAGGAAGATTATGCAGGGTAAACCGGCTCCTGTAAGACCAGGAGCTCCTCTGTTGGTTCGGCGCTAAGGTACGGTTTAAGTCGGTGTCCGTTTACTTTGAAAAATGAACCGTCCTTTGGATTCTCCAAATCCACAACGCCATGCGGATACACATTCCGCACAAAGTATGGCCCTTTCCAGCGAGATCTGAGCTTACCTGGATGGAAATGTAGCCGGGGGTCGTAAAGCAGCACCTGTTGACCAGGTGTGAAAGTTTTGCGCAAAAGGTGTTTATCGTGAAACACCTTCTTTCGGTTCTTAACGACAACCGTGTTTTCGTAAGCCTCATCCCTAAGCTCGCTCAATTCGTTCAACTGCAGCTTCCGATGGCTGCCCGCATCTTCGAGAGACAGATTCAGCTCTTTTATCGCCCAAAATGCGCGATGCTCTATTTCCACAGGGAGATGGCAAGCCTTTCCGTACACAAGCAGATAGGGAGATATGCCAAGATCGGTCTTATAAGCAATTCGAAATGCCCAAAGGGCATCAGTGAGTTTCAACGACCAATCCTTACGGTTCTTGGAAACCGTCTTCTCCAGTACCTGCTTGATTTGCTGATTTGAAACTTCGGCTTTCCTACAGGTTTGGGGGTGGTAGGGCGTAGATAGCTTATGATTAATGGAATATTTCCGCATCAAGGCCTCGAAAGTCTTATTGCAGAAATGAGTTCCATTGTCGCTAATGATCGCTCGGGAGTGCCCAAACCTGGAGAAAATGTTTTCTTTAAGAAACCTAACGACAACCTTGTTGTCGTTAGTCCGGCTGGGCACAGCCTCGACCCACTTAGATACGTAATCAACAGCGAGAAGGATGTACAAGTTCCCAAAAGAGCTGGGAAACGGCCCCATGAAATCTATCCCCCAAATGTCGAAAATCTCCACAACCAAGATTGGTTGGAGCGGCATCTCGTTCCTCCTGGATATCCGGCCCAAGTGTTGGCACCGGGAGAAAGTCTTGCAGTGGTCATGAGTGTCTTTGAAGAGTTGTAGCCAGTAGAAACCACACTGCAAGATCTTCTCAGCTCTCTTTCTGGGGCCAAAATGCCCGCCACATGCTTGATCGTGGCAAAATGACAGCACACTCTTGAATTCATCGTCAGGGACACACCGACGAATAATCTGGTCGGGACAGTACTTGAATAGATAGGGTTCGTCCCAGTAAAAGTGTTTTACTTGGGATAAGAATCGAAGTCTGTCCTGACTTGACCATTCAGTCGAGAGTAACCCTGTGGCCAAATAGTTCACAATATCTGCGAACCAGGGTTCGCAAGATACTGTCAAGAGTTGTTCATCCGAAAAAACGTCGTTGATCGGAAGTTGAGGCGACGGCAAAGAAGGAAGTCGTGAGAGATGGTCGGCGACTACGTTTTCACATCCTCTTTTGTCCTTGATGACAAGGTCAAACTCTTGAAGCAAGAGGATCCAACGTATTAGCCGAGATTTTGCATATTTCTTCGCAAAAAGATGGCGCAGAGCAGAATGGTCTGTGTAGACAATGACTGGAGAGCCAATGAGGTAGGGCCTGAACTTTTCTAAAGAAAATACAACAGCCAATAATTCCTTCTCAGTTTTTGTATAATTCAGTTGGGCGTCGTTCAGGGTTCGGCTAGCATAATAGATTATGTGCGGCATCTTGTTGATGTGTTGTCCAAGGACAGCACCGATGGCAAAGTCGGATGCATCGCATATAATCTCAAATGGGTGCGTCCAGTCAGGAGAAGAAAGAACAGGAGCAGAAGTGAGTGAGCTTTTTAATGACTCGAACGCAGTCACACAGCTCGAGTTGAAGTCGAATGGCGTGTCCTTGGCCAGCAAAAGTGTCAAGGGCCTAGCAATCTTGCTAAAGTCCTTGATGAACCGTCTATAGAAACTGGCATAGCCAAGGAAGGCTCGGATGTCTCTGACACATCTAGGAGGAGGGAGATTGGAAATGACCTCAATCTTCGCTTTGTCAACCTCTATGCCATTTTACGAAATGATATGTCCTAAGACAATACCTTCGCGCACCATGAAGTGGCACTTCTCCCAATTCAAAGTGAGGTTCTTGTCCTTACATCGGGTAAGGACAGCGTCGAGATACAGCAAACACTCATTAAAGGAATCGCCGAAGATAGAGAAATCGTCCATGAAGATCTCCGGGAATTTTTCCACCATGTCTGAGAAGATTCCTATCATACACCGCTGGAAGGTAGCGGGCGCATTGCATAACCCAAAGGGCATGCGGCGATATGCAAACGTACCGAAAGGACAAGTGAATGTGGTCTTGTCCTGGTCTTTTTCGGCGATGGGAATCTGATTATAGCCGGAGTAGCCATCAAGAAAGCAGTAGTACTCGTGTCCGGCCAATCGTTCAAGCATTTGGTCAATGAAAGGTAGCGGAAAGTGGTCCTTCCGTGTTGCGGTGTTGAGTTTTCTGTAATCGATGCATACTCGCCACCCAGTTTGGGTGCGAGTAGGGATTAACTCGTTCGCCTCGTTAGTGATGACCGTTATGCCTGATTTCTTGGGGACAACGTGAATGGGGCTAACCCACTAGCTATCAGAGATAGGGTAAATGATACCACTATCCAGACACTTTACAATTTCCTTTTGCACAGCCTCCTTCATAACTGGGTTGAGTCGCCTTTGTGGATCCTTGGCTGGTTTGGCATCATCCATCAGATGAATGTGATGTTCAACGATCAGGGGACTAATCCCCTTGATGTCCGCCATGGACCAGGCAAAAGCTTGCCTATTGCTGTGCAAGACCGCAAGAATGGCTTTCTCTTGCTCTGGAGCTAGAGAAGCCGAGATGATAACAGGGAGGGTCTCGTTCTCACTCAAGTAAGCGTACTTAAGGTGAGACGACAAAGGCTTGATTTCGAGAGTTGGAGGTGAAACGATTGACGGCAAGATTGGTGAAACGGTCTCGAACTCAAAGGATTCCAGCAAAGGTTCAACACGAGTGTAAGCGACCGAGTTGGATGGTTCAGGTAACTCATCCGGAAATTCGAAGGATTCAAACTCGGGTGGTGAGTGGCTAAGATTGTTCAAGAAAGTGAAACACTCGTAGTCATTGTCGAGCGCAGAAACAGCAGCAGGTTCGAAGAGGAACGCACTAGTGGCGTTAAGGTTATCGTGATCGAACAAAAACTCCTCGAATTCACACTCTTCCGGGGTGATCTCCTGGATTGAGCAAACGTCTAGTATATGAGCATTAGGTTCGGTGGGCTGATTCCCCAACCTAAAAATGTTGAGTTCAATTGTCATGTTTCCAAAAGATAGGTTCATCGAACCATTTCGACAATTGATCACAGCATTTGAGGTTGCAAGGAATGGGCGACCGAGTATCACCGGAATTTGATTCCGGGGGTTAGCTACATGCTGTGTGTCTAAAACAATGAAGTCAACGGGGAATATGAAGTCCCCAACCTTGATTAACGCATCCTCTAGCTCACCCCTAGGATGGGTGATAGATCAGTCGGCTATTTGAAGAGTACAATATGTAGGTTTCAGTTCTCCTACACCTAGTTGCTCATATACAGAATAAGGAAGCAGGTTAACACTGGCACCAAGATCTAATAGTGCGCGGTTGATGTTCTTATCCCCAATGGTAATAGAAATCATAGGACAGCCAGGGTCCTTCCGTTTTTGAGGTAAAGATTGGGTAAGAGCATCACTCACAGCACTAGCCAAGAAAACTTTCTTGGGTACCTGAGATTTCCTCTTTTTCGTGTACAAGTCCTTTAAGATTTTCGCGTAGGACGGGACTTGTTGGACAGCATCTAAAAGGGGAATGTTGATGTTAACCTGCTTAAACAACTCCAGAATCTTCTCCATTTGTGGATTTTGTTTATTGGACCTCAACCGGTTTGGAAATGGAACGTTTTTAAAATTGGTTGAGTCCAATGCTTATGGAGGAGATTGTGGAGTTGGAACGGATCCCAGAGCTGGTGTTTTCTTGGAGTGAGAAGTGGGTCCGTTCAGAGCAGAAGAAGAAGAAGAAGAACCTTTTGACGAATGGAGAATAGGCTCAGCAGACGAAGAAGAAGAAGAAGAGGCCGGGGTGTCATTATCCTCAATTATTGTGCCGATGTTGTTGTGCAGCATCCTTCCCGATCTCAATGTAGTCACGGCACTCGCATTATGGTTCTGTTTTTCAAGAGCAACATGTACATTATGTGGGTGACCGGGATTTGGGAGTGGTTGAGATGGAAGCTTCCCCTTTTCTCGCTCGCTTAACGCCGCATTCAGCTGTGCAATCTGGGCTTCGATGGTCTTGATGCTTTGCCCGTGTGCAGCAGTGTGTTGCACCAAAGACTGAATAGACGACTGGATGTTGGCGATGGATTGTGTCGATTGTTTAACAAACGCCTCCAGACTTCGTTCTAGTGAGGAAACCTTATCGTTGTTTGACGGAACAAAGTTGTTTTGCGGAAAAGAATTGTTGGGTGCAAAGTTGTTCGTCTGATTTTGAAAAGGTTGGGGTTGGAAGGGCTGCTGAAACTGATGTTGAGTTTGTTGTTGCGCTTGTTGTTGCGGAGGAGGAGGCCTCTGGAAATTGTTGCCTTGGAATTGATGCCGATTCTGATTCCAGGCGAAATTGGGGTGGTTCCTCCAACCGGGATTGTAGGTGGATTCTGATTCCAGGCGAAATTGGGGTGGTTCCTCCAACCGGGATTGTAGGTGGAAGAGTATGGATCATTTCTCGGTCTTTGCTGAAATGCAGCATTAACCTGATCCTGTCCTTGAGATGGTGGATTGTAAGGACACTCTTCGGTTAAGTGAGAAGGATCGGAACAACAAGCACAAATGGTATGAAGGGGAAGAACAGGGGCAGGAGCAGGAGATGAAAATTTGCTCTCTATCGCTTCAAGTTTTCTCGTTATTGCAGCCATTTCAGCTTTCATCGCAATAGAGACATCAAGTTGGTGAATTCCTACCCTAGACTGACCAGTAGAAGTGGAGGAAGAAGAAGAAGAAGTTGGTATGGTGCTTTCCCATTGAAGCGTTTGTTCCGCAAGGTCGTCGAAGAATTGCCACGCTTCCTCGTCAGATTTCGATAGGAAGTGGCCCTGACAAATGGTTTCCAACAACTGCTTGGTTGCTGGGTTCAGGCCCTCGTATAAGGTTTGACAAAGTTTCCATTTCTCAATACCATGGTGAGGGCACTGAACAAGAAGGTCTTTATACCGGTCAAAGCACTTCCAGAAGGGTTCGGTAGGAAGCTGGGAGAATTGGTTGATTTCGTTACGGATCCTCGCGGTTTTATGATTCGGATAGAATTTCTTGAGAAAAGCTTTCACAAACTCGTCCTAACTGGTTATGGAGTGGGAAGTAGTGCTATACAGCCACTTTTCAGCAAGATCGCACAAAGTGAACGGAATGACCCGTAGCCGTATAGTATCGTCCGACAGCTGGGTGGTTTTCATCATGGCACAAACATTTTGGAACTTGTTGATGAAGATATAGGCATCTTCAGATTCAAGCCCATGAAATTTCGGAAGCATGTTAATGAAGTGGGGCTTAATTTCAAAATTATCCCCATTGGCCGGTGGAAGGGAAAGACAGGTGGGAAGTGCAGAACGAGTGGGATAGAAACGATCCTGGAGCGCAATTCGCTGTGGCGCTACAAAAGGTAGTGGTGGTGGGTTATTCGCATCCATAGGAGGTGGAATCAATCCCAGAGGAGTCAAAGAGATGTTTGGATTAAATCCTGACATCGCAGAAGAAGAGGTTGGTGAAGGTGAAGGAGAGGATGTATGAACAGAATTCCGGTCAACGTCGGAGTTGGCCGGCAAAGGTAAGGGCGAAAGAGGCGTGGACGGAGTCTCGACGTCTGAGTCGATCGCGTAGTCGGTAGCGACTAACGTAACGCGGACTAGGCGGGCGCTAGTGTCCCGAGTCCAAGCGGATATACACTAAACGAGTTTAGTATAGTCAAAGCGGAGAAGGTGAGGGTAAGAAAACGTCAATGGAGAAATACGATGGGTGGTGGGTGAAAAATGGGATTGGCGACAAAGGGCAAGATTTTATAAAAGTTTTTGGTTTTTGTGGGTTTTTTCTTTTTAGAAAGAACTTTACATAAATATGTACGGACATACGGCTTCAAACAATCACAAACAAGATATGCACAATCACACCTAGATCTAGGGTCACCTAGGTCAGCTAGACAGCTCCTAACTGTTCCAAAGGACTAGAAATAGGACCTTAAACCGCCTCTTCTCCGCCAATTGCGGCCAGGTAAGTGCCAGGTAAGTGGGAGGCTCCCTACTACGTAAGTAGTGGTCCTAATTAAGTAACCACTTGCCTAGACACCGCAAAGTCAGGATAGGATAAACGGCCGATGCCTGTAACTAGTCCTCTGTCCTATTGAGCGCGAAATCCTTAGAGCTGAGTCTAGTATTTTTTAATTAAACAATGGTCAATGCATATACTTTTTGTGATTTCTGGGGTCCTGGAAAGGGTGATGAAATCCCCACCCAATCTGGATTGGTTTCAAGCCCCTTAAAGTCCGTATTAATATATGCAAAGCAGTAACAATCAACTGCAATCAATTTTTATTTTTTAGCGCGGTGCAAAGAATCCTGCACAAGAACAATTTATTGGAAGGGGGAAGAGAGTTTGCGCAAAGAATGCTGCAGAAAACACAGCTCAGTGGAGTTCAGAGGAGTGGGGAAGAGGGAAGGAACACTCACATGGATTTTGAGATGCTGAAGGCACCAAGCGGCCACGGTTCCGCGGCCTAAGCCTGCTTATGCCGCGGTTCCGCGGCAATAAAGTGGAATTGGGCCTCTGGATTTCTTGTGTGTGCTGCCTTAGCTGTCCTCTTCTTTTCTGGAGCTCCTGAATCTTGCTTTTCTCACTGGATATGCTCCAGAATTTTGCAGTAGACCGTTGGCCTCGTCTTGATCGTCGCGGTGTAGCCACGAGATATGGGTCTAACTTCCCACGTCTTTGGCACTGAACTCGAACTTCGTTTTATCCTGCACACTTGCACAAAAACTAATCAAAAATAACAAGATGATCTTTACAATGTATATTTTTTTGTTTTGTTTTTCGGTTACATTCACAAATTAACCCGAAATTACACAAAGAAATAAACTACCGTCTTCCCGGTAACGGCGCCATTTGATTGGTAGAATTTTTGTGTGCTTAGTTAATTACCGCAATCAAGACGGTTTCGCTTGTAGCTAGCCGGTTGAGTACGGGTCTTCCGCAGGGAGATGGGAATCTTTTTCTATGTGCTTTAACGAGTTAAGTCCAAATGTCCAGGTTTGATTTGAGATTAACTATGTGCTAAAATATTATATAAAGAGAGTTTGTTATGGTTAGGATTAGGTTAGTTTGAGTTAGGAGTCGCTCACTTCTTTCGTTTCCACTCTTAATATCGGTGTTACGGTAATCGGCAACAACGGAGATTAGCATGACTAGGAAGGAACTTGCGAGTATAAGCTAGGCTTTCCAACGCTTAAGTTCTTCCTTTTGGTGCTTGTCCGTCCGTTCTTAGCTCTTAGCCTTAACCTCCGGTTAATTCAACTGCAACCGGTCTCACTAAGGAATCACCGCTATCATGTAGGATAGGGTACCGTAGGGAGCGGATTGTGGTTCAATTAACGGGAGTCCGAATTAAGATGTTGGGCAAGAAAAGAGTGAGAGAGATTTCCTTCTCTCAAACTTTCCTTATCCTACCCTAACAAGTGAGAAAACTACTCACCCATTACAAGAAAAAGGAAAATAAAACAAAAGGAGGAAGATAGAAAGAAAGAGGTTAGAAGATTACAACTAGCTATTTGAGATCCCACTTTGGCAAGGATCAAGCTTAAGCATCATTGTTGTTAAGGATAAAGAAAAAGAGAACAAGAAAGAAACAAACAACAAATAACAACAACTAGATTAGCAAATGAAAAATGCAAGCAATTATAATTAACAATCATAACAAGACAAGCATGGTAACAAAGAGAACTCTTTTATTCATCATTTCACTCATGAAACCTCACTACAAGATTTTAATGGAGAAAAGATGAAAAGAGGAAGAAGACTACAAAATATATCCTAGAATTTTTACACAAGAATAAGCACACTTGGCTTGGCAATATTCTGGGCTATTTATAGGCAGGAAACAGAAATTCTAGGGCAACATTCTGGATCATCATGAAAAGACCAAACAGCCCCTGAAAAGTTTCCATCTGACGAGCCAGCATGGCCGCGGTTCCGCGGCGTAAGCGTGCTTATGCCGCGGAACCGCGGCCATTTAGGAGACTTAGGCCTTCAATTTTGGTGACTTCCCTTGGTTTGCAGTACCCTTTAGTGTGGTATATGTTGTTTCTCAGAAGCTCTTCACATTTCTTCCAGAATTTCAGTGGATCAAAAGGTGATGTGATGTGGATCTTTTGCCATGATTTCCTTAAGCTCCGCGTAGATATGTTGGATCTTGTGTTGACATTGAGCTTTGTGCATGAAAATGACATCGATTTGCCATTTTTTCCCTTAAACTGGTGTGCGGCAACATACGGATAGAGAGCGGAGACCTGTGTTTTATCTGTGGTTGGCAGTAATCCGGAATTTGTCGTGCTTTTCCATGAATTTCATTGTTTAGAGCCGAGAACCCGTATCCTGCAATTAACTAGCAAACACGGCTCAAGAGTACCTACCGATAAGCAATGTGATAAAAATTGGGCGGTATAAAAATGCAAAAATCTGATATGAACACCAACCGAACACAGCGCGACATCGACTCCCTATACCGGGAGAGACGATTCCCCAACAATCGTCCACTGCCTCCATGTGGCTCGCCCAACTAAAACCTGTTTGCACGACTCAGTAGAGCCGTAGTAGGGTAGTAATCAAAGCACAGTGGGAACTCACACGAGACAAATGACGACCTCAGATCGACAGACTATCTGTACTCATGTCATCAGAGAACTGTTATCTGATGATAGGTATAATACCATCTAGCTAGTTCTCGGTGAGTTCGTCCAGTGTACTCACCCCTGGTGAGCACATGTATACAATCTTAGGTGCATCACACTAATGGCTGTAGAACCAACCATCGCCCCTCGTCAGGATCTAGAAATGTATACACTAGTCTACTCTGGAATATCGATGCCCAGTCTCGATACTCCCATGACTAGGGACATTTAAGGATGTGCTTATCGACTACACAGCTCCCATAAGTATGTTTTCCATCATAACGGTAGCAGTCAAGCAAGGATCGTAAGGGCTTTATCAACATCTATAATCGATATGAAATAACAAGTAAAATATATCTCATGTTAAGATAAAGTCAAACCAAATAGTATATTATCATATTGAGCAAGATTGTCCTATACATACATATCCCTAGCATCCTATACAATGAAGGCCTCAAGGGCATACATATCCAACAAATCATACACTTGATCTTAGAGAAAGTAGAGGACAAGTTGGTTAACATACACTAGATTTGATCTATTTAGGTTTAAGGTTAATACTTACCGATCGATAAACTTAGGTAGATCTCTACGATGACAAGTATGGGGATCTATTTAGAGAAAGATTTAGACAAGATTAATGCTAGACTAAGTAGAACTATAATCTAGAATAATTATAGAGATTAGTTGTTAGATAAAGTAAATCGAAGATCGTATAATTTATGCTTTCTTAGGGTTTGATAGATTATTACAATGAACGAATATTTTATGCTTACAACCATGCATAGATCTATAAGTGCTATAGGATGGTGAAAGTTGAGAGAACATAGGTAGTTTGATTGATTCATGATTAGATCTAGAGAATTCAATACCTAGGTATATTACTTTTCTTTAATTTATTTTCTAAAAATCTTAATTCAATTTTGCTTTATCTAATTCTTTAGTAATAATTAAAATTTATAATATTTCTTTTAATTTGTCTAGATTTAGTTAGGTTTACCATCTTCTTTGTGGATTCGACATTCTCTCGCACACATACTACAACGCTACCGTGCACTTGTGGTTTTATAATTAGTACTATTTTAAAATAATCCATCAGCAAAAGTGAGAATTTTGAAAACCCTAGCTTTATTTCCAAATTTTAAAATAACTGACCATATAAATTTAAGTCAGGGTTTTTGTTTGATTTTTCTTTTGGTTCGTGGAGTTTGAAATTAATGCAACTGTATTAATGCGTTTTTAAATTTTGATTAGGGAATTTTAATGAATTAGTATAGGCATGTATATATTATTATCCTCTTGCTCAACTTCCCATAAACCTAATTATATGCCAAAATTTGTAAGTACGGATTATGGAGAATGAAAAAATCGCCATTACGGTCGAGAATCCATCTTGTAGAAGCTATAGATGAAGGATCAACATGGCAGGAACAAAATTCCATATTATACAGTAAGAAACTGCAATTTTTAATATTACTCTTAATAGATATTATTTTCATGTTTTTGAAGAATGTTTTAGATGCTATTACAATTATCATATTCAACTTTTTTTTGAAGTATGCTATCATATAGTAGATAGCTACCAAATTTAGCAATTTATATACGTAGAGAATTCAAACATACATCAAGAAAATAACTTTTCTTATCCGGATATTATTTTTCCACTAGATTTTATATAAAACTTTTAATATCTCAACTTAAATTATTTTGGATTTTTTTGGATTTTTTATGTAATACACACATGTTAAGGTTTTGGATTTGATATAAATCATATGGTATCTTTATGTTCGAAATGGTTATTCATGAAAAATCAGCAGGCATTGTTACATTACAATCCGAGATTGAATCACTTCAGGTAAGATTATATTGTATGAGGAAATTAATTTCTAGGTTTTCTTGAGTAATTTTTAATACTAAAGAATTATATATTACAATGGTTTGTAGAAAAAGGATGGTGTAGTTGCTAATGAACAAGCAGGGAAAGTTCATGCATAAACTAATGAACTTGAGAAAGAACTTAGTAAAAAGATAATCCTTTCTTTTTCAGTCAATTAAATTCCCGGTATGTTCTTTACTCTTAAGATAATTTCAGCAATCAGGATCCTTCTAATAACAAGTGATGAGAACTATCTGCAAAGGTAATTGCTTACGTCTTCTTGTTTTGAATTATTTGAATAGAAAAAGTTTAGGGAAAAAATAATAAAAGAATAGACTTGGAATGTTGATAGAAATTAATTACTGAAATTTTGCCGAGTGAATAAAAGGAAAAGTTGTTTTCCTCTAAATTTTGAATTTATTTGCAACTTAGAAGACGGAGTTAGTTCTTTTAATTGAAGATGGGTGATTGGGAGTGAGATTGATATAAATTTATGAAACTATTTATATTTGTTTATATCTTTGATGAGAAGTAGGGATATATGATCCTTCACAATTGATATTTCCTATATTGTAATAAGTATTTCGTTAAACAGATAAACATATGAGATTTTTTCAGAAAAAGACTCGACTTTGTGGAAAATGAATAAGGTGCAGCCGTTTTATCTATTCCTTCGGTGCACCTGAATAGTAGATTAATATGATTATATGAAATTAATAATAACTACTTGTAGAATATTTAATTTGGATATTATTAGATTAAAGATAAAGTTTAAACTAGTAATTAGTTTATTAATAGTCAAATTTAGTTTGAAATTAAATAGTTCATTGTAGAATATTTAATTTGGATATTGTAAGTTTAAAGATATAGTTTAAACTAATAGTTAGTATACTCGGAATTTTAGTTTGAATAGGATTTTGATTTTGTTGGGTCGCGGCGGCGCCCCGGCCATCGAAACGCGGCCAAAATGCGGAACAAAAATTTATTAAACTGGCACTACCGCTACCCGATTCCCGGATCGACCTTAAACCCAAAACTAGCAAGCTAAACTAAGAGTTAGAATTGTTATACCGAGTTGATCCAAGTTCTTCGGTCTTCATTCCAAGCTCCTAGCGGTTCTTTGATGCGGTTTGGTTGCCAGTCTTCCTTCATCTCCGATGATCCACCTGAGGGATGTAATTCCGGTTCTAGCTCCACGACATGGTGCAAACGGAGCAACTAGGGTCTCTAGGATGCCACCCTAGAAAGCCTAGGATGTAGTGTGAATGTTTCTTAGTGTTAGCTATCTCAATTCATGAAGGTGGAAGCAAAGCATGAAAGCTAGTGGAGGTGAAACACAAATGGTGAAGGAGGAGCTCAAGAAGAAAAACAATGAACAAAACCTTCATGCTTGAAAAAATGAGCTTCCTCAAGAAAGAGAAAATAGCATGCAAGGTTTTGTAAAATGTATTTTTTCAATTTTAAAATCCTACTATACTTGAATAGTGAACACAAATGAATTAACAATTCATTTGTGTGCACTATTGCAAGCATGGTTGTCTCCACACCTCATCATGCTAATATCCACCTCATTTACCATTTAAATAAAATGGTCAAATCAAGAAATGAGGTGGCACCTTCTAGAATGTTATCCGGTAAAAAATACGGATTACATTTAACTGTAAATATATCTGTATTCGTACCGAAATACGAATACCCAAAAAGATATCATAACACAAAGAATATAATACTAGAATATACGTACCGAAATACATATATGTAAATTATTAAATCAATACCTGATTTAATAATTCGGCTCAAAGCCGAGCCGGCTGTTATTATCAACTGTCCAATCGAAAGTCCGAGTACTAAGTACACCAATCGATCGGAACCCTGCACATATCCAATACGGCTACTACATCATTTCGCCAGAACCAGGGAAAACCCTCTGTGTGGGACTCTAAAGACTCGCCAATATGCTGACAGTGGGTTTAACCACAAGGACGCCAGCGGCACTAGCTGTACGTAACGGCTACCCAGGTATTGAGCGAAAGGGAGGCCGATGAGCAAACTCATGCAGAACCCCTACTGAGCCTGACAGTGACAATATCCGTACAGTCCGGTCTGTTTGTCTAAGAGTATCGCATATCGAGTCTAGGGGGTGGATAAAGTCAAACCCCCAACAACACGATATTTAGTGCCGGTATGAAACCCCATCACCACTGAGAAACTATCGATCCTGGATCGGTAATTCTCGTCCACCGTGGCCACGGATTTTTGGTGATGGCCATCCGTACAAAACGCGACATCAACCCCAAATACCAAGAGAGACGAATCCCCGACGATCCGATCACTGCCGCCTTGTGTCTCGGGACTGTACCCAACTAAAACCTGTTTGCACGACTCCTTTGAACCGTGGTAGGGTAGTAATCAAAGCACAGTGGGAACTCATACGAGACAAATGACGATCTCAGGTCGACAGACTAACCTGTACACATGTCACCTGGGAACTGCTATCTGACAATAGGTATAATACCAACTAGCAGGTTCCCGGCGAGTCCGTCCAGTATACTCATAACCCAATGAGCACCTGTATACTATCTTAGGTGAACAAACGAACACCAATGGCTTGTGAGATCTGGCCACCGCCCCTCGTCGGGGTCTCGATCAGTATGCACTAGTCTACACTGGAGTATCGATGCCCAGTCTCGATACTCCTACGACTAGGAACATTTAAGGATGTGCTTATAGACCCCAGCTCCCATATATATGATCTCCATCATAATGCTGGCAGTCAAGCAAGAATCCTAAGGGCTCTATCAACATGTACATGATGACAAAGACAAACCAGATAGTATACTATCATCTTGAGTAAGACTGTTTTATCGGTATAGGTCCCCACTCAATCATCATAATCAAAATTCCGCGACTATGATAATTGCCTTGAGGACACTATGGCCAACAGATTTATATATTTGATTCTAGTTATACAAGAAATCGTATAGTTAGATTTTATCAATTATACAGGATTAGATATATTAGCACTAGACCAAAATTTAAAATCTTATTGAATTTGAAATAAATATTTGAGTATTTGATTTCATTTCTTTTCTCATCGAATTGTTGGTTGTAGAATATTTAATTTGAATATTGTTAAGTTAAAGATTATAGATAAAGTTTAAAACAATAGTAGTATGTTAAGGATTTTAGTTTAAATCTAATTTAATTTATGTATATACTATCGGCTAAATAAAATATTATATGGTTAGATTTTATAATTAAAGGATAGAATTATACAAAATTAGATGTATCAAGATTAGGACAAAATTTAAAATCTTACTGATTTGATTTTAATATTTGAATAGTGATCTTGTCACGACCCGAGAAATTCGACTCGTGACCGGCACTTAACCACGCAACGTCTACAGGCGTAACGCGGCTAAGTAAGCCGAACCCAGAAATCAAAACCAATAAATATAGAGTGATTTTAAAACATCTGTAAAGCAATAGTACATGTCTGAAAAACTTCCATTTATTTAGTAGAAACCCTTTTTAAGTTCAAAAGTTATGAGTTTTATAATTTTGGTAACATTTCCCTTTTTAAAACATTAGCCCCGAAAAGTCGGGTAAAAGCAAGGTGTAGCAGAAATAACAAGTAAACTGAATGAAGCATCACAATGAGATATACGACGCCGTAGCGAAGAATACACAGTAAAGCAAGGACAATATCATAAAAGCTAAGACTGCAAAAGTAAAGTAACGTCGGCTCACATGCGAGCTCGACACCAGAATATAACATCATACATATCGTCCTCACAACTGTCTCTAAGTCAATACAGAAGGTAGATGGAGAGTACTAGATACATCAATATACAACTGGAAGATAACAGATACCGTACAAAACCCACCTATCAGCAAAAGACTATCTCTGCTCAAAAGGGGTATCTGTGCCAAAAGATGAGGTAACAGCCAGCCGTGACTACTCCCAAGGGCAACCTGCAAACACTGTGGCACAACGGGGGTGAGTTGCCAACTCATGAATAGAGATAACATATAAAGGTGATCGCAAGCATGCACATATAGCGTGGCTCTACTAATGCCAGCAGATGATAACAATGCATGTCAACAGTGGATACAATAGTAATGCATGTACTCTAACAGGTAAATGCCACAGGATGAGATGTATAGTAATCAATACTGAGTATGGGATAAATAATATCTACATGGACCATGTCAACATGGAAAACAATGATCGGTGCCTCAAACTGCACTCAAATCCCGCATATACTCAGGCGCCGGCACACCCATCGGCCCTCAAATCCTGTATATCTCGGAGGAATCACGAGTGCCCAACATCGGCACCTAAAACATCATAAAATACTCGTGTCCAGCATCGACACGTAAATCCTCGAATATCGGGCGCCGTCAATCTGGACCGGCCCCACGGGGTCCACCTGCGGTATCGGCCCTCGGCCCCGGCAGTACGGATCCTCCCGCATCCATCACTCGACTCTGGTCAGTATCCTCCGGACAACTGCCAGGTCCAACCAATCACCGGTAGGTACTCGCCCGCCTCCAGGCTCAATCGGCAAAACCCATCGATCATCTCGCCGAGGGGAACCATACCGGGCCCACCACGAACCCGCAAACGGAACATCCACTCCTCGAATCGGGTTTCAAGCACACGTTTCAGCACCGAGAAAACGCGTGGTGGACACACCAAATATCATATCACGAGGTACCGGGTTTTCAAAATAGCATATCTTTCCTTAAATAATTCCACGGTCCTCAAAACAGAAATCACATGAAAATCCAATACCAATAGTAAATCCAATGCGAGGTACAATATACATCAATCCATGGTATGGGTAAAAGGGGAAAACCGCTTTTTAAAGTAGTTTCATTTCCGGTTTTTAAAAGATGTCATGCGGCTTCCAATATACATGAAGGTCATATCAAATCACATATGAGGCGAACTATAGCAATATAATCATGGCAGCTCTATAGTGAGTGTGGCATGGCAATTACTAACGGTGTGTGTGTAGCATGTAAATAGTGCCCGTGCAACATAAACCGTTAGTAATAGTGCGGTGTTCTATCAGTTCTAAGCAATATATATATATCAACACAGCAGAGAATGCAATATGCGATGACAGTCTAAGGGGTGCATGCAACATATAGTAAATAAGTCCTATCAGCCCTGACGCATAACGCCATGCGGGCGATATCCCCGTAGATGTGAAATCTACTCACCGCGTCTCGCGCTAAGTGTATCCAACCACTTGCTTGCCCTTCTTTGCAGCGTCCGTCTCACTGGCCTGCGAACCTAGAATCACATACACATATCACACATAAGCTTAAGTCACAAAACGCGACATTATAATCCAACAAGAAACCCGTGTCGCAAACCAATCGCGCGTGTGCGCGATACGCTAAAACGTGTAATCACGCGCCACGAAACTACCCCGACGCGCCGCGATACGCAGAACCCAAACCTACTCACGTATCACGCGTGTCGCGAAGGTTTAGAAAAACGGCAAAACAGGTAACTGGTCCCAGATTTTGCTACAGAACTAATCTTAAAAATATATATATACCAAAAGACCCTACACACCAGCAGACACCTACAGAACCCAAAAATACCTAAAACACTTCCTGTCTGGCCGTAATTTGCGGCCAGAATGGCGGTTTTGGCGGCCGGAGTGGGGAGTCAGGGGGTCGGGTTTCACCTATGGTATCAGCTCCTCTCCACCATGCTACAGTATCCTCAAAATCATTCTGCACTCACCGGGTCAATAGCAGTTCCAGAAAACTCACATTTTGTCCAAATACGACATTTGCATCAAATATGAAATCTGGTGGTATTTTAGTATAATAGGGGTTGGACTAGGTTACAATGGCCTCAACAGACCACAATCATCCTACTGGAACTAATCTACACCTCATTAGCACAAAGTTCACACTAAACACCCCATATCGCACTAAAACACACAAAAATCCCTTAACCGATGCAAAACTACACTAACTAGGCAAACTAGGGAAGCAAGATAGGAATTATACCTCACTCTCGACCCTAGGGAGCTGCAGGAAGGAGAAGAAGTGAAGGGGAGGGGCTGCACTGGGTGCTGGAGCTGCTGCTGCCCACTGCTGCTACTGCTGAATTCTGCTGCTGCTGCTATTGCTTCATGTTGCTGCTGCTGTTGCTGTGCCTGCTGCTGCTTCTGGAGCTGGGGAGAGGTAAGTGTGTTGTGTGAGTGTGTTGGTGTGTTGTGTATGTGAGAGTGTGAGAGTTTGAGAGAAAAACCAAAAAAGAAATGAGAGCCACCCTAATCATTCATACAAAAGTCACCCCTCTCTCTCTCTCACCTCATTTAATGCAAGCATGGCCTAAAGCCATGATGCATTCTCTCTCTCTCTCAAGTCAACACTAAATCTTAAATTCAAATTAAAGCAACTTCTTAACTAATTAATTAAACTTACTTAAACCCCAAAAGAATTAATCCTACAATTAACCCACCATGGTTAATAATTATTGTATTTACTTAATTTAAAAACCCTAGTTTACATGCACATATGTGTGCAAGCCTAGGAAAATTTTGGAAAAATATTTATTAGATTAGGAAAAATATTTAAAACACAATTTGGTAAACTTTTTATTAAAAATCATCATTTAATTATAATTATTCACTAACCCTTATCCTAAGGTGTTACAGATCTAAATATTTGAATATTTGAAAAATAAATGATAAATATTTAATTGTTTGTTTTAATCTGCTATCTTTTTTATGTATGTATCGTTTGATTATTTATTTTTTATTTTTTTAAAATTTGATGTGGCTATTAATTTATTTTAGTTAAAATTAATTGTTTGAAGTCTTCAAATTTCAAAATAAAAGTGAATTATCTATAACAACTCTAAAAGACAATTGAACTTTTCTTTCGGTTTATTTTCTTCTCGTGTCAAAACTCATTTTTAGAATATTTTTGTATTTTTTATTCGTAATAAAATATAAAAAGGTAACATGTTTGAAATTTATATGCTAATAATTTTTAAATTACACTAAAAATATTTGTACATTATTCCCTTTTTAAGAGTTTAAAACAACAAAAATTTTAATCATCCCTTAAGTTTGAGTCAACAGAAAAATAATAAATCTGTTAAAATTAGTTAAGATTTTAAAATTATCAGATAATAATATATTTTATCAATATTTTCGCATGCGTGGCACGTGCAAAAAACTAATGTATATATATATCAAAAAATACACGTTTGAGTAAATAAATCATCTTGATTTATTGTGTTTCAATTTATGCTTCACACTAGAAGAGAAAACCCGTGCCATGCACGGGGATCTTAGCAAATCTACATTCCTAATGTAGACAATATGCTCTTTGTTCAAAATGGGAACAAAATCAATATTTAGATGTTTTTGAAACCTTTTTTGCATCTCCAAATCTTTTAGTAAAAATGATTTTTTATTAAAATCTTCCAGTGAAAATGATTTTATTTGAAAAAAATATGAAAGTTCATTATATTTATTTTTAATGAACAAAGTGCATTGTATTTGTCTGAGAAACGGTCCAAAATATTTATCTTGAAAACGATGAAATTTCACGGGATTGATTTATGAGGAACAAAGTCAATGTTTTTTTAACTGAGAGAAGATGGAGTTGTATAGTATTAATTTGCAAGCAACAAAATACATGGTATTAAACTGAAAAACAGTGAAAGACAATAGTATTTATTTATAAATAACAAAGTCAACGGTATTTATGTGAGAAAACATTGAAAGTCCTTATTCGTAACAAACAAAGTTCATGGTATTTAAGTGAGGAAACGTTGAAAGTCCATGGTATTTATTTGTAATAATCAAAGTCCATAGTATTTATGTGAGAAAAAGTTGAAAGTTCATGGTATTTATTTGTAACAAACAAAATCCATATTATTTATCTGAAAAACAGTAAAAGTTCATGATATTTATTTGTAAATAATAAAGTCAATGGTATTTATCTAGACAACACTAGAAGTTAATGGTATGTATTTGTGAACAACAAAATCCATAGTATTTATGTGAAAAATATTGAAAGTTCATGGTATTTATTTGTAACAAACAAAGTCCGATATTTATTTGAAAAATATTGAAAGTCCATGATATTTATATATAACAAACAAATTTATATCAAAAACCTTTGAAAGTCAATGTCATTTATTTGAAAACGCAGTGGGTTTTATAGTGGAAGGACACAATTGGAATTAAGACAAAAGATGTGGAAATTTTTAGAAACCTATAGCCCTCCATTAGCTTTAGTATATTGTAGAGATTGAGGGCATCTAAAGTTCGTCTCTATATATTGTGATTTATGTTAGGGTAAATTGTCGAAGCCCCCGGCCCGTTTCATACTTGTGTAAAGACCCGTGGACTTTTTGCTCTTGTTAAAAAACTCATGGGCCTAGATGCCTATAATATCTAAGCAGTTTCCTGTAATATCTAAACAGTTGCTGTTGCCTCTGATATCTAAACAATTGCATATGGTATATAATCAGTTGTCTGTAATATCCAAGCAATTGAGGGAATACAAGGCCTAAATGATATACAGCTCAGGGGATTTTCACAAAGATTTTGAACAGTAGGTCTTTCCCAACAATTTCGAAAATTACAGGGGTTTTTTGACAACTCCAGTGCGCGCCAGGGGCCTTATGACAATTTACCCTTTCTGTTATCCAAAGTTCACCTCTCATAGGATTGCAGAGATAGTTGCACCATGATCGAAGCCCATCACATTTGGTACTGCATCACCCAAGGCTTTGAGTTGAAGGCCCGGAAGAACAAAATAATATTTTTCGGCCTTGATATAAATATTTCGCACTTGATCCATCAAGATTAATTCATCTCCCCTCTTATGCACAAATCGTGAAATGGTTTTAATTGGTCAGGTTCCAGTAGTATTCACATTGATATGCTAACATTGAAGCGCGTTATCCATTATGCATGGCGTTTTAATTGAGTGGTGATAGAGACGGAGAAGGCCGAGATGCAAACAACTTTGAAGCTCGACACTTTCCTGGGTTCTCTTTTTTATCCTATCCTAGGGTCCTTGGGTTCGGCAGGAATTTGGTCTTCAATTGCGTTGTTTTTTTAATCTCGGCAAATGATGTATTTTTTAGCAATACTTTTTTTTACCGGCCTCATGGCCGATAGAAAACAAACCAAGGCTCCGATTGGGGGCTTCTCCCATCAACGAGGTTATAAGAGGGGGGCTGACCGAATTGATGGGACAAGCCCCATTGATGAGGCTAATAGCTCTACCATATATGGTAGAAAAATCATTTCCCTTTTTTGGTTGGGTTTTTGCTTTTGATGTAAGAGGGTGATGAACTATTTTCTAGTCGCGATTAAGCAATGTATGTCGACCTGTGCTTCAATTTTCACTTTACGTTCTTAAATAAAACCTATAAGTTAACTTATTACCTTCATCTTATTTTGTTGTCGCTCATACGTACCTGCATTTTTTGTTTTCTGGACCATACATATCCTTAAGGGTGCGCGTGTATGTGAGATTTGGTGCTATTTCCTTGATTTATATCGTAGGAAAAAGATTATTGATCTCTATTTAGATATCTGATATTTAATCTAGGCTTAGTTTACTCAAACCTCATCCCACCCCTTTGGAAAAGGGAGAAAAGGGAAAATATCCTCATATGTATATATATGACTTCACATGTGTTAGTTTGTGTCCAATTGGAAACTCACAAAGGGTTTTGAAGAAACGAAAGACTTGAGACTTATTGCTCCTCACATGGTATCACCTTTGTAGTACAAAATATTTAGTGGGGGCCAAAGTTATTTTACGCCCCCCCCCCCGCCCCCCCCCCCCCCAACCATTTTGCTTCCATTAAAGGGCAAGAGAAAGCACACTACACACATGAGACACCTCAATTATATAGTTTTTCTCTGCAATCCCACTTGCATGTAAGTGCACCATTATTAGCTTAAGTTTGGTGGTTGATGGAGACCATTGGGTTTGTCTCTTACTCAAGAGAGAGAGAGCGAGAGAGAGAGAGAGAGTAATTAGCTACTAGCCTAGTTAGTGCAGTTGGCACTCCTTTGTTCTTATTTAACAACTCTTTTGCTCCTTTCAGCAAAGCTGTTCAAGCTTATCTTCTTCTTCTTCTTCTTAGCAATTGACGTTTCATGACATTATTTGACCTTGGATCTATTCTCTCACTCAAATTATTGTATAGTTTGATGCAGGAAGTGCAAGGGTTGATGGATGATGGCCATTGAACATGCACGAATGAAAATAGATCAAACAATCCATAGTCATTATAAATCAAACTATATAATAAATATATATACTCAGAAAACTGGCAGGCCAATATACAGTGATGAAGCTCAATATTGGCAATCTCCATGAGCACGACATGTGGAAGATGACGTGTCCCAGAACTCAGAAGAAAGGGCCTACAGGGACCGATCAGGCCACCCTCACCCGCTCTGCAAGCATTAGCTGGCTCTCCTCAAAGCCCCCTTGAAATTGGCCTCCTCGGCCTCTCAGCTCGCCCCAAGCTACCACCGGACCAAGACTCCTCGGCCCTCCCGCTCGTCCCCGAGCTCCCCAGCCGAGGCCATCTTTCTCGGTCCTCCGACCAACTCGACCACTCACAGGCGTAACCGCCGTCCCGTAAATCTCGCCATGCGCGGATTCTCCGCCAGCAACATCCTATGTCCCACGCCATCACGATCCCCATTAATGGGCGATCCGCTCTTTACGCGGGCATGACGTTGGAAGCGTAACTGCCGGCGAAATTCTCGCGCCTGCTGCTGCGTGCTGACGCCGTTATATAAACCCTCATCACAGAGGGGTCAAGTAAGCCATTCTCTATTCCACTGAGCCGTTACTCTGCTCGGATTTGGTGCTAACTTGATCGTCGGAGGGTTCTCGGTGGTACCAAACCACCCCGGGACTTCTTTGCAGGTACTCGGCGCTAAACTCCCCAAATCACCAATCTTCTCAAAACCCATTGAGACCCATACGCAGCAGGAGATCACCTCCAAAATCCACCGAGAGATCGACGGAAGACAACATCTGACGGAGACCCGAAAAGGAGCTCCATCAGTTAGCGCCGTTTGTGGGAAACAACTCCACAAAAAAACAAAGTTGACCTTCCGATCTCCATCCACATGGCAAGCGATCACCCTGAGGATCCAGGTACCAGCCGCCGCCTCCCCCTCACCGGAGGCGCGAATGAACCTCCCCTGGCGACCATCATCAACGCCCTCGCCAGACGAATAGATCAGCTACAGTCCCTCGTGGAGGCGTTCGTCCGCGTTCAAACGGCCGGGCCAAGGCCCCAGATCGCCGCTCCTCTGCCTCCAGAAGGCTCCGCCCTCGCCGGCACGGCTGACCACCGGCAGGCTGCGACCCCTGGCCATGGATCTCGTGGGCCGATACTCCCTGAGGCCCGCTGAGCGCCCCACGGCTCCACACCGGGATCCGCCGCCAAAGCGCCTCGCCTCGAACCTCCTCGCGACCCTTACCCCCCTGAGGAGATGTCAGTCACCTCGCCTATCTACAGGCATGATCGACGCCCCCTTCCCCGACGGGGTTGCATAGAGGAGGCCCGCCACGACGGCTCAAGGGCCACCTCACCCGGGGATCTGAAGGACCTCATCGAGGCTCAAGGGCCACCTCACCGGGGCCGCGCTCAGACGCGGATCTCCCACGGAAGAAGCCAGGGATCATCAGGAGACGAACCCTCGGGGTACCACGGCCGTCTCGACGCCCTCGAAAAGAAGATCGAGGGTATGCGCCGGGAAGGACACTTCTCGGGCGATGGGGTTAAGTACGCCGCCGACTCTCTCACTAAGCCGTTACCGAGGAACTGCTCGCTGTCCACGTCTCCTCGCGCAACAAGCCCCCGAAGGTCTCTCTGTTCGACAGGAAAATCGACCCGAAAGACCATTTGGACGCTTTCACCACGGGGATGAGCTAACAGGACCATTCCGACGCCGCCCAGTGCAGGGCCCTCCCAGCCACCCTCAACCGCTCTGGTCGGGACTGGTTCCGAGGACTCGAGCCTCGCTCGATCTCGACCTTTGACGAGCTGGCTACTTAGTTCCGCGGCCATTTCGTCAGGATTCTTTGGCAGAAGCGCATAGTCGACTACCTCTTCACAATTAAGAGCGGGGACAAGGAAACGTTCAAAGCTTACATCACCCGTTTCTACAACGCCCTCCTCGAGGTCCCCGAGCACCGGGACGAGACTGTCATCACGACGCTCAGATCCAGTCTCAGGCATAAGGAGTGGTTGCACTCCTTTGCGTTGGCACAGCCTAAGACCATGGCCGAGGTCAAGGCGTGGACGGAGCGTGAGGTTCAACTGGAGTCCAAGGTGAACGCGAACCTCCCTCGAGCAAACTGGTCCGACCAGAAGAAGATGGCCTGAGAAGAAAGGTCGGAGCGTCAGCAGCCCTATCACCCGAAGTTCCAGGAGTACACCCCACTCAACGTCTCCCTCGCAGTGTTGCTAGAGGAGGCCCAGAGCGAGGGGTTCTTCAAGTTCCCTCCAATCCCGCGTCAGGCCTTGAAGCGAACCCGGGGCCCTTACCGCGCCTTCCACCGGACACTGGGCCATGCCACGGAGGATTGTAAGAAACTCCGGGACTACATCGAAGAGCTCATCCGATTGTGCCACCCCGCCTCCTACTTGAGGGACAAACGGCAGGTCGACCGCGAGAGGGAGCAGCGTCCTCCTCCCGCCGAGCTGACCATCAGCTAGATCATGCTCGTTTCGGCAGACGACCATCTCGGTGCTCAGGGAGCCCCGTACCCGGTGCCAAGCACCGAAACCAACGGGCCTCCAGGGAGCTCGGGCCGGCTAATAAGATCATCTATTAGCATGTACTTTTCTCTTAAGGCAATGTAAACTCTTCCTAGGGTCTGTTGTTAATTTAATAAATATCAATGGAACATTGCGAAAGAGAAGGAAAGATCTTGTTTATTCAAAAAGGTATTTTGGGCTCCTCAGTCATACATGCAAAAAGAAAAAGAAAATTACAACAGCGGGGGAAGGGGGTACAGAGAGCACTGCTCATGGTACTCGGTGAAGATCTCCTCCAGCCGAGGCCTCGCGAGATCCAGCCTCTGCCGTCGATCCCCACCGTGCGCGTTGACCCCGAGCCTCAGTTCGTAGCACTCACGGACGAATGCCTCTGAGCGAGCCAGCCGATTCACGGAGATCGGGCCGAAGCGCCTTAGAGACCGTAGCTTACCCACGGCCTCGTCATAGAGCTGCTCAGATAAGGGGTTGTAAAGCCCCGACGACGCCCTCTAGATGGAGTATTGTCACGACCTAAAGTTTGGCCCGTGACCGGCACTTAACCGCGTAACGTCTACAGGCGTAAAGCAACTAAGTAAGCCGAAAACCCAGAAATCAAACCAGTAAAAGTATAGAGTGATTTAAACAATTAATAGAACCAATTACTAAGATAACAATATACGACGTCGTAGCGAAGAAAATGAGCAACAAGTGGGAAACATCACAGATAGAACAAACTGCATAAGTAAAGTCGGCTCACAACGAGCTCGACGCCAGAATACAAAATAATATACATCGTCCTCACAACTGGTCTCTAAGTCAATACATAAGTGGTAGATGGAGAGTACTAGATACAACAATGTACATAACTGAAAGATAACCAGATACCGCACAAAACCCACCTATCAGCAAAAGAGCTAGTACACCAACTGTAGGGGTATCTGTGTCAAAAGATGCAAGAATGCAGCCTGCCGCGACTACTCCGAAGGGCAACCTGCAAACACAGTGGCACAACGGGGGTGAGTTGCCAACTCGTGAATAGAAGATAACATATAAAGGTAATCGCGAGTATGCATGTGCTACGATACTCTAATCTATATCAACAGATAACGTCTATATGATGAACTGGATGCTCAAACATGCAACAAGTGCGATCTAATAACATCTCCATGTGATGAGCAAGAAATGTGATGATCAGGTATAGCAATGCAATCTAACCACCCTATATAGAATGAACAGGGTATGCAATGATCAGGTATAGCAATGCAATCTAACAACCCTATATAGAATGAACAGAGTATGCGGTGATCAGGTATAGCAATGTGTACTATATCAGGTATAATAGATACAGGATGAGATATCAATTACTACATACTGAGCATGGGAAATATAACATCTACACGGAATGTCATCGTGGAAAGTATAATCGGTACTCATCAATGTACCCAAATCCCAATACTACTCAGGCGTCGTCATCCTCCTCGGTCCTCCAATCCTGTAAATCTCATATAACCGTGAGTGCCCAACATCGGCACCCAAAATATCAAGAAATACTCGTGCCAAGCATCGACACGCAAATCCTCCTGCATAGGGCATCCGTCAGTCCGGATCAGCCCACGGGCTCTGTCTGCGGTATCGGCCCTCGGCCCCGGCAGTACGAGTCATCCCGTATCCATCCATAGCCTCTGGTCGGTATCCTCCGGATAACCGCCAGGTCCAACCAATCACCGGTAGGTAGTAGTCCCTTTGCCAGGCTCACCGTCTACTACACAGCGAAACCGTTGTCGCCCCGGGGTACCATACCGGGTCCACCATGTATCCGTAATCGGCCTCATCCAACTCCTCGATTCGGGTTCACATATATCACTCTAGTACCGAGAAAACACACGGTGGACGCACCGAAATATCATATCAAGGGAAACCGGGTTTTTAAATAATTAACTATTCTCTTTGAAATATCCACGGTTCCCCAAATCCAGAATTAACATGGAAACAATATATCTCAATGCGTAATCTAAGCAAGTATGAAGATATCAATATATGTGTGCACTGGCATGAATGTAAAGTGTGCATGTGCGCAGGTATGAAGATATCAATATATGTGTGCACTGGTATGAATATACAGTGTGTATGTGCTCAGGCATGAAGATATCAATATATGTGTGCACTGGTATGAATATACAGTGTGCATGTGCGCAGGCATGAAGATATCAATATATGTGTGCACTGGTATGAATATACAGTGTGCATGTACGCAGGCATGAAGATATCAATATATGTGTGCACTGGTATGAATATACAGTGTGCATGTGCGCAGGCATGAAGATATCAATATATGTGTGCACTGGTATGAATATACAGTGTGCATGTGCGCAGGCATGAAGATATCAATATATGTGTGCATGTAGTACCAGTATGGGTATGTGATGCATGTGTGCCCAAATATGGATATAACATATGCTGTTATGCGGCAAATCATGACAACATCAATAAGGTAGAATCAGTATGATATATGATTTATAGCAATCCTATAATGTGAGTGTCATGGCAATCACTAACGGTGTGAGTGTAGCATATCAATCGTGCTCGTGCGACTTAAACCGTTAGTGACAGTGCAGTGTCATATGCTATCATTTCTGTATGCAACAATAAGGTATGCTACTACAGTCCATATGAACATCTACAATCTAATATCCCGACTCGTCCTGACGCTTAACTCCATACGGGCGATTTCCCCGTAGATGTTAAATCTACTCACCTGGTCGTGCGCTACTCGTAGCCGACCACCTGCTTCCCTTTCTTAGCTTCGTCCGACATACCCGCCTGCGAACCTGGAATTACACAAGAATCCATATATAAGCAACTATCTCGCAAAACGCGATATCGAAGTCAAACGATACGCTCGCGTCGCGAACTAAACGCGCGTGTGTACGATACGCTAAACGTGTGCACGCGTCTAAAACTAACCCCGATACGCTGCGATACGCTGAATCATGGAACCCTCTCGCGTATCGCGCATATCGCGCGAACCAAACGTACTAAAAAATACGATATAACGTCCCAGATTCTACCCAGGCTAACAACTTACAAAACTATACATACCACTGGCCTAGAAATAACAACAGACTCCTACCCATCCAAACATCACCCAAAAATTCCCCTATCTGGCCGCAAATTGCGGCCAGAAAGATTAAATCGGCGTCCTCGCTATGGGGTGGGGTTCTCGGGCTCTGGTGGTGTGGTCTATGCCTTGTATACAAGCTCCAGTTAACTCAATTTCAACCTGAACTACTCGGGCCTATAGCAGATCACAGAAATCCAAAAAGTTCACTTAAAAACACTAAATTTGCACAATTAGAAACCCTATGGTATTTTGGTGTAATCTGGGGTCTAACTAGGTTTACATGGCCTTAATAACACCTAATTAGGCTAGGTTAACCAATATTAACAGCACTAAACCATAAGTCCACACAAATCACCATTTCAAGCACAAAATCTCACTTTTTACACAAACCGAAGCTAAACTACACATACGTTAAACAAACAAGAAGTTGGGCTCGGATTCTATACCTTACAAGACCCTAGGTGCAAGGAGAAAGGAGGTGGAGAAGATGGGAGTGCTGCTGCAGCTGCTGGGGGCTGCTGTTGGTGTTGCTGCTGCTGCCACTACCTGCTGCTGCTGTTGTTACCGCTTGCTGCTGCTGCTGCTGATGCTGCCTCTGCAGCTGCTGCCTCTCTCTCTCTCTCTCAGCTGAGTGTGTGTGTGTGAGGAAAAATGAGGAAAGAAATGAGGCCCCAAGTCAAAAAAAAAAACCCCCCTCTCTTTCCCTCTCTCTTCATTTAATGAGCATGGCTCAAGCCATGCCCATACTCCCTCTCTCATGCACCAAGTCAACAAAAGAAAAGAAAAGAAATTCAAATTAACAAAACACTCAAATAAATAAAACCTCATTAAAGCCCAAAACACTTAAAACAAATAGGTTAACCCACCATGGTTGCTAATCATGGTTTTAACCCCAAATCTAAATCCTAGTTTACATGCACAAGTGTGTGTGCCTAGAAAAATCCTAATAAAATATTCATTAATTAGAATAAAATATCAGAAACTTAATTTGGTAAACTTTTTACCAAAAACTATCTAGTAAAATATAATTAACCCCTAAACACGACCTAAGGTATTACAATCTTCCCCCCTTAAAGAAAATTCGTCCCCGAATTTTAAAATACAAAGCTATGCATACCTTCAGAGAGATGAGGGAATTTCTTCCGCATCTCGCCCTCAGCCTCCCAAGTGATCTCTTTACCGTTTGGGATGCACCAAAATATCTTCACTGATGGCCAGACCTTCGATCGAAGTTTTTTCACCTGCCGGTCCAATATTACAACTGGCTGTTGGGTGAACGAAGGATCACGCTCGAACTATATGGTCTGACGCTGAATCCAATGAGAAAGGTCATGAAGGTAATTGCAAAGTATCGACATAGGGAATACGGGGTGAATACTCAATAATCTGGGTGGAAGTGCCCAACTTAAGGCAACGAACCATTTCGCCTTAGGGATCCTAAAAAGATTTACTATCCTGGAAAGCTTCCCAAAACTCAACATGTCATTTATTGGAAATTTCCGTGGGAATACATGATCTGCCATTGCGAGCTCGAATCTGCGACCCTCTTGGTCAGTATTTGATCTCTATCCGCAATATACCGTTCTCATCCTGACCCAAAACAACCGCGTCATTTCCGAAATTTCTAAACTAGCTGAGGTCCAATAATCCTATAACACGGAGTTAGGAAAAACAGACTGGTGATCGACATGACCTAACCTCTAATCCTAAAGGTTACCAATTGGAGTGTCTCCTGATAACTGCTATCAAAGGAGAACCCCATCGATGGCAAACGACGATCCCCAACTGCCGACAACAATTTCTACATACGCACAACTTAACAATAACAACTGAGCAAACTGAGTATCACCGGATGACAACATCCGAAAGGAGTCACATCTTAACTAAACCTGGGTGGACACCATAACGAATTTCGGGAAGATCTGCTCTCGTTCCCTCTTCGGAACGGTTAAAGGTTGCAACTCTCCAGCCGGTCTCAGTTGCCCAACTCAAGCACACAACAAGACAGACACCTTGAAACGAATCCCAAGACTTCTTTTTCTATCCCTGCCCATCCGTAACTACCTTACAAGTCACGTTAACAGTTGGTAGGGCTTGAATGAGTAGATAAAGTTGACTGATGTGCCTGCCCTAGGATTCCACGTCTCTTTCCCATAACATTAGGTACACAAGTGTCTCTCTAGCCTAGCATACCCTTGCATTACCCAGTCGAGTAGGCTCCAATATCTCTGACGAACGAGTGTCGGCGGGAAGTGTCTCGCGAAAGCGATTTAAGAAAAGTGGTCGGGCGCGGACATGAGCAAGCTGTCTCCTCAGAAGAGACAAACTTATGCTGTACTCAACGATCGCACAAGAACTGTGAATCTGCGGAGGATTATCACAACAATCAATTTCCGTCGCAGGAAGATGTACCTTTAACTCGGGTGGTCCGTGAAAATCTGACACGACTCTCAAACAAGTAGTGTCTCTGATCTCCAACGTAAAACCATCGCGGCCATCTCCAGATCATGAGTGGGATATCCTTCTCGTACTTCCTCCAAATGTAAGGAAGCAAAAGCGATTAACTCCATTGTGTCACCTCAGTACACATTCGAGTCCTACTCACGAAACATCACAGTTAAACCACAAAGTCGCCCAAACCAAAAGCAAAGAAGGAGCTGATGCAGTTGTTAACCGAGTCTTCAACTGCTGAAACTCCGTACACAAGCCTCAGTCTACGAAAAGAAACCTCCATTCCAGTCAATTAGTCAACGGGGCAGCATTACACTAGCAATCCTGCATGAGACGGCGGTAACACCCGCTAAGCCAAAAATATGCGGACCTCCGTCCCGCTCACAAATTGGGCCTAAGCTGTACGGCCACGATCTCCCTCGAAACCATACCAATTCGTCTTCGTAACTACAAAACCTAGGAGTCAACATGAACAAACTTGAAGGGAACACTCCGAGAATCTAGCAAACCACTGGGGCTCTCCCAGTATCTATAAAACAGATCCTCGAGTGCTACCCTAACCCTCAAGACACACTAAAAAGACTAGGATGTCGTAAATAACACAACAATAACTAGTCGAGGAACGGCCCGAAGAGAACCAGTTCATCACACCTACGAATGCTGCTAGAGCATTGGTGAGTCTAGTGACACACCCAAAACACACAAAGCCCATAGCACGCACAAGGCAGTCTTCGGAATGTCATCACTCCGGACCCGCAACAATGATGACCTGATCCCTAACCAACTTAGACAATGTCTCGCACTCTGGTGCTGATCGAAGAAATCGTCAATGCGAGGTACAGGATACTTATCCGCACCGTAAGCCGATTCAAGTGACGATCCATCAATACACAATCTCAATCTGTCGTTTTCCTCCTGGACGAACAGAAATAGGAGCTTCCTAAAAGCGAAACACTTAGACGCACAAATTCCCTCAACAACCACTCTGCAGCAGATCCTTAGCTCCTTAAGCTTCGCCGGCTCATCTTGGAATGAAGTCGGAAAAATTCTCGCACGAAAGAAAATCGGTCCAACAAACCAACTGTGGCTACAGCATCACGAAAAACGCCAAGAATCCACGACATCTCCTCGGTGCCGACTAGCGAACAAGGCTGAATTCAAGCGGTAAGAGGCGGCACCACTATCCACCTGCACAATAAGAACTGACTTGCCCGGGAAAACAAAACCTAACTGTTTCCTCACGGTAGCCCACAATGCTTAACACGTAGCTAACCAGTCCGTGCCCAGGAGATTGCCAAATCCAACATCTTTAGGAGGTTCAAAATGATAGACGAATCTCTATCTCCTATCCGATGGGCGCACGACCGAATTACGTGTCGCGCAACAAAAGGATTGCTGACAGAAGTTAGCACAACAAACGGTTGATCTACCTAGCATGACTCTCGTCCTAAACTCGGCACGAGGTGTGTAACATACGAGTGCAACAAAAGGTCATACTGAAAGAGTACCTGTAGGCTCCGCATTGGACGCCCGCGCGTCCCGATGAGTCGAAGCGAAAACGTGTGCCTGTCCTTCATCTGCGACTGATCGAACTCCTCCTCTACTAGCCTGACCCCTCTGTGCAAACCCTCCGCGTCCACGACGTCTCAGAATACAACCCTGACGTGCTGTGAAGGAACACTGCCTGATGAGGTGTTGAAGGCTTCCACATCGTAAACACCTACGCACTGAATGCTGTCCTGCCTGGGGATGGAAGCCAAACGACTGTCCTCGTCCTAAGCCTCTGCTCTGGGCTGGTACACCAGTACGATTCCACAACTATTCCGGAACTCTCACGGTCACTGGAAGACGTGTCTCGTAAACGGGGGCTGCCTCCACCAGTGCTAAGTAGGGGACGGAATACTGCATGATGATCGCAAGGAACAACTGGGTAACAGGGGTGGCAACCATCTGTCGCTGCGCTCGAACGACCTCTACCAATGAGCTCATCGTCTGGCGCAAGCTCTGCATCTCTGCCACTAGTCTAGAGATCTGATCTGTCGTAGGAGAAACAATCTGTCCTGGTACAACATGGGTACTACTCGGATCAGTCCTCATCTCAGATAAATCAACTCGAACCTCGGCTCTCCCGGCCTCTCTCTGCACCCTCGTAGTCCTTGGCGGCATAATGGCTGGAAAGAAGGTAGGATTCGATGAGGATACGAAAATCAAATCACAAGGATATATACGATCATAAAGGAAATTCAATCAATAAGTCCTAAGGTCGCTTAGGCGGAGTACCGTGTCGTGAGTATGCCGCGGAACATACGCACGCTACGCCACTCTGCTGCAGCTACCTACTCCATCATACCAGGGTCATCCTACACTCCGAAGGTAAAACCTACGCTCTGATACCAATTTTTTCACGACCAAAGTTTGGCCCATGACCGGCACTTAACCACGTAACGTCTACAAGCGTAACGCAACTAAGTAAGCCGAAAACCCAGAAATCAAACCAGTAAAAGTATAGAGTGATTTAAGCAATTAATAGAACCAATTACTAAGATAACAATATACGACGCCGTAGCGAAGAAAATGAGCAACAAGTGGGAAACATCACAGATAGAACAAACTGCATAAGTAAAGTCGGCTCACAACGAGCTCGACGCCAGAATACAAAATAATATACATCGTCCTCACAACTGGTCTCTAAGTCAATACATAAGTGGTAGATGGAGAGTACTAGATACAACAATGTACATAACTGAAAGATAACCAGATACCGCACAAAACCCACCTATCAGCAAAAGAGCTAGTACACCAACTGTAGGGGTATCTGTGTCAAAAGATGCAAGAATGCAGCCTGCCGCGACTACTCCGAAGGGCAACCTGCAAACACAGTGGCACAACGGGGGTGAGTTGCCAACTCGTGAATAGAAGATAACATATAAAGGTAATCGCGAGTATGCACGTGCTACGATACTCTAATCTATATCAACAGATAACGTCTATATGATGAACTGGATGCTCAAACATGCAACAAGTGCGATCTAATAACATCTCCATGTGATGAGCAAGAAATGTGATGATCAGGTATAGCAATGCAATCTAACCACCCTATATAGAATGAACAGGGTATGCAATGATCAGGTATAGCAATGCAATCTAACAACCCTATATAGAATGAACAGAGTATGCGGTGATCAGGTATAGCAATGTGTACTATATCAGGTATAATAGATACAGGATGAGATATCAATTACTACATACTGAGCATGGGAAATATAACATCTACACGGAATGTCATCGTGGAAAGTATAATCGGTACTCATCAATATACCCAAATCCCAATACTACTCAGGCGTCGTCATCCTCCTCGGTCCTCCAATCCAGTAAATCTCATATAACCGTGAGTGCCCAACATCGGCACCCAAAATATCAAGAAATACTCGTGCCAAGCATCGACACGCAAATCCTCCTGTATAGGGCATCCGTCAGTCCGGATCAGCCCACGGGCTCTGTCTGCGGTATCGGCCCTCGGCCCCGGCAGTACGAGTCATCCCGTATCCATCCATAGCTTCTGGTCGGTATCCTCCGGATAACCGCCAGGTCCAACCAATCACCGGTAGGTAGTAGTCCCTCTGCCAGGCTCACCGTCTACTACACAGCGAAACCGTTCTCGCCCCGGGGTACCATACCGGATCCACCATGTACCCGTAATCGGCCTCATCCAACTCCTCGATTCGGATTCACATATATCACTTTAGTACCGAGAAAACACATGGTGGACGCACCGAAATATCATATCAAGGGAAACCGGGTTTTTAAATAATTAACTATTCTCTTTGAAATATCCACGGTTCCCCAAATCCAGAATTAACATGGAAACAACATATCTCAATGCGTAATCTAAGCAAGTATGAAGATATCAATATATGTGTGCACTGGCATGAATGTACAGTGTGCATGTGCGCAGGTATGAAGATATCAATATCTGTGTGCACTGGTATGAATATACAGTGTGCATGTGCGCAGGCATGAAGATATCAATATATGTGTGCACTGGTATGAATATACAGTGTGCATGTGCGCAGGCATGAAGATATCAATATATGTGTGCACTGGTATGAATATACAGTGTGCATGTGCGCAGGTATGAAGATATCAATATATGTGTGCACTGGTATGAATATACTATAAGTGCACGGCGGCGCCCCGGCCTCCATCCCGAGGCCAAAATACGGAAGCGATGGTTAACTTTAAATTTTCTTGAACCGGCACCACCGCGCACTAAAACCCGGATCGGGCCATTAACTAGTCCTAGCTAACTACAAGATGGGGTGAGAGATATACCGAGCGATCCTTGTCCTTTGGTCTTCTCATCGTCGTCCCAATCTCCAACGGAATCACCATTCGTCGTCTTCTCGTCGGAAAGGGCACCACGTAGCCGAATTCTTTTACGGGCTCCCACCTCTGGACCGAAGCAACTCGGACGCGAAGTTGGCTAGCCGACGCGTCCAAGGGTACTGTAGGTTGTAGTGTAGAACCATTGTCTCAATGGGGTGAAGTTGTCTTTGATGGAGGAATCAATATGAACTTTGGAGAGGAGAAGGATTTCTTTGTAGCAAGCATGCAAATGACATATGAATAATTCCCTCATCAAAATGAACTCCTCTCATTAGAAAATGGTGGAGGAAAGATGCTCATACAAGGGAGGTGAGTGTAGGAAAAGTAGAGGGTGACCACATCCAAAGGCAAATCTCACATCAACAATCCAAATCAACTCTAATCCATTCTAATCACATTAATTGCACCATCATGAGAACAAGAAAAGCAAAGATGCTTTATCAATCATAATGCCTCATAATGCAATAAACCCCTCCACAATAAGTTATTTGCAAACTTGCAAATAACCCACCTCCATCGGAAAGTCCGGCCGAGAAGGAACAAAGGAAAACCGGCCGGAACGGAATACAAACTGGCAACTTCAGAAAACTGATCCCATAAAAAATTACAGGAAAACCCCTCTACTGCATATACATGCCCGCATTTGGATTCCCACTGAATACAAATGCAAAGAGACAAAATCTACACTGTCTAATACTAGGATCCGGCTTAAACCAAAGCCGGCTAGTAAAATCCGTTCGATCACGATCCGTGCAATACCGCACGTATCTGATCGAACCCTGCCATATGTCCATACGGCCTCTACAGCGTTTCGCCCGAAACTTGAGTAACTGTCTGTGTGGGGGACTCTAAAGACTCGACAATACTATGGCTGTGGATTTAACCACTAGCACGTCAGAGGTATTAGCCATACATGACGGACCACCAGCTATTGACTAAAAGGGACGTCGATGAGCGAACTCATCCTGACACCCTACTGAGCCTGTTAGTGACAATATCCGTACAGTCCGGTCCGTTCGTCTATGAGCATCGCATGGCGGGCCTAGGGGGTTGGTAAAAGTCAGACCCCCAAAAGCGGTACAAGTCGTGTCGGAGTGTAGCCCAGAACACCCTGAGATACTACTGGAATACCTACCAGTAAATCTCCTGTCTCGGCCGAGGGCTTCGTGTAATGGCTCTCCTAGACACAGCGCGACCTCACCCCCAATACCGGGAGAGACGAACCCCTGAAGATCCGCTCACTGCCTCCATGTGGCTCGGGACTGTACCCAACTAAAACCTGTTTGCACGTCTCCTTTGAGCGTGGTAGGGTAGTAATCAAAGTACAGTGGGAACTCACACGAGACAAATGACGATCCCCAGGTCGATGAACTAATCTGTACACATGTCACCAGGGAACTGCTATCTGACATCAGTTATAAGACCAACTAGCATGTTCCCAGCGAGTCCTGTCCGGTGTACTCATAACCCAATGAGCACCTGTATACATCTTAGGTGAACCAACTGACACCGGTGGCTTGTGAGACCGGCCACCGCCCCTCGTCGGGGTCTCGACTGTATACACTAGTCTACTCTGGAGTATCGATGCCCTGTCTCGAAACTCCCACGACTAGGGACCTTTTAAGGATGTGCTTATAAACCCCAGCTCCCACTTATATGATCGCCCTCATACTGCTGGTGGTCAAGCAAGAATCCTAGGGGCTCTATCAACGTATAATAGCGACATGTCAGGTCACCTAAAGCAGTACACGATGATAAATATAAACCAGATAGCATACTATCATCTCGAGTAAGACTGTCCTACTGGGACAGGTCCTCCCTTAATCATTGCAATCACGTTCCTGTGATCCAATAATTGACTCTGAGGGCACTATCTCCAACAATCTCCCACTTGCACTCAAGGCTAATTATTGCGATGTCACATACTCACAGCCCGTGTGATACCGAACACCCAACTCCTCTACTAGTCAGTCTCACAAAGATCGTTTGTGATATTATTGCGTTAGAGAAATAGCCTCAGTGAGTGGATCCGCTATTGTGTTTCTTTCTATGTCTCTCTTTATCTCAAGTTCGCGGAGAAAACCATCTCCCGAAATGAGCAAAACCTGTCTTAGAATATGTCTGGATGTCTGATGGGACCTAGCTCATAAATGAACTCCAAATCCAAACTTCTTAGACTGTATTGTCAACTGAACTTAATCAGTATCCTGCGCCATGCCTCCCTCAGTATTGCCTTGGATCACCTGTCCAAAATACTGCCCCTCGTCAGAAGGAAAAACTATAACTCTGACAACCTCCTTGTCGTCGAGGTCACCTTGGAAGCCTGGAATGATAACTGTCTCCTGCATGAGGCTGTCGTTATCATATCCCTAGAACATCCACTTATGTTCTAAAACTGCTTCCGACTGTTTCTCCAGGATTGGATCAATGTCAACTTATTGCATCTAGTGCAAGAACAATATCTGGTGTGGTACTTGACATCTCACGATTGACTCAATTACCTGAGCAAGTGATCTGCCAATCATGCACAACCCTCTCCCCTTTAGTCTGTAAGACACCTTTAGAGAGGGTGACTCCATCACCTGCAGGTACACCACCGTGCCAGGAGTCGTCTATTCTAAATACTCTTAGAATGCTGTCTAAGTACCCCGATTAGGAAACTACCCAAATCTAGATCTAAAACCATAGATCTAGTAACCAGTATGTCTGATATAATGTCCAAGTCCCATGTGGAGAAACCACTGTGCGACGACCAAAGTATAACCGATCGTAGTATAGGAATGTCACTTCCTACTCTGTGTATGTCATCCAAATACCATGACATCACACCCTACTACCTTCTCAACAGACCCATCCCCTATTCTGATGAAGTCAAACCTATGACTGTCATATCAGAAATTGATGATCTATCTCCGCTACATCTGCTTTAGTCTATAAATAGACATAAGCCACCTGTCCACCAATGCTTCCGCTGCTCCCACTGACTACGACAACCCTCTGGCAGAGTCATATACACGTACACTTCTAAAGCTAGTTTAGAACGACGCTATACTCATCCTCCTGCCGGGTCTCGCAGCCTGGAACAACAGCAATAGCAAGTCTGGGTAAACAAGAACTTCCCTGTCACCGTCCTTGAGGCTACCGGAGTACCTCTCGGGTGCCTGAAGTTACCCACCGTATCTGCGGAGTAGCCAATGGAATGTCAAACCAGATTGAATCTTTAGGTTCCTATGAAATCTTCAGTAATCGTTTGCGGTTCTGGAATCACTTCCAGTTCTACCATACTCCCACTACTGTTTTCTGAAAAAAAATCCAATTTTAATAAAACTGTGGCGAGTCTAGAACAATATCGCTATTGTTCATCCAGATGGTAGAAAGTCAACCCTCGTCATAGCCTGGGTCAACCCACAAACAGCCATTACAGAAACGTGCCTTGAGTTATCCAGAGTCTGGTTTTAATCATAAGCCAGACAACTCCCCGTACCTTAACATCGTTAAGATATGAACTGTTCTATATCCAATATAGAACCAGGGGCACTGATTTAATTGAACCAGATTCAAATCATGCAGCTATCTCCAGTGCATGTCAACTAAATGGAAAGAGGCCGATCAGCGTTACTCGGCTTAGGAATGCTTCCACTTATGAGTAACCTGAAAGAGAAGTAAATTCTCTTAACCACTACTATCAACTGAATACCATACTCAAGTATCTACATCTTCGATCAACTTGAAGAATCCCGATACTTGCAACACCTGGTTCTCTACTTTATCCATATACCTATAACTTCTCAAAATTCGGACCCTGTGTTTCTACGAAACACCTGTCTAAAAGCTAGAGAAGTCATAAGTAAACCGAATATAGTACGAGAACCAACCCCTCTGTCCTAATGGACCCTGGACAACATACAATACGTTGTATAAGTCCCTTGAGTCTGATTACTCATTCACTGTGTGTCGTAGGTTGAAAACTGTACTTATGGTTAAGAAGAATTACACCGCTGTTTAATACTCCTTACCTAACCATCCACTGATATAGGTAAATGTCATAGACATAATTTCAAAAAGGTATATCTTACTCTATGAAAATAGACGTACAGATATATCGATTTGAAATTGATGCATAACAGCGTATATTCAAAACCAAATATTTGCCGACCGGCAAACAGCCCAGGTGATTTCCTCAAATATCACTGATTACAACGAATCCCGATATAATGAGGACGATCACCTAATTCCCAATAACTTACTCCCACTCATCATTTGTAAAACCATACAGATGTGAGAATCATACCTGGTAAATACATACCCTGGAGTAAGGACTAATCGGGAAATCAGTTTTCCTTTAACAGTACACAGTGAAACTGAAATATTGAAATGTTTCGATGGGGTATCCCGGTATTCCTAGTAATGCCTCTTCCAGATTCATGACTGTAACCGTATAATTCTTTGCCACCTCTCCAAATCCCTTTATATATGTCTTTAGTTATTACCTTCTGCACACCCCTTTAGGCCAAATGGTTTTCTTCCTTCCCTACCGTTCGGCACCAGCCTATGGTTTGGAAGAAGACTATCCAATATGCATAATGGGTGTGCTGTCCTAATCCTAGGAGCACTCGCAATGCGAAAGAAGGTGAAGATAAAAGACAACCGAATAAACCTTATTCCTATTTCTCCTGAACCAGAATCCATCCCCGAACTGGAACAAGTTCCTTTCGAGTTCGTATATAACCATACGATGGAGTATCCAATAAACTGTGGATCTTCGTATTGATACGGAGTGTCCTGGAGAAATACAAAGGTGATTTTAGGATTGGCGAAGAAATACTTGGTTTGGTCGTGAATAGCAGTCGCAATTTACTTTGCCCTCTTACTAATCCCTTGCTTTGTCTTAACTTAATACCTTCTGTACACTATCGTTAGGCTAATTGGTTTTCTTCATTCCCCACCGTTCGGCACCAGCCTAAGGTTTGGAAGAAGACTATCCAATTTGCATAATAGGTGTACTACTCCTAAACCAAGGAGTACTCGCAACCTGAGAGAAGGTAAAAGGAAAAGACAACTGAATAGTCCTATCCGTTTTCTCCAGAACCGGAAACCATCCTCGAATAAATTCCTTCGAGTTTGTATATAACCATACGATGGTTTTGTCCAATGGAAGTGGACGTTCGTAGTAATACGGGGTGTCCTGGAGAAAAGGGTAAAAGTAGGAGTGGCAATGAGGTTCGCAACTCTGACAATCCAAAAGCCAGTATTATAGAAGGTTCGGTCAATTTTTTGTCACTGAGTCATAGTCTTAGGGTCGGGTCAATGGTCGCTGCAGAAGAGAGAGAGAAAAGAAACACTCAGCGTGCACTCTATCCTAGATCAGAATGGTTGCTAATTTATCTAATCTGGAAACCTCCCACTGTACCGTCAAATTCTCCTCCAAACCTGAAAGAAGAATTAGTCGGGATCACCCGAGGAGTAAACTAACTCATCAGTGGGAATCGGGATACAACTATCATCGCATGATAACATGACGGAATCCGCACACGGTGTCACACTCCAGAAGGTATGCGCATATCTGGCAAGTTTCAGTTCTTTTGAAACTCCCGATGTGATTTTTGCCCCATGCTCTTATGACTTTGACTTTGGTCAACAAATCATAAGTCACATGTCAAGTTCTACCAGTCATTCTCCAGGTCAATTTGAACCCACCCGTATATACCCTTGACTTTGGCCAACAAGGTAGTACGACTGTCCCAAACCAACGCATCTATCTATGCTGCATATGAATAACCAACAGCTACCAAACACTGTGCCTTGACTTTGGCCAACAAACACAGCTTGAATACTATTGACTACCCATATGAAACGACGGAGGGCTACGAATGGTTTCTGGCGAAAACCTTTAACGTAAATAACTTGATATCGTTGAAGGAACGGATAGCTTTTAAAAAATATAATGACGAAAACCGTTGCTAAAGAGGTCACTCCCGGTGAAGGGAACTCGGCTCTTTCCCCATAGAATGAGGTGCAGGATATTCCAACTGAATACCACGGTGCAAAGCAAAAGTAATCGGCTATAGTGAAGTCATTGCCCTGACGCAAACTTTTTGTCCAAGGGGTCACTCCCGGTGAAGGGATCTCGGCCCTTGCCTCGTCGACTGAGGAGCAGGATATTCCAACTGAATATCACGATGCAAAACAAAAGAGAACGTCCTTGCAATAACAGCTTTTTGAAAAGTGTTCCAACAACATCAGATTAGGTTTGTATTTAACTTGCATTGATCCGAATCAACGCAATCCCATCAATAGATCACACCACAAAGAACGAAAATATACTGATGTACGTATATGCCATCCGCATTCGCCACTGGGCCCGTCATTACCCGTTAGGTTAGCTAACTAACGACAGAGCGGGGACTGGACTAGCGCGGATGCAAAACATATACAACATCTACTAATATATATACCAATATATTATATTTCGCTCAAGGCGTGATAAAAAGCAACATCGCAGAAATGTACAGCATCACAGAACAATACAGATATCTGGGATCCCCGGGTTTCACAGAGCCACTACTGAAACCCGATGTTCCCCTGGTCGTGTGGATAGCCTGTGCAATGAAATCCTAGACCCCTACGGGCGCGCAAGTTACCCGCCAAAACCTGAAGCGAGGCAGCCCCCTTCAGCAACGTGAATGGACCACCCAGCACTTCACGGAATCCGGTAACTTGGGCACCCCTCCTGGGTCAACCTGTACCCCCTACGAGTGCGGCGAATAGCCCTGCCAATTTTAGAGTAAAGCCCCCTCCGTCTCAATGCCATGAGATGCGGGCCCGTTGCCCTCTAGAACCCGGCTATCTGAGCACCCCTCCGCGGGGTAATCCTAGTACATAAAGTAAAATATACATACAAAGGGTACATCGACCGCAACCTGACCGTGTCCCAAAATAATAATACAATCAGGCAGTGACGGCAGTCCACATGTCGGACACTCGCCCCGCAATATCAAATGTACATAATACAACAAAAACAACTGTACTAACATTGCATCCAGGCTATCCCCCACGACCGATCCGCAACATCACAGCACAATCACAGAACATCAACGTGAATGTCACGTTCGCAAATCCGTCTAACCGGGCTATAGCAGTTAGACAGGATTTACCGATCAAGTGACATTCACGGTCGCAGATATAATGTAAATACTGTGAAAAAATGTGTTCATAATATCCGATCGATCAAAATTATAACAAGTGGGCCCCAAGTACTACTGTAGCACATCAAGAAATTCTGGGCCAAAAATTAATATTCCAAAACCCATATTTTCAACCCAGGAGCTTTCTGGAAAATTTTGGTACACTGATCAGTTCAAGTCGCGGCGGAACCGCGGCCCAAGCATGGGTTTGGCCGCGGTTCCGCGGTCGTTTAGACTGTTCATGAGACCAAATTTTCCCAGAACTCTTAGATTGTCCTACACATCATTCTGAAACAACCTGAAAAATTTTTGGACTTCAAAAAATTTCGACAGAAACTGATGTAAAGAAAAATACGGTTTTTGGAAAATTGTTCGATCGGAAATGTAAAACACATTAGACAAAGCTAGACATGTTAATGGCGAGGCTCTGATACCACTGTAAGTGCATGGCGGCGCCCCGGCCTCCATCCCGAGGCCAAAATGCGGAAGCGATGGTTAACTTTAAATTTTCTTGAACCGGTACCACCGCGCACTAAAACCTGGATTGGGCCATCAACTAGTCCTAGCTAACTACAAGATGGGGTGAGAGATATACCGAGCGATCCTTGTCCTTCGGTCTTCTCGTCGTCGTCCCAATCTCCCACGGAATCACCATTCGTCGTCTTCTCGTCGGAAAGGACACCACGTAGTCGAATTCTTTAACGGGCTCCCACCTCTGGACCGAGGCAACTCGGGTGCGAAGTTGGCTAGCCGACGCGTCCAAGGGTACTGTAGGTTGTAGTGTAGAACCATTGTCTCAATGGGGTGAAGTTGCCTTTGATGGAGGAATCAATATGAACTTTGGAGAGGAGAAGGATTTCTTTGTGGCAAGCATGCAAATGACGTATGAATAATTCCCTCATCAAAATGAACTCCTCTCATTAGAAAATGGTGGAGGAAAGATGCTCATACAAGGGAGGTGAGTGTAGGAAAAGTAGAGGGTGACCACATCCAAAGGCAAATCTCACATCAACAATCCAAATCAACTCTAATCCATTCTAATCACATTAATTGCACCATCATGAGAACAAGAAAAGCAAAGATGCTTTATCAATCATAATGCCTCATAATGCAATAAACCCCTCCACAATAAGTTATTTGCAAACTTGCAAATAACCCCCTCCATCGGAAAGTCCGGCCGGGAAGGAACAAAGGAAAACCGGCCGGAACGGAATACAAACTGGCAACTTCAGAAAACTGATCCCATAAAAAATTACAGGAAAACCCCGCTACTGTATATACATGCCCGCATTTGTATTCCCACTGAATACAAATGCAAAGAGACAAAATCTACACTGTCTAATACTAGGATCCGGCTTAAACCAAAGCCGGCTAGTAAAATCCGTTCGATCACGATCCGTGCAATACCGCACGTATCTGATCGAACCCTGCCATATGTCCATACGGCCTCTACAGCGTTTCGCCCGAAACTTGAGTAACTGTCTGTGTGGGGGACTCTAAAGACTCGTCAATACTATGGCTGTGGATTTAACCACTAGCACGTCAGAGGTATTAGCCATACATGACGGACCACCAGCTATTGACTAAAAGGGACGTCGATGAGCGAACTCATCCTGACACCCTACTGAGCCTGTCAGTGACAATATCCGTACAGTCCGGTCCGTTCGTTTATGAGCATCGCATGGCGGGCCTAGGGGGTTGGTAAAAGTCAGACCCCCAAAAGCGGTACAAGTCGTGTCGGAGTGTAGCCCAGAACACCCTGAGATACTACTGGAATACCTACCAGTAAATCTCCTGCCTCGGCCGAGGGCTTCGTGTAATGGCTCTCCTAGACACAGCGCGACCTCACCCCCAATACCGGGAGAGACGAACCCCTGAAGATCCGCTCACTGCCTCCATGTGGCTCGGGACTGTACCCAACTAAAACCTGTTTGCACGTCTCCTTTGAGCGTGGTAGGGTAGTAATCAAAGTACAGTGGGAACTCACACGAGACAAATGATGATCCCCAGGTCGATGAACTAATCTGTACACATGTCACCAGGGAACTGCTATCTGACGTCAGGTATAAGACCAACTAGCATGTTCCCGGCGAGTCCTGTCCGGTGTACTCATAACCCAATGAGCACCTGTCTACATCTTAGGTGAACCAACTGACACCAGTGGCTTGTGAGACCGGCCACCGCCCCTCGTCAGGGTCTCGACTGTATACACTAGTCTACTCTGGAGTATCGATGCCCTGTCTCGAAACTCCCACGACTAGGGACCTTTTAAGGATGTGCTTATAGACCCCAGCTCCTACTTATATAATCGCCCTCATACTGCTGGTGGTCAAGCAAGAATCCTAGGGGCTGTATCAACGTGTAATAGCGACATGTCAGGTCACCTAAAGCAGTACACGATGATAAAGATAAACCAGATAGCATACTATCATCTCGAGTAAGACTGTCCTACTGGGACAGGTCCTCCCTTAATCATTGCAATCACGTGCCTGTGATCCAATAATTGACTCTGAGGGCACTATCTCCAACATATACAGTGTGCATGTGCGCAGACATGAAGATATCAATATATGTGTGCACTGGTATGAATATACAGTATGCATGTGCGCAGGCATGAAGATATCAATATATGTGTGCACTGGTATGAATATACAGTGTGCATGTGCGCAGGCATGAAGATATCAATATATGTGTGCATGTAGTACCAGTATGGGCATGTGATGCATGTGTGCCCAAATATGGATATAATATATGCTGTTATGCGGCAAATCATAACAACATCAATAAGGTAGAATCAGTATGATATATGATTTATAGCAATTTTATAACGTGAGTGTCATGGAAATTACTAACGGTGTGAGTGTAGCATATCAATCGTGCTCGTGCGACTTGAACCGTTAGTAACAGTGCAGTGTCCTATGCTATCATTTCTATATTCAACAATAAGGTATGCTACTACAGTCCATATGAACATCTACAATCTAATATCCCGACTCGCCCTGACGCTTAATTCCATACGGGCGATTTCCCCGTAGATGTTAAATCTACTCACCTGGTCGTGCGCTACTCGTAGCCGACCACCTGCTTCCCTTTCTTAGCTTCGTCCGACGTACCCTCCTGCGAACCTGGAATTACACAAGAATCCATATATAAGCAACTATCTCGCAAAACGCGATATCGAAGTCAAACGATACGCTCGCGTCGCGAACTAAACACGCGTGTGTACGATACGCTAAACGTGTGCACGCGTCTAAAACTAACCCCGATACGCTGCGATACGCTGAATCATGGAACCCCCTCGTGTATCGCGCGTATCGCGCGAACCAAACGTACAAAAAAATACGATATAACTTCCCAGATTCTACCCAGGCTAACAACTTACAAAACTATACATACCACTGGCCTAGAAATAACAACAGACTCCTACCCATCCAAACATCACCCAAAAATTCCCCTATCTGGCCGCAAATTGCGGCCAGAAAGATTAAATCGGTGGCCTCGCTATGGGGTGGGGGTCTCGGGCTCTGGTGGTGTGGTCTATGCCTTGTATACAAGCTCCAGTTAACTCAATTTCAACCTGAACTACTCGGGCCTATAGCAGATCACAGAAATCCAAAAAGTTCACTTAAAAACACTAAATTTGCACAATTAGAAACCCTATGGTATTTTGGTGTAATCTGGGGTCTAACTAGGTTTACATGGCCTTAATAACACCTAATTAGGCTAGGTTAACCAATATTAACAGCACTAAACCATAAGTCCACACAAATCACCATTTCAAGCACAAAATCTCACTTTTTACACAAACCGAAGCTAAACTACACATACGTTAAACAAACAAGAAGTTGGGCTCGGATTCTATACCTTACAAGACCCTAGGTGCAAGAAGAAAGGAGGTGGAGAAGATGGGAGTGCTGCTGCAGCTGCTGGTGGCTGCTGTTGGTGTTGCTGCTGCTGCCACTGCCTGCTGCTACTGTTGTTACCGCTTGCTGCTGCTGCTGCTGATGCTGCTGAAGCTGCCTCTGCAGCTGCTGCCTCTCTCTCTCTCTCTCTCTCAGCTGAGTGTGTGTGTGTGAGGAAAAATGAGGAAAGAAATGAGGCCCCAAGTCAAAACCCCCCTCTCTCTTTCCCTCTCTCTTCATTTAATGAGCATGGCTCAAGCCATGCCCATACTCCCTCTCTCATGCACCAAGTCAACAAAAGAAAAGAAAAGAAATTCAAATTAACAAAACACTCAAATAAATAAAACCCCATTAAAGCCCAAAACACTTAAAACAAATAGGTTAACCCACCATGGTTGCTAATCATGGTTTTAACCCCAAATCTAAATCCTAGTTTACATGCACAAGTGTGTGTGCCTAGAAAAATCCTAATAAAATATACATTAATTAGAATAAAATATCAGAAACTTAATTTGGTAAACTTTTTACCAAAAACTATCTAGTAAAATACAATTAACCCCTAAACACGACCTAAGGTGTTACAAGTATATCAGCAGCTGCAGCAGGGAGGAGCGTCGGGGGAGCAACCGGCCGAAGTGGTCTTCGATGCTCCCATAGACCAACTGCACCGTATCCTCGGTGCAGTTCTGATCATAGAGGTTTACATCTTCGAAGTGGATGATTTCGGGGATGGTAAAGGGGAAGTCCTGCATTCTCAGCAATCTGTCTACGAAGAAAGGAAGGGCCAGTGCTCCTTCAGCCTTATATAGCCCACTTCTCCTTAACGGAGCTCAACAGTCGCCCGCTTTCGCCCAAAAAGTCGCTGCCACGCGGCGATCACCGAGCCTTCTCTGGCGGAATCGAAACTGGCGCGACCCTGGCGCTTCGCCTCCCCCCATATTCAATGCGCATGCTATGCGCACGTTCGCCGCGACCGTTCCTGTTCCCCAAACCTACAACTGGATGGTCGGGCGAAACCTCATGAAGAATTAGCCGAGCGGCTACCCTACTCGGCTATACCTGGCCGGTAGCTTCCCTACTCGCAACGCCAGGGTTCAAATACCTCGCCAGGAGGCAGCCGCACAGCTTCACTGCCCAGTTATCCTTAGCAGGCCTCCTACGACCTCCAACGCTAAGGATCCAAGCCCTCCTTAAAGGCAGCCCAGCAGCTTCACTGCTCGGCTATCCCTGGCCGGTAGCTTCCCTACTCGCAACGCCAGGGATCAAAGCCCTCGCCAAGAGGCAACCGCGCAGCTTCACTGCCCAGTTATCCTTAGCAGGTCTCCTACGACCCCTCCAACGCTAAGGATCTAAGCCCTCCTTAGAGCCAGCCCAGCAGCTTCACTGCTCGGCTATCCCTGGCCGGTAGCTTCCCTACTCGCAACGCCAGGGATCAAATCCCTCGCCAAGAGGCAACTGCGCAGCTTCACTGCCCAGTTATCCGTAGCAGGCCTCCTACGGCCCTTCCAACGCTAAGGATCCAGGCCCTCCTTAGAGACAGCTCAGCAGCTACCCTGCTCGGCTATCCCCGGCCGGTAGCTTCCTACCACGACCGACAGGGATCGAAAGCCCTCCCAGAGGCAGCGTGCCTGAGGATCCCTCTCTCGGCTATCCTTCAGGACAAAAGCCCTCGCCAAGAGTAGATATTAATCATTAAGAAAAAACGGTTTATTAATTATGGTATTTATTTGTAAAGATGTCGATTTCCCGTATTCTATATTCTAGGGTCTCCTAAGTCAACTAGACTGCTCCTAACTGGTCCAAAGTGACAAGTTGTGAGATATCCCTCAAATTGCCTCTTCACCGCCAATTGTGGCCAGGTAAGTACAAGTGAAGAAAGGAGGGATCCGCTCACGAATCACCGTGAGACGGGCCTTTTAAAGTTACCTTTCTCACTTGTCTAGCCTAGGCACCACAAAGTCAGGTTTAGATAAACGACTGAATGCCCACAGCCTTCCTCTGTCCTAATGAGCACGACAGTCCTTAATTGGCTGAGTCTAGATATTTTTTATTAGCTCAAAAGTTATTTATTTGTAAAGATGTTATTCTATGTTCCCGAGGGTATTGTGCTATGTTGCATACGAGTGTGTGAGGAGGTAGGTCATTACCTTGTGATCTACTTAAAGGTATAGCAAGGTTTTGTGATGTTAGAGATGGAATTGAAATTATGCGGTATTTAAATGAAAAATACGATAAAATGAAATAGTAATTAGATCAATTTGGTTGATTAGTGTTTAATAGTCAACATGAGAGAGTTTAAGCATAACTGTATTAACGAGAAGTGAAGTTTTATAAAGAAACCAAATCGGAAATCGGATTGGTTCCGATTCCGTCGGATTTTGTAAATCCGTATTTTAGAAAAGAAAAGAGAGGTAGAATTTGGGGACTTACGGGTTTTGGACAATAACGAGAGTGAGATGGAAGGAGAGGAATCGCCGGTGCGTCGCTTCGTCGCCGAGAACTCCTAGAACGATCGTCGGAAGTTCGCTGGGAATTTCGCCGTAGCTTCGCTTCGTGCTCGTTTTCAAAGTACACAAGTTTTTTGAAAATTTTAGAGAGTTGGCTCAGAGTTTTGGGGTGAGAGGGTAGTGTGTAGGGTTAGTATTTATAGGGTTAGGCTAGGGTTAGGTTAGATGAAAAGTTTAAAATAAAAAAATGTGATAAAATGTAATAAAAATGTATTAAAAGTGGAGTAATTAGGGTTTTAAAAGAGTTCTGGAAATGGTCTGAGGTTAAAATTTTGCAGGTGTGTAGGGAATGTGAAAAGACACAATTTTCATGTTGGGGTCGTCGCCGGAATCGGCCTACTCGGCCGTGACTTGGTCGGAGGACTGAGTCGGCAGAGTTGAGGCCGATTCCCGGCCGAGTCAGGCGTCCTGAATCCCCCCCCCAACGGTTCATCTAACCTATGGCAATGTTACATTTTTGGGTGTAGTGGAGTTTTTGTGAGATATGCACGTGTAAACCCTTGGTATTCTAATGGTTCAAAATCAAACAATATTAAAAATAACGTGGAGTATGGAATTTGAACTCTGGTGGCTTGGTTCAGCAGTGCAAGGTATTACCAATGAGCTACAAGCACTTTCTTGTAATTATGGAGCTATTTAATTACTTAAACTAATAACAGCAAATATAAATACTCCAAGTATACATTAATTTTTAAGCAAATTTTGTACACTAAAAATGGAGTTGTTACATTCTTTTAACTTGTAATTAAAAAGCAAAATAATTACTTATATCTTGTGCTCAGGGTAAAATACCCCATTATGGATTTTGAAAAAAAAATTGTAAAGAAAGTTGTATAGGAAAATTAGGGTTGTTACATTCTACCCTCCTTATAAAAATTTCGTTCTCGAAATTTATAAAAGGAAAGTGTAACAGATTCAAGAAAGTTTGGTGACTGAAGTACAGATAGTGTATAACAAGATGTTGCAAGAGTTTTAAAAAGTGTGAGAAAGACTTACTGGTGTTACCTTGACCTATAGTTTCGGCTTATACGGCTGCTAATGTGAAAGCCTGTCGCCGTGGTACATTCCTTCTAGCTGTCTTTGGGGACTGTTTCTTTGCCCTCGAAGCATGTTCCTCATTGCCTGTTCGAATTGGTGAGTAGGCTGTGCAGGGGGAGCAGGTAGTGCAAAACGATGTGCAGGAGCCTGGATAACTGGCCGCTGCGGGTAGTTCGTGGGTATGTGAGCTGAATTGCTATTGTAAGGACAGTTCCCAATTCCGTGGTTGGATGCGCCACAAATTAGACATGGGCCTTTTGCGCACCTATAGTCCTTCCACAACTGTCCCTTTCTTCTGCAGTAGTAGCAGAAACCCGGACTCGACTGGTTATTGGTTTCTTCTGGTCTCCTGGGTTCGAACGATGGCCTGGAAGAGGCTCCTCCTGCTATTTGAGTGGCAGGGCATTTCAAACCGGCAGATTGGGGTCTGCCCCTCGCCTTTATCACTGCCTCATAACTGCGGGCAGCTTCCAAAGCATATTCATGAGTCGGAAATTTCACTGTGGCTAGTGCAGCCTGGATTTCCGTATCCAAACCCTGTTGAAATCGACGGGCTCTGATCTCATCTGTCGGTATCAAGTGTGCTGCAAATCGACTTAGCATGGTGAATTCAGCGTCATACTCATCTACTGACTTGTCCCATATCGAACTTTATTGTAGATGAATGAACTGCTGTTTCATGGCAAACCTGGCAGTCACAGGGAAGTACCTCACGTCGAACTTATCACGAAAAGTCTTCCATTCAATGGGCTGATCAAGTCGGCTTTCTTCTGCCTTCCACCAGTTCCGTGCATTGTCCGTGAGTTGTAATTTTACCACACGAACCCAAACTATATCTGGCACTTGTGCCGCCGCCAGATCTTCTTCTATGCTCTGTGCCCATTCCTCAGCTTCAAGTGGGCTTCCCTTTCCGGAAAACTGTTTGGGATGCAAAGCTCTGAATTGTTTTATCCCAGGTGCTTCAGTCTCGGGACGGTTCAGTAGTTGTTGCTGTCCTTCAAGGAGGCTGCGGATTGCCTCAAGTAGAACTGTTTGCTCGGTGGGTGGAGCAGGAACAGTAGGTACAATTGGTAGTGGAGGTGGAGTGTTGTTGAAGTTGGTGCTGGTGTTGTTTGGTGAATTCATAATCTTGAAGAAAAACTTAGGTTAGGACAGATTCAAATACATGAAATGATAAGATTCAAGAAATATGAAATCGTAAGATTCAAGGAACATGAATTATAAAGAATGTTTTAGTTACTGGTCCTTGTGTTATATTGCTTAAGTTGTTCACGCAGAACAGAACTGCATGATAGAGTTTCATACAGCTCTGGCCTGCATGGGCCACCAACAAAACCTGTCACGCCCCGCTTCCCTGTATATGGCGAAGGGGATGGGACGAGGCCACTACGTATTTACTGTGAAGTAAATACACTAAGCGTATCTAAGAAATATAAAAGTAAACACAAGAGACAAGAGATATAAACTGAACAGCAACTTTATTTATTAACATTCTTTTGTACAATACATGAAAAGTAAATACAACTGAATAAAAAGCAATGCCTAAACAATGGCATAACAGAAATGAAAGTGCTGAATGGAAAGTGTACAATAACTAGAGCTCGGGGTCTTCATTGAACTGGTCCAAGTCTTCAGCAGTGGGCTCGATCTCAGGTAAGTCCAGATCACCTGACAACATTCAAAGAAGAAAGAAAGAGAATGTCGTCAGCGAACAGGTCGCTCGGTAAGTCCCAAAGCCAAGGGAGAAATAGAATAGACAGAATATTTTAAAGTTGTATTATATTGTTGTAATGTTGTGTTAATGTTGTTGTTTGTAGCTTGGTACAGAAGGATGCCAGTGTATACGAGAGGAGTCTCGTTAGACCAGAGACTACGGTGAACTGAATATAGAGTACAAGGCTCCGTTAGAAGGCCCGGAACAACGGTAATTGGATTCATGTTAGGTGTCTTAAATCTTTCAGTCTCGTGCCACTTTTAACACCTTCCGTACCAGTCTATCCCTTAAACCCCGTAGTGTTTTGATTGTATTGTATTGTAAACTGTATAGATTGTATAATTGGATGACTGACCGAAACCATGATATCTGTAACGGATGTAACCGTAGAATCATGTAAATGGATGTAAACTGGAGATCATGTAAATGGAATGTATATCCATGGTTCGGTTCGGTCAAGTTGTATAGATTGATAGTTGGATTCATGGATTCATTTTGGATTGTAATATTGCAGATTGTAGATTATAGATTGTATTTGAATCATATTCAAGTCAGATTATATTGAGACTCAAACTGAGTCAGACGATTAGAAAAGTAAATTGAAGTCTTAATTGTTTTGATGTTATCAGTAACCGCTGCACATGGACGGCAAGATTTGTGTCTTTTTCCAAGATTATTACCGTATTGATAACACCATTATTAAGTTGTCTACCTTAAGTAGGCAAGCACCCACTTCTCCGGCTCCCTGAGGCTCAAGAGATTGGTCTCGCTTAAACCTATATTTACTAGGGTCCTTATGGTAAATTATAGAACTTGAGGGGGGTTTATGTAAAAATACTTTTATATACTTTTCAAAGTACACCCCAAATATTTATTAATCGTCTTTAGAGTTGTAATGAATGTACATTTTATATTGTGATATTTCTAGTGAAATTATCCTAATTTCATAAATAAAGGTATTTATTTGTAATATTGATTTTCATGGTATTTTAGTGTAAATTGAATCTTGTGATATTTTTAGAAAAAGTAGAATATTTATATTATTACAAATAGATATGTTAAGGATCAATATACATATATTTATATGAAAATAATTTTTAATATATATAATATTTTAGAAATCTCATTTTTCTTTAGATGTCGTATTTTAAATCTTTCGAGACCGAATGCTCCTTGCGGAGGTCTGAATCTCGTACTACTAAGCCCGAGGATATACGATAATCCGCACCATCCCGAACGGGTTCCCTAAAATGGGTTGTAGCGGCGATTTGCAAAGATTTGTATAAATACTAATCATTAAGGAAAAACGGTTTTATTAATTATGGTATTTATTTGTAAAGATCTCGATTTCCCGTATTCTATATTCTAGGGTCTCCTAAGTCAACTAGACTGCTCCTAACTGGTCCAAAGCGACAAGTTGTGAGATATCTCTCAAATCGCCTCTTCACCGCCAAGTGTGGCCAGGTAAGTACAAGTGAAGAAAGGAGGAATCCGCTCACGAATCACCGTGAGACGGGCCTTTTAAAGTTACCTTTCTCACTTGTCTAGCCTAGGCACCATAAAATCATGTTTAGATAAATGACTGAATGCCCACAACCTTTCTCTGTCCTAATGAGCACGACAGTCCTTAATTAGCTGAGTCTAGATATTTTTTATTAGTTCAAATGTTATTTATTTGTAAAGATGTTATTCTATGTTCCCAAGAGTATTGTGCTATGTTGCATATGAGTGTGTGAGAAAGTAGGTCATTACCTTGTGATCTACTTAAAAGTATAGCAAGGTTTTGTGATGTTGGAGGTGGAATTGAAATTATGCGGTATTTAAATGAAAAATACGGTAAAATGAAACACTAATTATTTTGTGATATGAAACTTGATCAATTTGGTTGATTAGTGTTTAATAGTCAACAAGAGAGAGTTTAAGCATAATTATATTAATAAAAAGTGAAGTTTTATAAAGAAACCGAATCGGAAATCGGATTGGTTCCGATTCCGTTGGGTTTTGTTAATCCGTATTTTAGAAAAGAAAAGAGAGGTAAAATTTAGGGACTTACGGGTTTTGGACAATAACGAGAGTGAGATGGAAAGAGAGGAATCGCCGGTACGTCGCTTCGTCGCCGAGAGCTCCTAGAACGATCGCCGGAAGTTCGCCGGGAATTTCGCCGTAGCTTCGCTTCGTGCTCATTTTCAAAGTACACAAGTTTCTTGAAAATTTTAGAGAGTTGGCTCTAAGTTTTGGGGTGAGAGGGTAGTGTGTAGGGTTAGTATTTATAGGGTTAGGCTAGGGTTAGGGTAGATGAAAAGTTTAAAATAAAAAAAATGTGATAAAATGTAATAAAAGTGGAGTAATTGGGGTTTTAAAAGTGTTGTGGAAATGGTCTGAGGCTAAAATTTTACAGGTGTGTAGAGAATGTGAAAAGACACAATTTTCATGTTGGGGTCGTCGCCGGAATCGGCCGACTCGGCCGTGACTTGGCCGTGACTCGGTCGGAGGACTGAGTCGGCCGAGTCGAGGCCGATTTGGCCGATTCCCGGCCGAGTCAGGCGGCCTGAATCCCCCCCGATGGTTCATCTTACCTATGGCAATATTACATTTTTGGGTGTAGTAGGGTTTTTGTGAGATATGCACGTGTAAACCCTTGGTATTCTAAAGGTTCAAAATAAAACAATATTAAAAATAATGTGGAGTATGGGATTTGAAATCTGGTGGCTTGGTTCAGCAGTGCAAGGTATTACCAATGAGCTACAAGCTCTTTCTTGTAATTATGGAGCTATTTAATTAATTAAAATAATAACAGCAAATATAAATACTCCAAGTATACATTAATTTTTAAGCAAATTTTGTACACTAAAAATGGAGTTGTTACATTATTTTAACTTGTAATTAAAAAGCAAAATAATTACTTATATCTTGTGCTCAGGCTAAAATACCCCTTTATGGATTTTGAAAAAAAATTTGTAAAGAAAGTTGTATAGGAAAATTAGGGTTGTTACAGAATATCCAATAAATGTGGATCTTCGTAGTGATACGGAGTGTTCCGGAGAAATTCAAAGTGGATGTAAGAATGCCAGGGGTAAACGCGGTTTTGTCGTGAATGATAGCAGTCACAATTTCCTTTGCCCTAATTCTAATCCCTTTATATGTCTTTACTTATTACCTTCTGTACACCACCGTTAGGCTAATTAGTTTTCTTCATCCCCTACCTTTCGGCACCTGCCTATGGTTTGGAAGAAGACTATCAATAAGCGTAATTGGTGTACTCTCCTAAACTAGGAACTCTCATAACCTGAGAGAAGGTAAAGGGAAAAGACAACCGAATAATCCTATTCAATTTCTTCTGAACCAGAATCTATTCTCGAACTGGAACAAGTTCCTTCGAGTTCGTATGTAACTATACGATGGATTATCCAATTAATGTGGATTTTCGTAGTGATACGGGGTGTTCTGGAGAAATGCAAAAAGGGAAAGAAGGAGCGGCAATGATATATGCGACTAACTGACAATCTAAAAGCCGAAGTGTTTAAGATGGTTTGGTTAACTTGGTTCATGAGTTTTAGTTTAGGGTCGGATCATGGTCGCAGCCAAAGAGAGAGAAAAGAAACACTCAGCGTGCATTCTAACCTAAATTAGAATGGTTAATCACTTTATCTAATCAGAATGGCTCCCACTGTTTCTTCGAATTCTCCCTCAAACCCTAAAAGGAGAATTAGTCGGGATCATCTAAAATCACCCGATGAGTAATCCTACTCATCAGTGGGAATCGGGATCCAACTATCATCGCATGATAATTTGATGGAAGCCACTCAAGTCACCACACTCCAGAAGGTATGCGCATGCCTGGCAAGTTTCCTGTATGTTTGAAACTCCCGATGTGATTTTTGCCCCTAACGGTTTATGACCTTGACTAGGTCAACAAACCATAAACCTCTAGTCAAGTTCAACCCGTCATTTTCTTGATTGCATTAAACCCACCCGTATGTGCCTTTGACTAGGTCAACAAGGCTGCACGACTGTCCTAACCAATCGTATTTACAATGCACAGAAGAATACCACTCAGCTACCGTCCACTACGCCTTGACTAGGTCAACAAACGCAGCACGGATACTAAATAATACTAATCTGAAACGACGGAGGGCTAGGCTGGTTTTTGGCGAAAATCCTTTAACATAATGAACTTGATATCATTGAAGGAATCCAAGTGGTTTTACAAATATATAGTAGCGCAAACTTTTGCTAAAGAGGTCACTCCCGATGAAAGGATCTCGGCTCTTTCCTCGTCGAATGAGGTGCAGGATATTCCAAACTGAATACCACGATGTAAAGCAAAAGAAACGACTATAGTGAAGTTATTACGATGACGCAAACTTCTTCTCAAATGATCACTCCCGGTAAGGGGATCTCGGCTCTTGCCTTGTCGAATGAGGTGCTGGATATTCATAACCGAATACCACTGTGCAAAGCAAAAAAGAAAACGTCTGTAATATATGGTTTTAAAAAACTTGGTTCCAACAACATCAAATAGGTTTTTTTTTATCCTTGCATTGATCAAAATCAACGCAGTCCCATCAATTAATCACACCAGAAAAGAACGAAAATAAAATGTATGTATATGCCATCCGCATTCTCCACTGGGCCCCGTCATCACCCGTTAGGTTACTTAACTAACGACAGAGCGGGGGCTGGACTAGCACGGGTGCAAAACATCTACAACATCTACTAGTATATATATAAATATATATAACAATCGTCCCAGGCATGATATATGCAACATCACAGAAAAGCGATAAGCATCACAGAACAAACAGATAATCTGGGAGCCCGGGGTTTCCTTTGATCCGCAAGTGAAACCCGACGTTTCCCTGGTCGTGTGGATAGCCTTTGCAATGAAAGCCTAGACCCCTATGAGTGCGGCAAGTTACTCGCCAAAACCAGAAGTGAGGCAACCCCCTTCATCAAAGTGAATGGGTCACCCAGCACTTCACGAAATTCGGTAACTTGAGCACCCCTCTGTGGGTCAACTTGTACCCTCTACGAGTGCGGCGAATAGCACGCCAATTTTAGAGTGAGGCCCCCTCCGTCTCAACGCCGTGAGATACAGGCACGTTGCCCTCTAGAACCCGGCTATTCGTGCACTCCACCGCTGGGTGATCCTAGTACAGAAAACAAAAATAATATGTACAACGGTGACATCGACCTCAACCCGGTCGTGCCCCAAATAAATAATATACAAACTGGCAGTGACAGCATCCACATGTCGGACGCTCACCTTGCTATATCAAATGTACAAATGAATCTAAACTGTACTACCATTGCATCCAAGCTATTCACTACGATGATCGATCCACAATATCAGCACAATCACAAAACATCAACGTGAATGTCGCGTTCGCAAACTCATCAAAAAGAACATATAGCAGTTAGACGGGTTAACCTATCAAATGACATTCACGGTCGCAAATGCTAATCTAAGTACTGATAATCACACACTTAAAATTTCGATCGACTAAACTTTCCCAAATTGGCCCCCAAATGCAAATAGAGAACTCAAACAAATCTGGGCCAAAACCATATATCACAAAAATCATTTTTCCAATAAATAGAGTGCTAGATAAAATTTGGTGACGATTGGCTACAAAAGCGCGGCGGAACCGCCGCCAATAGGCACATTACGCTGCGGCCCCGCGGCCAAATTGTGGAGTTAGTGGCTCAAATTCTTCCGGTGCCCCATAAATGCCTGCACGTATTTTTAAAATGCCTGAAAATATTTTTTGAGCAAGTTTGAAAATCGACAGCGGGCACATTAACATGGAAAAACGATTCAGAAAAATTGGTCGATCGATACTTTAACCTTATGCAAACTAGCTAGTAGAGTTTAATGGGTGGCTCTGATACCATGTTAGGGTTACGCCAGCGCCCCGGCCATCAAATCGTGGCAAAATGCGGAACAAAAATTTTCTAAAATGGCGCCGACGGAACCCGATTCCCAAGATCGAAACCATTAACCCTAAACTAACAATACTAAAAGGAGCTAAACAACAAGATTAGAATGTTATACCGTACGAACCAAGTCCTTTGGTCTTCTACCATGTCCCAAGCTCCTAGTGGTTGCGGATCGAATTTTGTTGCCGGTTTTCCTCCATCCATGATGATCCACTCGAGGGAAATGGCGCAAGCTCCAGTCTCGCCAAGCGAGGCAACCGACGCTCCAAGGTTGCTAATAATGGAGAGTGGAGGTACAGTAATGTCTCACTATAATTTTCTCTCATCACTAATGTTCATAAGAGCAACCATGGAAGAAGATGAAGAAGGTGAGGAAGCAATGGCATGAGCAGCCATGGAAATGGTTAAGTGTTTTCTCCAAGTGAGCATGAGAATGAACAAGTGAAAAAAAAATCAAGTGAAGGATCAAGTGAAGAAAATCAAGCATGGCATGTAAAGAATATATGGCTACAATAATTTCAACCATGAAAATATCTCCTCATTTTACAATAAACAAATGTATGCCTTACCTCTCTACATGCCATCACCCATGCTCATGCCAACTAACCCTCCACCTCATTTCCAAAATGATTTTCTATAAAGAAAATCAATAATTAGGTGGCCATCTTTTTGAAGCTATTCCGTATAAATACGGAATACTTTCCGGTACACGTATCGAAATACATATACGCGTATTCGTATAAAAAATACGAATAGCCAAGAGAGAAAATGAATAATGAACAATAATACTAGAATACATATATATCTATATATATACATATATAAATTATTAAATCAAAACCTGATTCAATGATCCGGCTTAATCCTAAGCCGCTAGTATTATCAACCGTCCGATTAAAATCTGTGTAGCATGTACACATATTTAATTGGACACCTGTATGTACCAATATACGTCATCTACACCATATCGCCTGAACCGTGAAAACCCTCTGTGTGGGACTCTAAGGACTCGTCAATACGCTGGCAGCGGGTTTAACCACAAGTACGTTAGCAGCACTAACTGTACGTAATGGCTACCCAGGTATTGAGCGAAAGGAAGGCCGACGAGCAAACTCATCTGTACCCCTACTGAGCCTGATAGTGACAATCTCCATACAGTCTGGTCTGTTCTTCTAAGAGTATCGCATATCGAGTTTAGGGGGGTGGATAAAATCAGACCCCTAAAAACGTGATAATTCGTGTCGGTATGAAGCCCATCACCACATGAGAAACTACTGATCCTAGATCAGTAATTCTCGACTACCTTGGCCAAGCATTTCTACTGATCCACAGGGGGATCCATGACTACCTGCATACTATTTTAGGTGACTACCTGACACCAATGGCTTGTGAGACCGGCCACTGCCCCTCGTCGGGGTCTCGATAAGTATACACCAGTCTACTCCGGAGTAGCGATGCTCAATCTCGATACTCTCACAACTAGGGACATTTAAGGATGTGCTTATAGATCACCCAGCTCCCATGTATATGATCGCTATCATAATACTGGTAGTCAAGCAAGAATCCTATGGGCTCTATCAACATATAATAGTGATCTGTAATGCCACCTAATGCTGTACATAATGATAAAGACAAACCAGATAGCATACTATAATTTTGAGTAAGACTATTCAACCGGTATAGGTCCTTCCACAATCATCACAATCGCGTGCCTGCGATTCAATAATTGACTTGATGTCACTATAGCCAACAGACAGTAGGTCAGGAAATGTGTCCATAGTGAAAGGAGATAATTTTAGCAAATATCAATGTCATAAAAATGGGCTTGAAAGAAAGGCGATGGAGAATTATCTTTATGCTAGTGCAGTGGGTAGTCGTTATGCACAGGTTTGCACAAGACCAGACATTGCCTTTGTTGTTGGTATACTTAGTAAGTACTATTCTAATCCAGGTATGGCACATTGGATAGCTGTCAAGAAGGTTATGAGGTACTTAAAGCGAACGAAGGATTTCATGCTTTTTTACAGAAAAGTTCACAGTTTGGAGATGGTCGGTTATTCGGATTCAGAATATACTGGTTGTCCAGATGATTTAAAATTGACTTCAGGTTACATCTTCATGTTAGCTGAAAGTGCAATATCTTGGAAGAGTGCTAAGCAAACTCTTGTGGTGTTTTCTACTATACATGCTAAGTTTGTTGCTTGTTTCCTTATTGCTACACAAGCATCATGGTTGAAGAACATGATTACTGAACTTGTTGTGGTTGATTCCATCTCTAGATCATTAAAAATTTATTGTAATAATAGCGCAGCAGTGTTTTTCACAAAGAACAATAAAAGGTACAGGATCTAAACACATTGGTGTGAAGTATCTATCAGTCAGGGATCTGGAGAAAGAAAAAGTAATAATTATTGAGCACATGCTCGCTAATACTTTGACTAAAGGTCTAAGAACAATAATTTTCTAGAAACATGTTGATAACATGGGTATTATTGAGTCTTTTGATGTGCTTGGTTAGTGTGAGTTGATCCATATTTTTCACGACAATATATTCATATTTTGGAGTGTAGTTATAAACTCTTTAGTTTCTTTATTGATGATCATCGTTTCTGTTATTTGTTTGACACTCCATTATTTATTCATGTGCACATTATGCTTATGACATGTCATATTAAATGAAATCTTGAAAACTGTGGTACCGTTTTTTTGAGTATGACGGATTTGTCGTAAAGATATACCTGAAGGAAAATGGATATACAAGCCTATTTTAAGATTGGTAAATTTTTCTTAAGGTTTTCGAGAAATTTGATTCCTTACAAGGTTAAAGAAAAATTGTTTTCTTATGAATTTCTAATAAGAATTTAGAGAAATTTAATTTCTTATAAAATTAAAGAGGAATTGGTTTATATAGTTGTTTCCTGATTTAAAATCAGGAAAGCTTACGAAGGAGGCATCACGTGCTAGCACGTGACCAGCAGTCACGTGTTGGCACGTGACATTTGAAAACAGCGGCAAAGGCAGATTCAATTCCCTGATTAAATCGAAGAAAAGGCTTCAGAAAAGGGTCACGTGCTCACACGTGACCGGAGGTCATGTGTTGGCACATGACGGTTGAACAGCGGCCAGAAGACAGAACGCAGAAAGAAGAAGAAAGCTCGTTCCAGGGGTCACGTGCTTACACGTGACCAGGGGTCACGTGGCCACACGTGACCGTCTTTCAAAGCCTATCTATTTAACAGAATTAAATTCTGAACAGCATTCAAATCTTTCCAAAGGAGAATGATTATTTGGAACCGATTGGATTAAAGATTTAAAGATCACCTATCTATGGAAAAATCTTGAACTTGAAAAGATTTCCCCTTTAAAATCTAATGGAAATAACAAAGGGAAATCTTTGGATTTAAAATCCAATGGTGAATAAAATTCACCTAATAATCCAAAGGTCCAAACGAATGGTGAATACAAATCAAATCTCTCAATGAAAGATCCATCAAAACTAATTGATTCTGCTTCTTCTCCTATAAATAGGAGCCAAGAGAAACACAGGGATACATACAGAGATCGATACATAGAGAGAGAGAAAAATAGAGCCTTGATACTTTGGAGGAATTTGGATCTTCTGCAAAAGAAAACTTTAGGTAAGAAGGGGGAGGCTTTCAAAAAAAATAGAGAATTTAATTCTCAAAAGAGTTTAACTCTGATATTAAGAAGAAGAACTTAGTTCTCTCTTTAGCAGAGGATCTGCAAAGTGCACATCTCCCCATGAATTGAGAATTTAATTCTCATTGGGTTGAGATCCTGCCATGCAGATCCAAAGCATAGAGAGGGAATAGATGTTTGGGAATTTAATTCTCATAGAATTATAGGAATTTAATTCCTTCGAATTAAAATTATGGTTTAACCCAATGTTGTAGGAATATAATTCCTTCAGAATGAACAGAATCAGGGTTTAACCCTAGTTAAGAACTTAGTTCTGTTAAAATAACAGGAATTTAATTCCCTTAAGAAAGAAGAAATTAGGGTTTCACCCTATGACAGAATCTAATCCCTCAGAATATAAATTAGGGTTTAACCCTATCTAAGAGTAATTCTCTAAAGGAAGAAGGAATTTAGTTCTTTTAAAGTTATTATTAGGGTTTAACCCTATGACAGAACTCAATTCTTCACATATATGAGGAATTTAATTCCTACAGGAAAATCAGAGTTCAACTCTATTAGAAAATATAATTCTGCAGAAGACAATGGGGATTTAATGAAGAATTTAATCAGAAATTGCAAAGAGGCAGGGTCACGTGCTACCACGTGACCCCTGGAAAGATCCACAGAGAAGGGCTTTCGAGGCAATGCCTCACGTGACCCACGTGACCCTTGGCAGAAGCTTTAACACGCAAACAATTAAATGCCCATCACGTGACAGCATGCGATGTTCCAAAGTATTCACCACTCTCGGCAGAACAAATAAAGGGGAGGGCGCCCTCACGTGCTACCACGTGACCCCCGGAAAGATCCATAGAAAAGGGCTTTTGAGGCAATGCCTCGCGTGACCCACGTGACCCTTGGCAGAAGCTTTAACGCACAAACACTTAAACGCCCATCACGTGACAGCACGTGATGCTCCAAAGTATTCAATATTCTCGGCAGAACAAATAAAGGGGAGGGCGTCCTCACGTGCTACCACGTGACCCCTCTTGCCTTAGTGTTTAACACTAAATTGGAACCTCTGAATTCAGTGTTTAACACTGTTTTGCCTTAATGTTCAACATTAATTAAAGAGCTTTACTTGCGGTGTTTAACACTGAATTTTTGAGTGTTTAACACTAAATTAAATCTCTGTTAACAGAGTTTAATATTAAGTTTCTTAGTGTTCGACACTAAATTAAAATCTCTGTCATCGGTGTTTAACACTGATTATCTTAGTGTTTGACACTAATTTGAGATCTCTTTTGCTAGTGTTTAACACCGATTTGTTTTAGTGTTTAACACTAATTTGAACCCCCTATTGCTGGTGTTTAACACTAATTTTAGCCCAATTGGCTAAGTGTCTAGAGGCAAAGCCTCTCCTCTAATGAACCGACAGAGGGCCAACATCCTAAACATGATTGGACTTAGCCTAAGCTGGCCATAAGTCCTCAATTCAAATTCAACTGAGCCAATGGGCTCATAATATAATTAATTGGTCTTGATTCCAAATTGGGTTAAAGATTATTTAATCTACCTCGGTTTAAGGGTACATCTCTTCAGTCCTTTGATACTCGGCGTTGTAATTCCTCAACATCTTCAAAGAGGTGACGGGTCCCGATGACCACATATTGATAAGGACTGTGGGGTCCTTAAACTCATGGACTATGAGGTCCTTAACCTTGACCGAGATGTCTTAAAACTAACTGTGGACTGTGGAGTCCTTAAACCCATGACTATGACGTCCTTAACCTTGACCGAGATGTCTTAAAACTAACTTTGGTCTGTGGAGTCCTTAAACCCACGGACTATGAGGTCCTTAACCTTGACCGCAACGTCTTAAAACTAACATTGGAACGCAATGTCCTTAAACTACCTATGGACCTCAACGTCCTTAAACTACCTACTGACCGTGATGTCACTAAACTAAACAACAGGGCTCCCTTAATTGCTCTACTGTTGGATCTAAACTATCCCGTTAAGTTGATCTTTGTCTGAAAATTAGACTAACGTATCCTTAACAAGGGTTTAAGTCGATCTTAGTCTCGAATGAGGATAATGTATCCTTAAACCCAAACCCCCAAACCCAAATCTAAGATAATACGGATTTGGACTAGTCCACGCCCTACGGGCGACGACATAACTCAGTCTCCGTATACAATCCACGGGCAACCAAACATAAAATAAACACACACGACACGAAGTGACCATCTGGAGAAGGAGAAAGTGGTTACCGCGATGCGGTAGCGTAATTAACTGCAGGGGCTTGCGCCTGCAGGGAAGAGCGTCACCACAATCAAAAACCCCTCAAGCGAGGGGGAATCTGACGAAGTCTGCTACATCGGACGCATCCGTTTAAACCTCCGATATACGGTGTCATAAATCAACTTGGCATCTTCGGAGAGGTAGACGGATAGCACCAATTAGCATCTGCCCCGAACCTCAGGCGAGACGACCCTGTGTCGCGCCGTCGTTCGGAGGGGAACAGATTCTGGCACGCCCGGTAGGACCTTTTCCTCTTTCCACTCCACACTTTGTGCGTCGTGATTCGCGAACGAATCGCGGTTTGTTAAGGGTTGCCCTTGGGTTGCGAGGTACTAAGATTTGGCGTTTTGCTTGGTGTAGGAAACAAATGATCAATGGCGTTCAACTGCTTGAACTGCAAATGCAACCGATGCTCCGCTATACCTGGAGGTGTAGCATATAGACCGCAGGCTGCTTCCCTGTTCACTATGCCTATGGAGCAAGTGACCCAAGCTACTACCGGTCTATTCTTTGGGACCATGCTCCCGCCGGTGAACATTGATATCCCAATGCCCGTACCGGAAGCTTTGAAGAAGTCGGTCTTCGATCGACTTGCTACTCCCACGGCCCCTCTCCATGGGTCGTCCAATTCTTCAGTCTTCACCAGACTGAGCCTGAACTCCGAAGGGCCCGCCAAAAAGCCCATGATACCTGAGAAGGCCATCCCAAAGAAGACAGCTGCTCCTGAAGTCATCAAGACAGCTTCTCCTCCCAAAGGGTCGGTCTTCGCGAGACTGACTACCTCCATTACCGCTCCCGCTCAGAAAACTGTAGCTTCTCAACGAACGTCGCTCTTCAAGAGGCTGACACCGGCAGCAGCGACCCCCCACCTACACATGGGGCAAGATGAAGCTATCGCCATCACCGCCGATTCCATCAGCACGACACGCTCGACGTCGTTACTAGCGCCGAGTGAGGAAGGCCAGAGGCAACTCCCCTTCTGGGCTAACTCCTCCAGCCCCGATGGCAGAAGTTAATGCTGCTGTTCCAACCGGGAACAGCTTTGAGATGCTAAATAAGGTGCGTAGGAATTCTCCTACCGCGGCGCTAAAGAAGTCTCCCCATTCGCTGAAAAGGGCTATAGAAGTAAAGCCAGAACAACCCCAATCTCCTCAACGACTGTCCTCCCGAATCTATAAAGTCTGGCGGCAGGCCCGAGACTCGATGATCGATCCAAATTTCTCCCGCCAACACAAGAAGCTGAAAATCCAACAGGAAGCCAGTCACCAGGGTAAGCCACGAAAAGCTGTCTGGGTGCCCACCTCGACGGCCCCCTCAACTTCCACTGCTCATAAAAAGAGAAGGCCGGAGAAGATCCCAGGGCCGGCGACGAGAGCTAAAGGCGCTGAGCCCAGACACCCTAAGTCTGGGGGCAGGATGGTCCACACTGTATACATGGCGTCGGGGAAGGAAGACAGTCGTGCGTCTACAAGTCATAGACCGCTTACACGTTCGGTGACCAAAGCTCAGGAGCAACAGCGAAAGCTCCAGGAAATGATGATCGCAATGGCCGCGCTTACTGGGCCGAAAGAAAGCCCCGAGGCGTCCTCGGATCAGCAACAAGAACAGGAAACAGACGCTGAGTTCCTTCGGAGGATATTGGAAAAGAAAGATAAAGAGGCTGCGGAGCAAGCGGCCAATATAAAGCAGATAGCCCACTTATTTCAAGACATGGTTGGGATGATGATTCAACAAGATTCTCCTGCTGAAGATCCCCCGATCATCCTCGAAGATGATAAAGGAGAAACGTCAAATCCCCCACCCGCTCTGTCAACGGCTAAGGAGGAGACAATCTATAAGGCTGACTTAGACGACTATATAGCCCAGCAAATCCGTGTTCATTATGCAACTGAGGCAGTTGGTCAAGTCGTAAAAACGGGGCGACCATATCCGAGCTGGTATGACCAAATCAGATATCCGTCGGGTTATACAATACCAAAATTCCACATGTATAAGGGGACCGACAATCCCCACCAACATGTTGCTCAGTTCAGGGCCCTTTGCGGTAACACCGGCGGAGACGATAAACTGTTGCTTCGCCAGCTCATGGGCAGCTTATCAGAAACAGCGTTCGAATGGTATTCGGAACTCCCGAATGATTCCATCAAGACGTTCGCTGAAATAGAATTGCTATTCACCCAGCGATTCGCAAGCGCCAGCGAACGCACTCCGATAACAGCATTAATTAATGCCAGGGTGAAACCAGGCGAAACGTGGGTCCAGTACGCTATACGTTGGCGAAATTTATGGTCGAAATGCGAACAACGCATTGAGGAAGCACCCGCGGTGGGCATGTTTGTGGGAACCCTAGACCCTCATGCAACTATCTCCCAGTTTATGATGTTCTTTAAGCCAACCACGTTCCAGGCTTTAATCGACAAGTTGGCCCAGATGGACCAGATGGGTCACAGACCGTCTCCCCCGAAGCCCGAGCCTCGAAGTGACAAGGGTAAAGGGAAGGCAACCTTCGTCACGAATGCTCAGCAGCAACCTAGTGCCCCAAAGCTGGCGGATCAACTGGAAGAAAGACGATGGTATTATAATGAGAAGATGAAGCGCCCCTACTCGTTCCCGCGGGATAAGACAAAACGGTTATTCGAGCTGGCAGTACGCAACAGACTTATAAACTTACCAAATCCAAGGCGACCGCCACAACCCACTGAGGTGAACAACCCCAATTATTGCCCGTACCATCAAACGGTAAGCCACCCGATTGAGGATTGCTTCGTCTTCAAAGGATGGATTGAGGATTAATACCTCCAGGGAAAGTTTGCGCTGTCCGAAAAGTGGAAGGTGAATCCGCCACAGCCGCATACTCTTAAGAAAGCAGACACACCGGGGACAACCTGTTCTTTCATTGAGGAAGCTCCATGGGAAGTCGTGCTATCGGCTAAAACCAGAAGGATGCTGAGTGATCTTCATGCGTGCCCAGCAGTCGAATGGAAGAACCCGCTTGAACCTCAAATCATCAAAGAGATGCTGAAGCCGCGTCCAACTACGAGGAGCGGTGGTGATGGCCCAAGTACTCACACCCAACCGTCAAAATCTTCGAAGAAAAAGAAGAAGAAATCTAAGAAGCCCATGAAGCCTGGAGACAAGCGCATGGATTTACAGAAACAGATTGACGTGCTGGAAGAGTACAATCAAAAAGCGCGGACTCCCGTCACGCTACAAGAGTTCCTCAACCACGTCTTTCAGGAGGAAGGAGATGGAGAGAGCTCATCGGATGAATCCGAGGGATATGTGGCGAGTTGTCATGTGATTTCCCACTCGGAAGATGAGAAAATTCCTGGCACTGAGAAACTGGGGGCACAGCCTGAGCCAGAACTTGTATGGCCAACAGATGAAATGATCGACGCCTTTCTAGACGAGATGCGTTTGAAGAGTAAAGCCGATCAGGAGCATGAGATGGCTGCATCGGAAGGAGCCAAGCGCAGGCGACTAAACGAAAGAGTCGAAGCACTCCCGCCAGATCGAAAGACATCCGATGCGAATAAAAACGTGTTCAAGATGAGGAAAAGGTTTGCCAAAGCCATGTCAATGGGAATGAAGCTACCACCCTCGGAAGAAAACGCGTTCGATGGGGTGGAGAGGCACCCTAATTATTGCTCATATCATCGGAAGATTTCGCACCCCACTGAGGAGTGCAACGCTTTTAAGATGTGGTGGCAAGGATATGTTGCTCACCGGCAACGCTTTAAGCGCATAAAATGCAAGACTCGTCGGGAACGAAGAAGTACGGCCGAAGGACACAAAAGAACTGCCGGCAATTGTTACACGGTTAACGCCGGAGGGTCGCAAGTTCTCACCTTTGGGAGCGACTCTGATGAAGAAATGGCTCTGGGCCCTCTCTTTAAAGAATCAGTTTTAGGGAAAGAGGAAGAACCGGAAGCCTGCGAGAACATTCAGCTCCGCAATCGCACGCTCCCGGAAAAGAATCTCGGGCCCGCAAATAGAAAAGATAAGGGAAAGGAAAAGGTCACTGAGGATATCACCTTAGATGACCAAGTCATGAAAGAGTTGGCTGCAAAAGATCCTCCCAGGAAGGGTAAGGTGGACTGCAACATCCTAGCGCACCTAAGGAAGCTACCTTCTCAGCTCAGCATTCTCGATGCCCTCCTATTATCAAAAGAAGCGCGAGATTCATTAATCAAGGTGTTACAAGAACCCGAGCAATTCCAAGCCTTCCTCGCCGAAGAAAGGATGAAGAATAAACTAGAAGAAGTGCATACGGCCGACATCACTTTCGGTGACGAAGACATCCTCCTCGGGATGTGCGACCACAACCGTCCCCTATATGTCTCTAGATACTGCCATGATATCAAGATAGGCAAGATCCTGGTGGATAATGGATCCTCCGTCAATCTCCTTAATGTTCGGGTGTTGAAGGAAATCTGCATGAGCGTACAACACCTCGCTCGTGACAAAATTACCATTTCCGGTTTCGACTCCCAGTCATCACGGACCCTCGGATCTGTAATACTAACATTACGCTTTGGACTGCTCGTCACGGACATCAAGTTTCACGTCATTGACGCCAAAACCTGCTACAACGCCTTGCTCGGTCGTCCTTGGTTACAAGAGTACAATATCATCCCTTCTACACAGCATCAGTGTATGAAGTACTTTAAGGATGGTTTCGAGTATACCGTAACAGGTGAGCTGAACCCATTCTCCGTGAACGAGGTCCGCAAGTACGAAGATACAAAGTACTTTTTGCCAGACTTCGAGGATACAGAAAAGAGTCGTAAGCCGGAGAACATAGTCGCCGCCACCATCCCTGTTTTCGGGAGCGATACCGAAGAAGAAGAAGAGATAGTTTATGCTGGGCCGTCTCGACGCAACAACCCGGGACCGTCCGCCTCCATGTTGATCTTCGGAAGTGACTCAGAAGATGAGGTTAATGCCGTATTCTCCAGTCGGCCGTCAATACGAGCATCCCCTAGCGATGATCAGAGTTTGCAAATCACCATGGTGCTGCGGAAATACTACAAGGATCTCGATGCACTTTAAGCTTACAATGTGCAGGACCTGCAGACGTTTTACGTCCCTCCCAGGCGAAATAGTGAACAGGTGATCCTATTCTACCAATCCACAGAAACGAGAGTGGAGAAAGAGATATGGCATGACGCGGATGCTACACTTGACAGGCTCCAACCCATCCGTTTGCCCAGATATTACACAAACGGATTAAAAAGGCTATTGAAGCGCCAAGGGGTACCCTTAAAATAGACTGTTCGACAAGCTCGATTCTACAACAGGATTTGGGATGTCCCTGGAACTCAGCGCAAATTGCCCAACGGGAGAATGGAAACGCTCGGACTTGGATATGCGAGATCCGGGGAACGGGGACGAGTCCACGGTAGCTACGCCATATATAACTTCGATGAGGAGGAAAACACCCTGTCCAGCAATGCCAACCCTTCATCAAAACTAGATCCCGCAATCGAAATGCCGAGTCCTTCGTTTGAAGAACGAATGGACAAGCTTATCAGGAAAGCGGGTAAAAAAGATCGGGAAGACCACAATCGCGAGATAGCCATCTACGAGAAGGCCAGGACGCAACGTCTGTTTCAACAGGCCGCAAAAGACGAAGATGCTCCTCCCTGTCAACCCGTTGTACAAAAGGCCCGACGCAGAGGCAGAAGTAGGTCAAGAAGCGGAAAGAGGAGCCGACAACAACGACGCAGAATTAGAGAGTCATATGATCAGGCATTCCGCGGTTCGGATTTTTCCCTCATAAAGAAGATGAGTCGAGCGTATTCCTTCTCCCGAGACAAGACGAAGAAGTTACTCGAGCTCGCTATAAAACATCAAATGATCGCACTTCCAGAGTCTAAGCACCCTGAGCAAGCTAACAAAGTTTCTTATCCGGGCTATTGCTCTTATCACCGAGCCATAGGACACCCTATCGAAGACTGCTTCACCTTCAAGAACTGGGTCGAAGACCAGTACCAGCAAGGCAGATTTGCTTTATCCAGCAGCTGGAGGGTAACGCCGCCACAAAAGCACGAACCCAAAGCCACAAAAGCAGAACCAGATCCACATCAATCTTGGAAGTGGATTCGCACCTGTTATATGATTACAATATTAAAAGAAGAGCCCGAGGACATAGATGAGCTCCCTTGGTGCTTCGAAAACAATGACAATGAGGTAATCTCAGAATTTCCACCGGCTCCGAAAGAACTGGAAGATGGTATACATACTACTGCAAATAACCACAAGAAGATTGAGTTGGGATCGGCAGACGATCCGCGACCGACATTCGTCAGCGAGCTGCTATCTGAAGAAAAGGTGGCTGCATTAAAGGACGTGCTTCTACAGCATAAAGATTGCTTCGTGTGGAACTATTCCGAGATGCCGGGATTAGATCCAGAGATTGCTGTGCATAAATTAGCAATATCCCCGGATATCAAGCCAGTCAAGCAGGCGCCGAGAAGGATGCGGCTCGAGCTTGAGATGAGCATCAACGCCGAAGTCAAGAAGCTGATCGATTCTGGATTTATCCAAGAAGTCAAATATCCTGACTGGATCACCAACATCGTCCCGGTAATGAAGAAAAATGGGACGGTGTGCATATGCGTGGATTTCAGGGATCTCAATAAAGCCTGCCCGAAGGACGATTTCCCAGTACCGGTAACCGAGCTAATGATAGATAACACGTCCACTCACGAGGTTTTCTCCTTTATGGACGGTTCATCAGGGTACAATCAGATAAAGATGCATCCCGAAGACCAGAAGCACACCGCCTTTAGGACTGCTTTGGGTATATTCTGCTACAAGGTGATGCCCTTCGGTTTAAAAAACGCCGGTGCCACCTATCAAAGGGCCATGACAAAGATCTTCGATGATCTCATACATAAAATCGTCGAGTGCTATATCGATGACCTCGTAGTGAAGAGCATGTCATACGAAGAGCATTTAGAGCATCTGAAGACCGTATTTCAGCACCTTCGGCAATATAATTTGAAGATGAATCCCCTCAAATGCGCGTTCGGAGTCTCCTCGGGTAAATTCCTGGGATTCATCATCCGACACCGAGGTATCGAAATAGATCCATCTAAGATTAAGTCGATCATGGAAATCCCACCTCCGAGGACTCTCAAACAGCTGCGGTCTCCCCAGGGGAAGCTTGCGTACATCCGGCGGTTTATCGCCAACCTGTCAGGTAAGTGTCGTCCTTACAGCCACCTGATGAAGAAGGGAACCCCGTTCGTCTGGGACCAAAAATGCCAGAGCGCGTTAGATGAGATCAAGCAGTACCTGCAGAACCCCCCAGTGTTGGCTGCTCCGGTTAAGGGAAGGCCTCTCATTCTTTATACAACCGCCCTTGAAGGTTCTTTAGGCGCCTTATGGGTGCAAGATAATGACCAGGGGAAAAAAAGAGCACTCTACTACTTAAATCGAGTTCTTCTGGGGGCAGAAAGCAATTACTCCCCGATCGAAAAACATTGCCTGGCGCTAATCTTTGCGATAACAAAACTCCGGCACTATGCATTGGCACATGAAGTCCGTCTTATATCAAAGGTGGACCCTCTAAAATATCTAATGTCGAAGGCCATATTGACAGGGAGACTCGCTAAATGGGCCTTACTCCTGATGGAATTTTCAATAACCTATCAGCCTCTTAAGGCAGTGAAAAGCCAAGCCATTGCCGACTTCCTTGCTGAGCATCCAGTACCTGCCGGTTCTCCTCTAAATTGCGATTTGCCGGACGAACATGCATTTGACACAATCGACCGAGGTGATACCCGATGGGAGCTTTATTTCGATGGAGCATCTTCCATGAAGAAGCGCAAACAAAGTACCCCTATAGTCAAGTCGGGAGTAGGCCTTATCTTCGTGACCCCACAAGGAGGGATAATGCGCTTTGCTTTCTCCTTAACGGAATCGAGGACGAACAATGAAGCCGAATATGAAGCTTTGATAGTGGGCCTCGAGATCGCCATTGACATGGGAATTGAAGACCTCCTTATATACAGGGACTCTCAACTGGTCGTTAGTCAAGTAAATAGTGACTACCAAATGTGCAAACCAGAGTTGGTGAAGTACGGCGAAAAGGTGCAACAACTGTTGACCCAAATTCCCTCCTATACTTTAGAAAGCATACCACGCGCGGAAAATAGCAAAGCGGACGCGTTAGCTAAGCTCGCTAAAGAATTGGCTGACGAGAACCTCAATGACGTTAAAATCATGGTACAAAGCCGTCGAGTGCTCGCCCCAGCAGAAATATCCACGGAATCATACGAAGAAAAGGGAGCGACTGAGCAGACGACCCTACAAATAAAAGACCGTGAGAAGGCTGAGGACTGGAGGGAAGTCTTCATAGACTACTTTAAGTCCCATCGAATGCCCGAAGAAGCATCCTCAAGACATCAGCTCATGAAACGAGCTTTATCTTTCACTTTCGTCAATGATACTCTGTATAAGAGGACGTTTGATTCTCTGTGGCTGAGATGTTTAGGACCTGACGAAGCAAAAAGAGTCGTTCAGGAAGTTCATGACGGAATTTGTGGTTCTCATCAAGCAGGCCCGAAGATGAAGTTAAAAATTAAACGGATGGGTTACTACTGGCCCACGATGATCCAGGACTGCCTCGAATATGCGAAGCAATGCCACTCATGCCAAATCCACGGGGATTTCATCCACCGGCATCCGAATCCACTACATCCAACGGTGGCTAGATGGCCATTCGAAATGTGGGGGACTGACATAGTCGGCCCCATCGAACCAGCATCGTCCAGGGGACATCGTTTCATCCTGGCGACGACTGATTACTTCTCCAAATGGGCGGAAGCAGTACCGCTGAGGGAAGTGAGGACGGAGAATATCCTCCACTTTTTCAAAACGCACGTCATTTATCGGTTTGGAACTCCACGGCGGATTATCTCCGATAACGGGCCAGCCTACAGAAGCCATAAGATTAGCCGCTTCGCGCAACAGCATAATATAGACTGGAGATACTCCTCAGTTTATAATCCACGAGCTAACGGTCTGGCCGAGGCCTTCAATAAGACCTTGACAAAGATCATAAAAAAGACGGTGTCCCGAAATAAGAAGGACTGGCACGAGAGACTGCAAGAGGCTCTTTGGGCATATCGAACTACGTTCAAGACGGCCACGAACACGACGCCATACGCACTGGTATTCGGTATGGAAGCGGTACTCCCCCTCGAGATAGAGTTGCCTTCTCTACGAGTGGCAGTCCACCACGAATTGACAAACGAAGAAAATGCTCACCTTCGGCTTGAGGAGCTTGATGCCCTCGATGAAACCCGGCTCATAGCGCAACAAAATCTGGAGGCCTACAAAGCAAAGATGACGCGCTCGTACGAAAGATTGACCAGGCCGAGGGCATTCCGCCAAGGCGAACTCGTACTAGTGGTCAAAAGACCTATGATCCCCAATCGTGCCAAGCGGGGAAAATTTGAGCCAAACTATGAAGGCCCGTACATCATAGACAAGGTCTACCAGGGTGGAGCCTATCTACTCATGAACATGCTCGGTGAAAGGCCTTTCAGGCCAATAAACGGCCGCTTCCTAAAGAAATACTACGCTTAATGAGCCACAGCCTAGGTCAATGATAGATGACGACGACTATGTCCGCTCGCTATCTTCCTAAGCTCAGACTTTATAAGCAGTAGCCGGCCTTCCCCTGAATGGACCGAAACGTCCGTAAACTAATGATGGACCGAAACGTTCTTAAACTAACGACGGACCGAGACGTCCTTAACTAACGTTGGACCGAAACTTCCGTAAACTAATGATGGACCGAAACGTCCTTAAACTAACGATGGACCGAAACGTCCTTAAACTAACGACGGACCGAAACGTCCTTAAACTAACGACGGACCGAAACGTCCCTAAACTACTACCGCAGCATCCTTAGGCTGACGAGATGAATAAAAAAAAGAGAAAAAGAAAAAAAATATATAAATAAAAAAAATAAAAAAATAAAAACGGTATGTCCATAAGCAAAATGGGCACGGATGAAAACCCGAAAGGGCTTCGTGAGTAAAAACAGCAGGGCTACCGGCGAGTGTTCGTGAAAACCAGAAAGGGCGCGACCTTGTAAAAAAAAGAGAAAAAGAATTAAAAAAAAACGGTATGTCCATAAGCAAAATGGGCACAGATGAAAACCCGAAAGGGCTCCGTGAGTAAAAACAGCAGGACTACCGGCGAGTGTTTGTGAAAACCCGAAAGAGCGTAACCTCGTTAAAAGACACTTACAAGATCCTCTCGACCTTGTAAGGAGAAACCACCCGCGTGGGATCCTTACGACTCACAAGGGAGCGACACACTTAGGGATCCCCACGATTCCTAAGGAGAAAATACACTTACAGGATCCTCACGACTCGTAAGGAGAACTCTCTTATGGGACCCTCACGGCTCATAAGATTTGAAAGTCTTAAGTTACAGAAACCTAAACCTGTTCTTAAGCAAATCCCCCACAACCTTCGATATTGCCCTACAAGTGGCTCAATACTGACCCTTGTATACAATCCACGGGCGCGAATAAACATTTCCCCAGCAAAGTCCCACCCGTGACTGGGGATATGTCCATATGGTGAGCAACCCTTGTAAGTCCTCTCGACTTATGAGGAGAAGACCCTTTTGTAAGATCCTTACGACTTGCAAGAGGACATGCACTTAGGAATCCTCACGATTCCCAAGGAGAAAACACACCTACAAGATCCTCACGACTTGTAGGGAGAAATACCTTTATGAGACCTCTACGGCTCATGAAGTCAAAAGCCTTGGTCGACAGGACCCTTAACCCTGTTTACTAAGCCACCTTTGTTCAACATCGACAGAGGCAAATGATGATTCGCTCCTGGCAACATCCCAGTTGTAGCGGTGCTGATGCCAAAATCGGTGTCTAAAATCCAAACTTGCAGCGAAAAAGCTAGCGAGCCACACATGCATACGAAATAGCCGAAATGATGGGGCAACTTGCAATAAAAAGCAGCAAGTAAAAATGTATGCATGACAGATAGCCGAAATGATTGGGCAACTCGCAATAAAAAGCAGCGAGTAAAAATAAAATAAATAGCCGAAATGATTGGACACCGCGAAAAAAAACTGAAATGATAGAGCATCGCGGAAAAAGAACTAAAATAAAAAAAAGTTTTAATTTATACCCTACAGGTGATGTTCCATCACACCCTGTATACAATCCAAGGGCGTAAACAAAAAAGGGATCATACTTCTCCCCCAGGTTTCATCATAAGAAGAAGCAAAATCTCGACGGGCCGCGAACGACTTAGAGATCATCTCAGCAGTCGTCTCGTAACAACGAACACGACTTCAAGCGAAACGGAACAGTGGCAACTCCCAAGTCCATGGCTCGGCGATATCCTGATCACCGAAAGGTCAAATCCCAACTCCGTGAAATGCGAATACAATCAACGAAATTCCTGGTTACGTGGAACGCGGATAACGTCACTCTTTGACCCCCATGGAAAACGTCCAGAGCGGATCCTGGTCCTCGCAGAGCACGGCAGTGAACCCGTGTGAAGCATCCAGAGCGGAGCCTAGTCCTCGCCGAACACGGCAGTGAACCCGTGTGAAGCATCTAGTGCAAAATTCCTGGTTACGTGGAACGCGGATAACGTCACTCTTTGACCCCGCGGAAAACATCCAGAACGGATCCTGGTCCTCGCAGAGCACGACAGTGAACCCGTGTGAAGCATCCAGAGCGGAGCCTAGTCCTCGCCGAACACGGCAGTGAACCCGTGTGAAGCATCTAGTGAAAAATTCCTGGGTACGTGGAACGCGGATAACGTCACTCTTTGACCCCGTGGAAAAAGCCCAGAGCGGATCCTGGTCCTCGCAGAGCACGGCAGTGAACCCGTGTGAAGCATCCAGAGCGGAGCCTAGTCCTCGCCGAGCACGGCAGTGAACCCGTGTGAAGCATCTAGTGCAAAATTCCTGGTTACGTGGAACGCGGATAACGTCACTCTTTGACCCCATGGAAAACGTCCAGAGCGGATCCTGGTCCTCGCAGAGCACGGCAGTGAACCCGTATGAAGCATTCAGAGCGGAGCCTGGTCCTCGCCGAGCATGGCAGTGAACCCGTGTGAAGCATCTAGTGCAAAATTCCTGGTTATGTGGAACGCGGATAACGTCACTCTTTGACCCCGTGGAAAACGTCCAGAGCGGATCCTGGTCCTCGCAGAGCACGGCAGTGAACCCGTGTGAAGCATCCAGAGCGGAGCCTAGTCCTCGCCGAGTACGGCAGTGAACCCGTGTGAAGCATCTGGTGCAAAATTCCTGGTCACGTGGAACGCGGATAATGTCACTCTTTGACCCCGCGGAAAACGCCCAGAGCGGAGCCTAGTCCTCCCCAAGCACGGCAGTGAACCCGTGTGAAGCATCCAGAGCAAACACCGAACTGTGGAGTCCTTAAAATCCACGGACTATGATGTCCTTAACCTCGACCGTAATGTCTTAAAACTAACAATCAACCACCCTGATTCTGTACTGATTCTACCTTGGTTTAAGGGTACATCTCTTCACTCCTTTGATGCCTGACATTGTAATTCCTCAACGTCTTCAAAGAGGTGACGGGTCCCTGCAACCAAACATCGGACTGTGGAGTCCTTAAATCCACGGACTATGAGGTCCTCAACCTTGACCGTGATGTCTTAAAACTAACATCGGACTGTGGAGTTCTTAAATCCACGGACTATGAGGTCCTTAACCTTGACCGTGATGTCTTAAAACTAACATCGGACTGTGGAGTCCCTAAATCTACGGACTATGAGGTCCTTAACCTTGACCGTGATGTCTTAAAACTAACATCGGACTGTGGAGTCCTTAAATCCACGGACTATGACGTCCTTAACCTTGACCGTGATGTCTTAAAACTAACATCGAACTGTGGAGTCCTTAAATCCACGGACTATGATGTCCTTAACCTTGACCGCGACGTCTTTAAACTACAATACTTTGAGCAACCCCTGACCCCGTGAAACACGGATAAGGGCGACCACATCCAGCACTTGCAGGTCCCCACGACCTGTAAGGAAGAAAACTCTCTTGTGAGATCCTTACGACTCTCAAGTGAAAACCCGCTTAAGAATCCTTACAATTCTTAAGAAGAACTTACACCTATGGGATCCTCTCGACCTGTAGGGAGAAAAATTCTTTATGAGACCCTCGTGGCTCATAAAGCGCAAAAGTCTTAGGAAGCAGACTTTAACCCTGAATCCTAAGCCATCGCTGCCCTGTAAGGAGATCAAGATAAATTGTCCGCAAAACACATTCAATGAAAAGAGACACATCATTGAGAAGAAAAATGTATCTTTTATTCATAAACAAAAATGGATACAAAGTACAATTCATGAAAGAACAAAAGAAAATACTCCCATCCATGAGTACATACAAGAAGGAAGGAAAAGATACAAATGTTTCAAGCCGGCTGGCGATTTAGCAGCTTGGTCAGCTCATCCTGCTTTTGTTGGGCCACGACCTCATGATTTAAGATTGCCAAAAGACGGGCCTCCGCCTGAGCCTACTGGGCTTGATACGAAGCGAGTCGGCCTTCAAGCTCTTTCTCGATGGCCTTATGAGCTTCGACCCTCTCACGAGTGAACGTAGCAGCTTTATCAAGAGTCACCACCTCCCTAATAGACTCTTGAAGCACCCGCCAAAGTTCATACGCTTTGTTGGCCTTGGCAGAAAGGCTCGCCTGAAGCTCGCTCAGCGCTTTAGAAGCCAGCTCCCTCTCTGAGAATTTGCGGCCGAGCCTCTTCTCGCACGATGTCATGTTTGCCGCGCACCGCGCTATCAGCCCCCGCAAGTCCGCCTTTGCAGCCATGACCTCCGAGGAAAGACGGGAACATTCAAGTGCGTGCAAGCAAGCCTCCACCTACCGACAGAACTCCACCCAGACTCGCACCACCTCTTCGCTATGGTAGGTGGCAAGAAAAGGAAGAGAACCGTTAGCCTCGACAGCAAATGCTTCAGCTGTGGTTGCACTGCCAGCACGAAGCTCCTCGATCAAAGACGACAGGGAGACAAGGCTCAATTGGGCCAAGCGTTCTGAAGCTCGCAAAGCATAAGGGCCAGGCGGCATGACGACACGCGATTCCAACGCTATTGGAGCTGGCAAGGCTGTTCAGAGTTGAAAAATATTAGTAAGACTCTTAAGTAAAGGAACAAGTGAGGCTATACCGGAATGTCACTTACCTACGGTCATGCAAGTAGGAGCTGAGGGTTCCCCTGGCCCTTCGAGAACCTCGACCTCGTCATCGGCCTCCAAAACTGTAGAGAACATCAATGCCAATACGCAAAATAACAACGATGCTATGAGAAGTGATGAACAACACTCACCTTGTCCAGACGAGAGGACGATGCGTTGAGGAGATATCGCCTGCGGAGCGGCCATTTCCAAAAGACGCTGGAAGGACTGCCGAGGAGACAGATCGACAATGGAGGCCGCCAGTCCATGCAATTCTGAAAAGACAAAAGAGTTCAGGTAACAGAAAGATTACTAGCTCAAAATGTGGGAGGTTACCTTCGACACTCCTCCCGTTCTGAACCAGGGGGATAGCAGCTTTAGCGGCCTCTGTCGTGATCTCAGGCTCCAACAAAGGGAGGGTAGTCCTAACTACCTCCATCTCAGCCTCTGGGGCCTTCGGGAAGAGCCGTTGGAGCGGTAGTCTCCAAAAGAACCTCCCTCAAAGGGGCAAGCACTCCCTGATCAAAAAACGCTTCTGGAGGCTCTACCATAAGAGGAGCAGCCTCATCAGCCCCCTCCACATCGAGCAATGCTTCATCGGGAATTTCAGCAGGCTTCAGCTTCAATGAGCCCGTCAGGAGCTCCCCCAGTGTCGAAGATTCTGCGCAATTCAAATAAGAATAAGGATACGCATATACAGGCATAAATAATCTGAAAAAAACTACAAAAAAAAAGAACAACAACGTACCGATGCGCAAAGAAGCCCTCAATATGGCTTCTTCAAGCCGCTGCTCCTTCTCAAAGAGGCGTGCTCGCCGGGGTTCAAGGGTAGACTCATGGCCGCCGGTCCATAAAGAGAGTGCGTCCACTGCGTCTTCTGAAGCAGCCTGCTTCAGTGTCCTTTCCCCCCATTCCTCCAAAGGACCGATAAACCGCCGCCGAATCCACGAAGGGTCTTCGTAAAAGATTACAGCGGGATAGGGCTTCTTCGGAACCCTGGCATTATGAGACGCGTCTTTGGAACGCCATATGGCCTCGGCAAACTATGCGGCTTCCTCATCGGCCGAACTCGGGAAGAGAAGTCCAGCGTCTGACTCTTGCAAGGCCAATGGTTCGTCTTCGAGAATAGGCCCAGACTCCGCCAAAGAATCGAGCAAATTGGTGGCCGCTTTCCTCCGCCCTTAGACCCGGAGCCAGTCGCCGAAGATGACCGCTTCCTCCCCCGCGAAGCCTTAGGGCGGTGCCGACCCACATCGCCCTCGATACCCTCATCCCTATTACTCTCGCTCGGTGCCACAACCGAGGATGACACCGCCATTGTCGACGCCACGGGGGGCGGTGCTTCCATCGGCGGTGGTGCTGCTACTGGGGCCCCTCTACCCCGCAATCGGGAACCCAGGGGCATACCAGCTGTTGGAGTAAGGTCTACCCCTGACTCCCCCGGAATGAGCGCGGTGACAATCTCCCTCAGAGGGAAGCGGACCGGAGCCCTCGGTCGCAGCTTAGCTCCCAGAACCTGAGGAGGGGCATCATGACCAAGAAGCACCCTTCTTTCCTCAAGAATAATCGGGCTGACTCGATGGAGATACCAACCCGTGAACGATCCCATGCACCGGGGGGTATGCTCAGCTTCAGGGATCATAAAATTGGAGCCGGTGTTCAACCTCACGAAATGATGTGCGGCATCGCAAACGGCATCAAGTGAAGGGACCGGCGCAACGATGAAAGCTTCAAAGGGAACGCCCTGGTCGTATCCAAGCTGTCGGGTGAATCGATGCGGGTTGTACCACATGAAAAGAGCTGCACTGTCCTGGCGAAACACCAAGTAGCCAGGTCTAATTGTATACAAGTGCGCGGCCTCCCGGGGCTTCAAAGAAGGTGCGTTGTCTTTCGACTAGTCCCAGAGTTGTTGAACTGGACCTGAGGGAGTAGACAAGACCCGATCATTAAAAACCAGCCCGCCAGAGGCGGCGTGAGGAGAAATCAGCACCCGAATAGCCCCGAATTGAGTTGGGTCGGCGGCAGAAGCACCCACCAATCGCATAAGTCACGGGAAGGGATAGGCGTCGTAAAACGCGGGCCTCTGATGCATAGCGAAAGCCCCCAACACATGCATTTCGACCCAGGATGTGAAATAATGAAGCGAAAAGTTTACTACATCCACGCCGGGAGTAGAGGTATTAGCTGCGGTGCCCAACCCATGATAAAGGTGCGCCAAGGCCGGGATGCCGATGGCCAACCGTGTCCCCTCAGTGATACGATAAGCCGGGTAGATAACCGAAGCTCTCATAAAACGACGATGCATGGGGATGACAAACCAACTAAGCCAGACACTAACAAACCCCATGAAGAACGTCTCCTCATCCATGCCGAGAGCAGCAATGGATTCAAAAGACGTCGGCGACATAATAGGGATGTAGTACTGTGGTAGATCCGATTCAGCGGTCGACAGCTTCTTCGGACCAAACCCAAAGGGGTCTCTAATGTTGGCGAACTTCGGGGTTGTCTTCGACAAGACGTCCTCGCGAAGGAAACGAGCAATGAAGATCTTGAAAGTAACTCCCTGCTCTTCGGATTCGGTGAACAATCGGTCGAAGATACCTAGCGTCTTGATCAAACTGGGACGTTTGTGGCGAACGGCATTCTCAGCAGACAGGCCGTCGACCGGAGCGGGCTCGGGCTCAAAGATGTACTCGTCAGAGGGCAGCAACTCTTCATACAGACTACCCCTGATTGGCAATCCCGAGATGTCATAGAATTCTGCCAGAGAGATCGAGACCTCGCGATCTCCTAGAATGAAAGTGTTGGTGGGAAGATTCCATTGGTTTAAGAACGCCTTAACCCACCAAACATGCGGGGATTGGTAGTAAAACAGCGACGCATATATCGCCTGGTAAAGCCTGACCTTCTGCAGCCGCGCACGATGGGCAGAAAGGATGTAGCGAGCCCAGAGAAGGTAGCCCGTAGGGTGTCGAGGAGTGAGCCCTATCTTATAAATTTGCCCCCACAGGTGGGCCTCACCCTGGCAAATATGCCGCCCCAAGATATCTATAGCCGGGATCGGATGGTTCGGGATACCAGTCGTCGAAGGCTCGAGCCTCCCTATCGGAGTCCAGTTGGGCATCTCCACAGCAAAAACCGTCCTCGAAGGATCCATCGGCGAAAATGGGAAAGTGGGCTCTGTCGGTACTGCGCAATGGAAACTCCGGTGACCCTGGATGATATGACTGTACCAAGATCCCCATAGGAGTAAGTTGGTGCAGTTCGGGTCATGAGCCCGGATCATTGCCATCGCTTCCTCATCAGATGGTGACTGAGGAAAAGCAACCTCCGAGCGAGCGAAGGGAAAGCATGGAACAGAAGCCATCGCACCTGAAACAAAATAAAGGAAAACTGTTAAGAGTGGAGCCAGCAATATGTATATATATATATATATCTACACACACATATGGGCATAGATATATGAAGACAGTTGAAGAAAGCGACAGAGGACTTGTTCGGTAGGACCATTGGCTACAAAACATATGGGCCCCATAGAATCAGGATGACGGCTTGTTAATAATGAGGCCAAGCAGTTATAATAAAACAAAGGGAATATCCTCATTTAATAAAAGAGCGGGTTTCAAGTAACCCTACACATTTCCCCCCTAGAGGACAAATTTGCCTTGGGCTCTACAACAGATCAAACGAGATCATGGGAATTAAATTCCCACAGAAGACATCATTACAAAGCTGTTGTCCCATTAATTACAGAATGACAACCTAAGGCAAAGAGACCCTAAGAAGTCTCTATGGGAAGAACTCAGTCCTTCATAGGAATTAAATTCCTTATTAAGAAAGGGGAATTAAATTCCCAAAAGCATTTTTTCTGTAAACGGAGTTAAACTCCATGGATCATCGTCTAAGCCCTAAGAGATCTACAGTTTGAAGGTTAGGTGGTTTTCTGTTCTTATGGAAAAACTTGAAGAAAAAATGGGTTCATACTCAGAAAGGGGTAAAACCCCTTGTTTTGGATTTAAAATCCAGAGGAACGTGAAAGTTCACTGTTTGTCCAAGAACATTACCTGAGGAAAAGGGTCACTTGAACAGAGTTAAACTCTGAAGATGGTTTCAAGACAGAGAACTAAGCTCTGGAAGAAGAGAATTAAATTCTCAGAAAAAAGTTTGCAAGGAGGAAGACAAGCAAAGTGGAGGCGTCTCTGAAATGACCCCTATATTTACAGGATGGGATGGAAAACGCTTCATCTCCCCAAGTCCCTAGGGGGATCCAACGGTCACCAAGGTGACAGCGTTGCACTCACGTACAGACACGTGAGAACAACGCTGTGGGGGCATTTGTTTCCTGATTTAAAATCAGGAAAGCTTACGAAGGAGGCATCACGTGCTAGCACGTGACCAGCAGTCACGTGTTGGCACGTGACATTTGAAAACAGCGGCAAAGGCAGATTCAATTCCCTGATTAAATCGAAGAAAAGGCTTCAGAAAGGGTCACGTGCGCACACGTGACCGGAGGTCACGTGTTGGCACGTGACGGTTGAACAGCGGCCAGAAGACAGAACGCAGAAAGAAGAAGAAAGCTCGTTCCAGGGGTCACGTGCTTACACGTGACCAGGGGTCACGTGCTTACACGTGACCAGGGGTCACGTGCTTACACGTGACCGAGGGTCACGTGGCCACACGTGACCGGCTTTCAAAGCCTATCTATTTAACAGAATTAAATTCTGAACAGCATTCAAATCTTTCCAAAGGAGAATGATTATTTGGAACCGATTGGATTAAAGATTTAAAGATCACCTATCTATGGAAAAATCTTGAACTTGGAAAGATTTCCCCTTTAAAATCTAACCGAAATAACAAAGGGAAATCTTTGGATTTAAAATCAAATGGTGAATAAAATTCACCTAATAATCCAAAGGTCCAAACGAATGGTGAATACAAATCAAATCTCTCAACGAAAGATTCATCAAAACTAATTGATTCTGCTTCTTCTCCTATAAATAGGAGCCAAGAGAAACACAGGGATACATACAGAGATCGATACATAGAGAGAGAGAAAAATAGAGCCTTGAGACTTTGGAGGAATTTGGATCTTCTGCAAAAGAAAACTTTAGGTAAGAAGGGGGGGCTTTCAAAAAATAAGAGAATTTAATTCTCAAAAGAGTTTAACTCTGATATTAAGAAGAAGAACTTAGTTCTCTCTTTACCAGAGGATCTGCAAAGTGCATATCTCCCCATGAATTGAGAATTTAATTCTCATTGGGTTGAGATCCTGCCATGCAGATCCAAAGCATAGAGAGAGAATGGATGTTTGAGAATTTAATTCCTTCGAATTAAAATTAGGGTTTAACCCTATGTTGTAGGAATATAATTCCTTCAGAATGAACAGAATCAGGGTTTAACCCTAGTTAAGAACTTAGTTCTGTTAAAATAACAGGAATTTAATTCCCTTAAGAAAGAAGAGATTAGGGTTTCACCCTATGACAGAATCTAATCCCTCAGAATATAAATTAGGGTTTAACCCTATCTAAGAGTAATTCTCTAAAGGAAGAAGGAATTTAGTTCTTTTAAAGTTATTATTAGGGTTTAACCCTATGACAGAACTCAATTCTTCACATATATGAGGAATTTAATTCCTACAGGAAATCAGAGTTCAACTCTATCAGAGAATATAATTCTGCAGAAGACAATGGGGATTTAATGAAGAATTTAATCAGAAATTGCAAAGAGGCAGGGTCACGTGCTACCACGTGACCCCTGGAAAGATCCACAGAGAAGGGCTTTCGAGGCAATGCCTCACGTGACCCACGTGACCCTTGGCAGAAGCTTTAACACGCAAACAATTAAATGCCCATCACGTGACAGCATGTGATGTTCCAAAGTATTCACCACTCTCGGCAGAACAAATAAAGGGGAGGGCGCCCTCGCGTGCTACCACGTGACCCCCGGAAAGATCCATAGAAAAGGGCTTTTGAGGCAATGCCTCACGTGACCCACGTGACCTTTGGCAGAAGCTTTAACGCACAAACACTTAAACACCCATCACGTGATAGCACGTGATGCTCCAAAGTATTCAATATTCTCGGCAGAACAAATAAAGGGGAGGGCGCCCTCACGTGCTACCACGTGACCCCTCTTGCCTTAGTGTTTAACACTAAATTGGAACCTCTGAATTCAGTATTGTAAGGTTAGTATAGCACCCTATGAAGTGTTTTGAAGCATCAAATGACCCAAAGTTATAATTTTTAAGGTGCTAAGCTAACATGCAAAGGATAGATCCTAGAAAATTAGGGTTATCAAAACTTTAAGCTAGTAAAGACTAGGGTTTGAAGGCTACAACCTTTGTAGCTCCCCTTTGCAAGAATCCTTGATGTCTTGGGTGTTGAATCGAGGTCCTCTTGAACTCCCCTTGTGTCCACGACGATCCACCGCGGAGATCTCCGTCCAAGCTCGCTACTTTGTAAAATCGAAGTAAACACTCTAATCAAGTTGGCTAGACTTGAGTAGAATGGTGTTGTGGCTTTGGATCTCACTTCGAAAACCTTTCTTTGATTGTATTTCACTCACTAGAAAAACCTAGAGAGGAAAAGATGAGGGAAGATGAAGATGGTGGCCTTTCTTTTGCAAGAGGTAAAAAGATAACCTTGAGTTCAAACAAGAGAAAGAAATATATATCACTATATATATTTTATTCCTTCTTGACTTCAACCATGATTAAATGGTGGATAATTAATTTAACTTGGGTTTAGAATGATAAAGAGAAGGATAACCATAGGTTAGTGGTAGTTGAGCTAGGTTAGGTTAGAAGAAGAGTGTGGAAACTAACATGATTATCCTTTTCTTTTTCATTTAACTTTAAAACCAAAATTAAATAATTATCCATTATTTAATCCATGGTGTAAGTCTTGCATTGCCACCATTTCCATATGCTAACAACCATGATGGTTTGATGTATGTATGTGTACATGTATGCACATCTACATGTGCATGAAATTAAAGAAGAAGAAAGAAACACATGCATGCATGCATACATCCATCAAACCCTAGAAAGGTTTTAAGTGAGAAAACTAATGGTTAAATGATAAATCAACACTTGATTTATCAATCCGGTCATATCTCATATGACCCCACCAAAAGCAGTTCACCCGATCAATGTTCGGTATCATATACACACATTTCAATCGGGTGCATGCGCATATCGCATATGCGCACCACAACGTTTCGCCTGGACTGGGTAACTCCTCTGTGGGACTCTAAGCCTCATCAATACGCCGGCAGAGGGTAATGATCATATCAAGTACCCTCAAGCCGCAAGCGGTCAGCTAAACGTAACGGCCACCCGGGTATTGAGCGATCAGAAGACAACAAGCGAACCTGCTACAACTCCCGTCGAGCCATCCGGCAACACTACCGTACAGTCCGGTCTCTTCGTCAGATATGCTGCATATCGAGCCTAGGGATGGTCACGTCGACCCCAATAACTCAATAAGTCGTGTCGGTGAATGGTCTATAACAGATCGAGAAACTACTGATAACACTTATCAGCAAATCTCAGCAGCCCTGGCCAGGGACTTGCTGTTATAACCAGTCGGGCACTGCACAGCATCAACTCCCAATACCGGGAGAGACGAAACCCCTCCTATCGCTCATCATCGTCGTATGTCTCGGGACTGCACCCAACGGCCACCTTTTTGCATGACTCAGTAGAGCCGTGGTAGGATGGCAATCAAAGTGCAGTAGGAGAACACACAAGACTCCATGACGATCTCGGGTCTACAGACTAACCTGTACCAGTGTCACCTGAGAACTGCTATCCGATGATAGATATAATTCCATATAGGAGTTCTCGGTGAGTCCGTCCAGTGTACCCAGTCACCACTGAGCACCCGTATATGATCTTGATGTCAAACATCGATGAATGTGGGAACATTCATCGCCCATCGTATGGGTCTAGTATCATATACGCTAGTCTACTCTGGTATATCAATGCCCCGTCTCGATATACCTACGACTAGGGACGTTCCAGGATATGCTTATAGACTACAGATGTCCCACTAGTATGATCTCCATCATAATCAGAGTAGTCAAGCCGATATCCTTAGGGCTTTATCAGCATGTATGAATGAATAGAAGCATGATCAAATAAACATGTCAGATAAAGAAGAACCAGATAGCATACTATCATGTCAAGCAAGAATGCAAACTGAATATATATACATGTATAGATACATTCACTAACACATAATGGCCTCTAGGGCATACATATATCCAACAATCTCCCACTTGCACTAAGGCCAGTTATTGGCGTATCTCATACCCAACATCTCAAAAATTCGCTCATGCTGCGGCTGAGGGAGGGCCTTGGTGAATGGATCCGCGGCGTTATTCTTTGTGTCTACTCTCTTAATCTCGATCTCGCGGCGATCTACAATCTCCCGGATCAAATGAAAGCGCCTCAGGATATGTCTGGACCGCTGATGGGATCTGGGCTCCTTGGCTAACGCCATTGCCCCATTATTGTCACAATACAAAGGTATTGGATCAATAATGGTTGGAACTACTCCTAGCTCCGAGACGAACTTCTTCATCCAGACGGCTTCCTTGGCGGCATCATTTGCAGCAATGTACTCAGCTTCCATCGTAGAGTCTGCAACGGTATCTTGTTTGGAACTCTTCCAACTCACCGCCCCTCCATTGAGGGTGAATACAAACCCTGAGATAGATTTGCTGTCATCCTTATCGCTCTGGAAGCTCGAATCGGTAAAGGCCTCCATTTGGAGATCTTTATTACCATACACCAAGAACAATTCTTTAGTCCTTCGTAAGTACTTAAGAATGTTCTTCACAGCTGTCCAGTGGTTCTCCCCTGGGTTGGATTGATACCTGCTTACAACGCTAAGGGCATAAGCTATATCTGGGCGTGTACATAACATCGCATACATTATAGATCCTACTGCCGAAGCATAAGGTATAATGCTCATGCGAGCTCTCTCTTCATCGGTCTTTGGACAAGAATCCTTGGAGACAGTGACTCCATGGCAAGCGGGTAAGGCACCTCGCTTGGAGTCTTCCATACTAAACCTCTTTAGGATGGTGTTGATGTACCTGGTTTGGGACAGTCCTAATAACTTTTTGGATCTATCCTTATAGATCCTTATGCCCAGGATGTATGTGGCATCACCCAGGTCCTTCATGGAGAACCTCAGTGATAAGAAGATTTGACCGACTGTAGCATAGGAATATCATTTCCTATCAGAAGAATGTCATCCACGTACAATACGAGGAATGTGACAGCTCTTCCTACAGCCTTCCTATAAACACAAGGTTCATCTGGATTTTTGATGAAATCAAACTCTTTGATAACATCATCGAAACAGATGTTCCAACTCCGAGATGCCTGCTTTAACCCATATATGGATTTAAGCAATCTACATGCTTTCTCGCTGCTCCCACTGTCAATGAAGCCTTCTGGCTGATCCATATAAACGCATTCTTCTAAATCTCCATTTAGAAATGCTGTTTTAACGTCCATCTGCCAGATTTCATAGTCGTAGTGAGCAGCAATAGCAAGTAGGATCCGAATGGATTTAAGCATGGCTACGGGCGAAAAAGTTTCGTCATAGTCCAAACCTGGTCTTTGACGAAAACCTTTCGCCACAAGTCTTGCCTTATAGGTCTCTACCTGCCCATCCACACCAATCTTTCTTTTAAAGATCCATTTGCACCCTACAGGTTTTACCCCAGGGGGTACAACGTCCAAAGTCCATACTTTGTTGGTGTACATAGACTCCATTTCGGATCTCATGGCATCCAGCCACTTCACAGAGTCACCACTCGTGATAGCTTGCTGAAAACTGGTAGGATCATCATCTTCCATGATACAGTCTTCTCTGTCACCATCAATAAGGAAACCGTAGTACCTCTCCGGTGGGCAAGAAGTCCTACCAGACCTTCGGAGTGGCCGAGGTTCTTCAGCTTCTGCTGCAACAGTTGGTTCAACCAAATCGTCATTTGTAGTTTGTGTCTCTAGAACCTCTTCTAGATCCACCACTTTGCCATCATCTTTATCTGTGAAAAACTCTTTTTCCAAGAATGTGACATGTTGAGAAACAAACACTTTTTGTTCCTCTTTGTGGTAGAAGAGATATCCATAAGAATTCTTTGGATATCCCACAAAGTTACACATGACGGACCGTGTCTCGAGTTTGTCCGGATTCTGCTTTTTAACATAGGCCGGGCAACCCCAAATCTTAATTCTTTTAAGAGATGGTCTCTTCCCATTCCATATCTCATATGGCGTGGTAGACACGGCTTTGGTTGGAACCCTGTTTAGCAAAAACGCTGCAGTCTCCAATGCATGTCCCCAAAATGAGACTGGTAACTCAGCGTCACTCATCATGGACCGGACCATATCTAATAGGGTCCTATTCCATCGTTCTGACATACCGTTGTGCTATGGTGTGTAAGGAGGAGTGAGCTGAGAGAGAATCCCATTCTCTTTTAGGAAGTTTGCAAATTCTGTACTGAGATACTCTCCACCTCGATCTGATCGAAGCATCTTAATACTCAAGCCGGTTTGTTTTTCTACTTCTTGTTTATATTCAATGAATTTCTCGAAAGCGTCGGACTTGTGCTTTAATAAAAATACATGACCGAATCTTGAGAAATCGTCAGTGAATGTAATGAAGTATGAAAAACCGCCTCTAGCCTGTGTAGACATAGGCCCACATACATCACTATGTATGAGGCCCAGGAGCTGAGTAGCTCTTTCTCCGTGTCCGGTAAACGGAGTTTTGGTCATTTTACCCTTGATACAAGACTGGCAAGTCGCATAAGATTTATATTCAAAAGGATTTAAATATCCATCTTTGTGTAACTTATTTAGTCTTGTTTCGTTAATATGACCAAGTCTACAGTGCCAAAGAAAAGCTTCATTTAATTCTGAAAGTTTTCATTTATTAGTGTGTTGTATACTCAAAACTGTGTGTTGATTTAGGACATATATTCCGTTATTAAGTGTACCATACCCAACCAACATTTGATTCAGGTGAATGTTCATAATATTGTTTTGCAATACAAAATTATACCCTTCATTGTCCAACAAAGAAACGGATATTATATTACATAGCATATCAGGTACAAAATAACATGGATTCAAAATCAAAATACATCCAGACGGCAACCCCAAGTGATACTCTCCCACTGCGACTGTATATACATTGGAACCATTTCCAACGCGGAGAGTATGGTCACCTGTCTTCAAAACCTTGCTATTTCTCAGCCCCTGCATAGAATTGCAAATATGAGAACCTGAACCGGTATCCAATACCCAGGAAGCAGAGTTTATAGAAAAACAGTTTTCAGTCACAAACGCACCTGAAGCAGAAGCATCACCATGCTTCTTCTTGAGACTTAGGTACTCTGTGCAGTTGCGCTTCCAATATCCTGTCTTGTGGCAATGAAAACACTCGCCTTTCCCTGGGTCTCCAGCCGTGGACTTTCCCTTTCCCTTCACCTTTTTGACTCCGCCCTTAGGATTAGTGGGTTTCTTCTTTTTCTTTCCCTTGGCCTTAGCCTTTGGGCGAGAAGAAGAAGACTGTCCAATGGTCATAACGGGAGTCTTTGCTGATTTCATAGTGCTCTCTGCACTCCTTAACATATTAAGGAGTTCAGGGAGTTCCTTCTCCATGCCATGCATGTTAAAGTTCACTATGAACTGAGCAAAGGTGGAGGGGAGGGACTGCAGAATAATATCTATATATTGTTCATTGTCCATTGTCCATCTGAGGTCCTCAAGCTCTTCTATAAGAGCTATCATCTTCAAAACATGGTCTGCTACTGGTGTGCCAGGGGCCATCCGCATGTGAAACAGTTTCTTTGATGCTTCGTATCGTAATACGCGGGACTGTTCCCCATACAACTCCTTTGTATGGAGCAGTATCCCGTGAATGTCCATGTCCTCGTGCTGCTTTTGATGTGTGTTGTCCATCGATGCAAGCGCGAGGCATTTTGCCGTGGCACGGTCAGCGTCCCATGTCTTGCGGACTTCAATGTCCGCAACTGAGGATTTTGGGCCTGGGACGGGCGGGGCTGAAGCCGTAAGGACATATGATACTTTATCATAAGTCAAGGCGATCTTCAGATTCCTTAGCCAGTCTTTATAGTTGGTCCCATTCAGTTTGTTCTTATCTAGTAGAAGCTTAAGTCCAGTCATTGGTATCTGCCATTAAGAGAGAGAAAAGAATACACTCAGCGAAAGCTCTTGCACAGATTAGATTGGTTTATTATCTTGTCTAATCGATGTTTCCCACTGCTTTTTATCAAGTTTTATTTCAAACCTTAAAAAGAAAAACTAGCCAGGATTAATTACAGTCTACAACTTCGCTAACCGTTCAGCCAGGCCAGTGTCGGTACTTTGAGGGAGGTTCCCCGTGCTTTCGCACGGACCTAATTAGAGTAAACCTCGTTTTTCCAGAGGCGGAGCCCCGTTAACACATTTCTAGACACCTAATGAGTTAGCTAATTGTAAACTGTAAAACTCTCCTAGGAGCAACTATTGCCCACAGTGGGATCGGGATCCAACCATCATATGGAAGGTATGCAATCTCATTGCAAATTTCAACACTTGAAATTCCCGATGTGGTTTTTACCCCTAATACTCGTGACCATGGCTAAGGTCAACAAATCACGAGCACTAGTCAAGCTCAACCCGTCATTTCTTGATTAATTAGACCCGTTCACATGACCCTTGGCTAAGGTCAACAAAGTCATATGCCCGTCCTAATTAATCTGCATCATATGCTTTTGTAGGAAGACATCACTTAGCTACCGTACACTACGCCTTGGCTAAGGTCAACAAACGTAGCACGAATACTAAGTACTCTACTTCCTAAAATGACGGAGGGTTGCGGATGATTTTTAAGAAAATCTTTAACGCTTTGAGCTTGATATCGTTGTAGAATCAAAAGGTTTTCAAAAGGAGTGGCTTAAGCTCCGCAGTTTTGAAATATAGCTTTTTCATAAATAGCCGAGTAGTTTTTAAATCCGATTCTACAACATCTTTTAGGTTTATTTTCTTTACATTAATCACATTAATATAATCCCATCATTTAAGTCCTTAAGCCAATCACAGAAAAGAAACGAAAATAACACGTACGCTTATGCCATCCGCATTCGCCGCAATGTTCCGTTATGCACCGTTAGGTTACTTAACTAACGGCATACCGGGACGGGACTAGCGCGGGTGTAAAACATAAGCAACGTCTGCTATATATCATATATATAATATGTCATTCGTCTCAGATATCACAGAACACAGGCAGCAGAAATATAGATATAACGTGGGATATACTAGGACGTCCGTATTTAGTATTTAGCCAGAATAGAAAATACGGATTCCACAGTCGCGATGAATAGCCAAGCCCACACCCTGGACCCCTACGAGAGCGGCAAGTGACCCTACCAATCCTGGAGTTTAGGAGACCCGGTCTCGACTCCTCGAGATGGCCTCCCACTGAACCCCAGAACCCGGTCACCTGTGCTCCCCTCCTTGGGTCCATCCTAATGCGGAAAAGTAAATAATATACAACACTGGTGACACAACCGCAACCTGGAAGTACCCCAAATAAAAGAATATTACAATACATTTGAATTTACATGAATGAAAATATAAAGCTCTCATCTCACAAAACCCCCCGGCTATTCGATTGCGACAATCCTACACGTCATATCTCAGCAACACATAATATCACATATCATCAACGTAAGTAAGTATGCGTACCCCGATTGTCGTTGATGTATAGCAACGAAACCGGCGATATCTAACATACTACACTTACGGTCACAGAAAAGAAAGTGTAAAACTGCAATATCTGGTTTCCACATTCTCTTTAGACATCGCAAATGCAAAATATCACATATTCCGTATTTCATGTCTAGTAATATGAATTCCACACATTGCATCAGATTCCGGATAAACAGACAATATTGAATTTTTCGAACGAACTATCAAATACCCAGGATTCACTAAAGCCCAACACTTGAGCAGGGTTCAAACACCTGGAGTGTGACACAGTAGTAGCGGTCCAGCCGTAGAAGGGTCAAGCCAACGCCTCACATGTGGCACGCCGTACTGCCCCAAACCCTAAGGTTCAAAGGGCAGTTTAAGACGGTCACATAATCGAGTTAAGGTTTGTTGTCTTCTAGAGGGACCACCGCAAAAAGACTTGCACGTATATCCAAACTATTTAAACCCCGTGAATATTGAGTAAATGATATTCGTTCAAACACTTCAATACTTTCTAGTTTACCCGGAAAAGAAAACGAAATGAAAATTCCGATCGAAACCACGAGTCCAAAAACATCTCCAGAATTTTTCAACAGAAGATTCAGATCAAACATACTCAAAATATACTATAGCAGGTAAAGAAAAACACTGTACAAAAATTGGTCAACGATCCCCTCTTATGGCCGCGGAAACGCGGCCTAAGCCTGCTTAGGCCGCGTTTCCGCGGTCAAACTTACTGTTCATGGCCACGAATTTTCCAGATTGTCTTATTTTTAACTGCTGTATTTTTTGAGAATTTTTAATTCTTAAAAAAGTCATTTTTTAAAAAATTTCCAGAGAGCACCTTTAAAAGTCGTTTTTGTTTCGATCGGATTTTTTACTTCGCAAAAAGGTCGCCTAATGTTCTAGGTCGGCTCTGATACCAATGTAAGGTTAGTATAGCACCCTATGAAGTGTTTTGAAGCATCAAATGACCCAAAGTTATAATTTTTAAGGTGCTAAGCTAACATGCAAAGGATAGATCCTAGAAAATTAGGGTTATCAAAACTTTAAGCTAGTAAAGACTAGGGCTTGAAGGCTACAACCTTTGTAGCTCCCCTTTGCAAGACTCCTTGATGTCTTGGGTGTTGAATCGAGGCCCTCTTGAACTCCCCTTGTGTCCACGACGATCCACCGCGGAGATCTCCGTCCAAGCTCGCTACTTTGTAAAATCGAAGTAAACACTCTAATCAAATTGGCTAGACTTGAGTAGAATGGTGTTGTGGCTTTGGATCTCACTTCAAAAACCTTTCTTTGATTGTATCTCACTCACTAGAAAAACCTAGAGAGGAAAAGATGAGGGAAGATGAAGATGGTGGCCTTTCTTTTGCAAGAGGTAAAAAGATAACCTTGAGTTCAAACAAGAGAAAGAAATATATATCACTATATATATTTTATTCCTTCTTGACTTCAACCATGATTAAATGGTGGATAATTAATTTAACTTGGGTTTAGAATGATAAAGAGAAGGATAACCATAGGTTAGTGGTAGTTGAGCTAGGTTAGGTTAGAAGAAGAGTGTGGAAACTAACATGATTATCCTTTTCTTTTTCATTTAACTTTAAAACCAAAATTAAATAATTATCCATTATTTAATCCATGGTGTAAGTCTTGCATTGCCACCATTTCCATATGCTAACAACCATGATGGTTTGATGTATGTATGTGTACATGTATGCACATCTACATGTGCATGAAATTAAAGAAGAAGAAAGAAACACATGCATGCATGCATACATCCATCAAACCCTAGAAAGGTTTTAAGTGAGAAAACTAATGGTTAAATGATAAATCAACACTTGATTTATCAATCCGGTCATATCTCATATGACCCCACCAAAAGCAGTTCACCCGATCAATGTTCGGTATCATATACACACATTTCAATCGGGTGCATGCGCATATCGCATATGCGCACCACAACGTTTCGCCTGGACTGGGTAACTCCTCTGTGGGACTCTAAGCCTCGTCAATACGCCGGCAGAGGGTAATGATCATATCAAGTACCCTCAAGCCGCAAGCGGTCAGCTAAACGTAACGGCCACCCGGGTATTGAGCGATCAGAAGACAACAAGCGAACCTGCTACAACTCCCGTCGAGCCATCCGGCAACACTACCGTACAGTCCGGTCTCTTCGTCAGATATGCTGCATATCGAGCCTAGGGATGGTCACGTCGACCCCAATAACTCAATAAGTCGTGTCGGTGAATGGTCTATAACAGATCGAGAAACTACTGATAACACTTATCAGCAAATCTCAGCAGCCCTGGCCAGGGACTTGCTGTTATAACCAGTCGGGCACTGCACAGCATCAACTCCCAATACCGGGAGAGACGAAACCCCTCCTATCGCTCATCGTCTTCGTATATCTCGGGACTGCACCCAACGGCCACCTGTTTGCACGACTCAGTAAAGCCGTGGTAGGGTGGCAATCAAAGTGCAGTGGGAGAACACACAAGACTCCATGACGATCTCGGGTCTACAGACTAACCTGTACCAGTGTCACCTGAGAACTGCTATCCGACGATAGATATAATTCCATATAGGAGTTCTCGGTGAGTCCGTCCAGTGTACCCAGTCACCACTGAGCACCCGTATATGATCTTAATGTCAAACATCGATGAATGTGGGAACATTCATCGCCCATCGTATGGGTCTAGTATCATATACGCTAGTCTACTCTGGTATATCAATGCCCCGTCTCGATATACCTACGACTAGGGACGTTCCAGGATATGCTTATAGACTACAGATGTCCCACTAGTATGATCTCCATCATAATCAGAGTAGTCAAGCCGATATCCTTAGGGCTTTATCAGCATGTATGAATGAATAGAAGCATGATCAAATAAACATGTCAGATAAAGAAGAACCAGATAGCATACTATCATGTCGAGCAAGAATGCAAACTGAATATATATACATGTATAGATACATTCACTAACACATAATGGCCTCTAGGGCATACATATATCCAACAAGTATTTAACACTGTTTTGCCTTAGTGTTCAACATTAATTAAAGAGCTTTACTTGCGGTGTTTAACACTGAATTTTTGAGTGTTTAACACTAAATTAAATCTCTGTTAACAGAGTTTAATATTAAGTTTCTTAGTGTTCGAAACTAAATTAAAATCTCTGTCATCGGTGTTTAACACTGATTATCTTAGTGTTTGACACTAATTTGAGATCTCTGTTGCTAGTGTTTAACATCGATTTGTTTTAGTCTTTAACACTAATTTGAACCCCCTGTTGCTGGTGTTTAACACTAACTTTAGCCCAATTGGCTAAGTGTCTAGAGGCAAAGCCTCTCCTCTAATGAACCGACAGAGGGCCAACATCCTAAACATGATTGGACTTAGCCCAAGCTGGCCATAAGTCCTCAATTCAAATTCAACTGAGCCAATGGGCTCATAATATAATTAATTGGTCTTGATTCCAAATTGGGTCAAAGATTATTTAATCTACCTCGGTTTAAGGGTACATCTCTTCACTCCTTTGATACTCGGCGTTGTAATTCCTCAACGTCTTCAAAGAGGTGACGGGTCCCGATGACCACATATTGATACGGACTGTGGGGTCCTTAAACTCATGGACTATGAGGTCCTTAACCTTGACCGAGATGTCTTAAAACTAACTGTGGACTGTGGAGTCCTTAAACCCATGGACTATGACGTCCTTAACCTTGACCGAGATGTCTTAAAAGTAACTTTGGACTGTGGAGTCCTTAAACCCACGGACTATGAGGTCCTTAACCTTGACCGCAACGTCTTAAAACTAATATTGGACCGCAATGTCCTTAAACTACCTATGGACCGCAACGTCCTTAAACTACCTACTGACCGTGATGTCACTCAACTAAACAACAGGGCTCCCTTAATTGCTCTACTGTTGGATCTAAACGATCCCGTTAAGTTGATCTTAGTCTGAAAATTAGACTAACGTATCCTTAACAAGGGTTTAAGTCGATCTTAGTCTCGAATGAGGCTAATGTATCCTTAAACCCAAACCCTCAAACCCAAATCTAAGATAATACGGATTTGGGCTAGGCCACGCCCTACGGGCGACGACATAACTCAGTCTCCGTATACAATCCACGGGCAACCAAATATAAAATAAACACACACGACACGAAGTGACCATCTGGAGAAGGAGAAAGTGGTTACCGCGATGCGGTAGCGTAATTAACTGCAGAGGCTTGCGCCTGCAGGGAAGAGCGTCCCCACAATCAAAAACCCCTCAAGCGAGGGGGAATCTGACGAAGTCTGCTATATCGGACGCATCCGTTTAAATCTCCGATATACGGTGCCATAAATCAACTTGGTATTTTTGGAGAGGTAGACGGATAGCACCAATTAGCATCTGCCCCGAACCTCAAGCGAGACGACCCTGTGTCGCGCCGTCGTTCGGAGGGGAACAATAGTTTCTTATAAGGACACAGAGAGAGGAATTTGATTTCTCATAAGGTTAAGGAGAAATCTGAGGATCGACAATAAAAATAGTACATAAATAAAGATAACATAAAAAGTGCTATTTTCTTTTTACACTATCACATTTGATCCATATCGATATAATTTCTAGCATTTGTGATCATGGATGGATTTATATAATTGAGAATATAATTACTGTCATGATTCGGTGTTAGGCACTCTATTGAACCAGATTGTTTATTGAGGTGTTGTCTCATAATTATACAGGTTTTAATTTTGTGACCACATACAGTGTTTTATGTTGTTCAGCCCAAGAGCCATTCGGAAAATAAATTGTTTTCTATAAAAAGTATTTTACAAATTTTTTTAATATAATTTTTAAAAAAAAATTAATGATGTCAAAGTGGGAGAATGTTAGATTTATCTAAATATGGGCTATCATTAATTGTGATTTATTAAAGTGGGCTGAACCAAAATTATGTAGTTTGAGACATGCTGGCAGGCCCAATAAAGTTGTGTGATCTTATTGGGTTAATGGGCTTTAAGCGCAACTCTTATCGTATATAATGTGATCGAACGGCCAGTATAGGTCTTCATTTTATTAGATCTTTTATGGAAGGGCCCAATTGAGATTCATTATATATACAGGCTAGATCCCCTCTCCTGCTCTTAACCTTAATAATTGGCTTTTCCCATTGAGAGCCGCCTAAAGGAAAGAAAGGAAAGGTAGGTCTTGCTCGGGTGTGACTTCCGCGTGTTCTTATGGTTATGGATTGATGTTCGTCTAATTGTAGATTCTTGATATGTATTATAGATGAAACATAAGGGTGTGTTATGTGTTATACATGAAATATTGAGGTGTATTTACTTATAAAATATTACAGGCCCATTCACATTCCTCCTCTTAGCTAGCCTAGGTAACTAAGTATATGACCTCCCACTCATCCAACTTTCTCCTCACAATGGCACATCAACGAATAGATGGTGCAGGGGGCAGCAGGACACGATAACGACTCAAGCACAATGCACGCTTAATTTCTAAGCCCACGAAAATCAATCCAAGAGAAGGCTGGGACCTTACATGGTCGGGTGATGGGGCGTCACCGGGACTTGTCGAGAGATGGGACATCATTGAAAGACGGGACGAATGGTCGAGGCTCGTAGAGGGTTGAGGGCGAGGGGTTGACGAAGGCGGAGGGGTGTTGACGGAGAGGGCTGGTCGAGAAGAGATAGTTGAATTATTTGCATTTTAGTTTTGTTAAAATATCATAATCTAAACGTGTTGGTTGAATGTTAACTTGATTTTTTTATTACTGCAAAAATGTCGTTTTTACTGGAAAAATATATTGAGTAAAAAAAACTGTAATGAATCGTTTATTGCACTGTCAGTGATGAAATCATCATAGTAACCAATTGTTGCATAAATGCAATCTTGTCGGTCTATAACTTTTTCCTCTAATAAATTAATGTGTAAACTATTTAAATGATCGATAAACTTTAAGCAGTAAAAAAGACCGCAGCATTCTAAATAAAAAATTTGACGTTAATCTTACTTCTTTGCAGGTAAAGGAGATATTGACATCTGTTTCAACCAGAGTGAAAAAGGATGCCTCATATATTGCATACCTTATTACATCAAAATGATGATTTTGATATACTTGCAATTTAGTCTTATTAATATCCATATGAGATGAGCTGCAGCTCAATATCACATCGAAAAGAGAAAAATGATGTTTTAATATCCACCCTCCAATTAATTATTGAGACACTTTGCAATATCCTTAGGTGAAGGCTCTTATCACCAATACTAAATTTATAGAGAGATGCTTTCCATATAAAGACATCAAATAAAACATGCTATCGATATCGCATGATTTTGTGAGACGTGGAGCATTTTTGGATTTGTGGCTTTGCTTCTTTTTAGTTGTGCATTTAAAAAAATAACTTTTTTTCGCCTAGCTTGTGCCTTATATAATTACCTATTTTTGAACCTAGCCTGTGCTTTTTATATAAAAAAAAAATAACCAACTTTTGAACTAGGATCAAATCTAAGCATACTAGCTAATCCACCTGCACTTTTATTATGTTTAGTTGCTTTAATTTGATATTTGACTTATAGATGTTCTTCTATGTGAACAAAATTCTCATTCTCTCCTATAAGTTCTCTTATCACAGTAGCTACCGATAAGAAATCAATAAACTCGATCAATTTTATTAAGAGATAAATCATCTCAATTTATACACCTCATAACATAATTAACTGATAACTAATAATCCTAACAATCTAACGAGCACTAATTATAATCTGAATAATATAAATTCAGTTTTTATCTGATTTATGATAACCATTATATCTAATACAATTATATTCAAATATCTCATAATCTAACCGTCTCCTTTACACTCACAGTGGATAATCGAAAGTTTGGATAACACATCTTGAACAAAAATATGCAACTTGAAGAACGACGGAGAAGAACAACAGATCTAAACTATCGAGCATGGCAGACTAATACGCTTTGGTCTCTTTCGCGGATTGCAAGGCAGAACGAATAAGCTGCGGTCTCTTTCGCTGAAAATGCTGAAGGAAGAAGATCATGCTGCTAGAAGACGCCATAAGAAAAGAATTAATAGCTTCTTGGACGGAAGAATGTCATGCTGCTAGAAGACGTCATAAAAAAGAATGGCTGCTTAGACTTAATATTGATAGAGACAAGCGCTTATGATCAAACTGAAAGAACTTATTTCTGAATTAGATATTATTGATGATACTTTATTTATTTTGGAATAATAAACTAAAACTATAAATGAAGATAAATTTTGGATCGAGTCATTGGCTCTGATACAATGATAAGAAAGGAATAAACTCAATTAATTTTATTAAAAGATAAATCATCCCAATTTATATAGCTCATGACATAACTAACCGATAACTAATAATCCTAATAATCTAACAAACACTAATTATAATCTGAACAACATAAATCAGAACTTATCGGATTTATGATAAGCATAATATCTAATACAGTTATATTCAAATATCTCATAATTTAACAATTTCATCAATTACTATAAGTACATAATATCTAATACAGTCATATTCAAAGAGGACATGAGCTATGCTTAGAAGTAGGGTGAAGCGGGATTAGGATCCTCGCTTGATTTTTCAAGGGCACGGTGCTCTTGTCATCTCTGAGCCGTTGGATCCATTTCATGATCCCTAGCAATCTTGGGCCTCCTGTTTTACATTAATATGGACCGTAGGATTTTAACAGCAGAAGAGATAATATCAGAGGAGCCGGATCCGGATCCGGTGAAGTGGGCCCTACACCTAAGTCACTGTTTCTTTACAAAATATCTATTTTACTGGATTTGGGTCAAATCACATCATATTTCTCTCTCTCTCTCTCTCTTTCTCTCTCAAACTTTTCATCTCAACTTTGTGGTGGCAGTGCTTTTTCAGCTATACGTTGACAAGTTTATATATATTTGAGCAGAGCTCACTCATGTGAAGGAGTGGTTAATGAGTGAGAGAGAAGCATGCTCAACTGAAAAATCAGTTCCTCAACAAATGATGAAGACTAAAGATGAAGACTTTAAGCTCCTCAAGATCCAGGTTCTAACATTTGTCTCTCATATTCTTTGTTTTTATATTTTTTACTGAGGGTAAAATTTTGTCTTACAAAAAAAGGTTAATATTTGCATGTTTGTTGCAGACTATAATCCTCAAAGTGAACATACACTGTGATGGGTGCAAGCAGAAAGTGAAGAAACTCCTTCAAAGAATTGATGGTAAATTTTCCTTTTTGTTTTCTTTTCTTGTGCAAGTTTGAGGATTTTAACTTGATAAGTATGTTACTTCTTTGGTTTTCTCTCTTGATTTTATTTATAAAAAAAAATCAACTGAAATTGAGATTATGATAGGTTGATTTGAGAAGGTTCTAAAAGATCCTCCGCTTGCATGGCAAAGTCCATTTTCATTTTTATTATATATTTGTTATTTCTTGTATGGTGTTATTGTTGGGGTTGGGGTGAATATAAATTTTTACTGGGGATTAAAAGATATAAAATTACACTAAAATACCCTATGCTGTCATGGGTTTTCTCCGAAATACCTTAAATTTCCTTTATCACAGTAAAATACCTTACTACTTTTGAGGGCATTTAGTGGAAAAAGTAGCCTTAAAACCATTTTCGATGGTATTTTAGTGTAATAAAAACTTTAAGGTATTTTAGCGAAAAACCTGATAGTCGAGGGTATTCCGTGTAATTTACCCTTTGATTTACTGAATAGGATCTTCAGCTGTAGGATCATGGAAATTGTTGCATCCTTTTTATTATCTCATAACTTCTCATTTAAAATAAATCACTAGCATACTTGGAAAATTAGTGAATAACACTTTATTAGACTGTGACAATGCCTTCAAGCCTTACATAATTGAACTTCAAATTGCCTGCTATCTACTCTACCAGTTTTTTTAGTATTTTTAGCTCTACCTAAAGTCTATCCCAAATATGAATATCAGAATACAAAAACCTTTTCATTTGGACAAATGATTTACTCTTATTTCTCTGTATCGACAAGCATGCATTGGGTGCAGCTTAGTTCGTACCGATTTCATCTCCAGCGCGCGAGAGAGAGGTCGCAAGTTCGATCCCTCTTGTTTATCAAAGGAGCATAGTTTTAGGGGACAAAATTCAATCAAAAACCAAAGTTTAAGATATTTTCTTATTTTAGAGTCATTATTCCTTTTTCCTTGGAGAAAAGCATATATGATGTTTAGAAAACACAGCAAATATCTTGTAACAATTTGTGTGTCATGAAAACAGGGGTGTACACAGTGAGCATAGATGCAGAGCAGCAGAAGGTGACAGTGTCAGGAAATGTTCACCCTTCCACCTTAATCCAAAAGTTAGCCAAATCCAACAAGCATGCTCACCTCATCTGGCCTCAAAATCATCTCAACTCCAACAACAACAACAACAACAAAAACAACATCAACAAAAGCTCAAAAGATTGCTCCAAGATCACCACCGCACCCAACAAACCCCAGGCTCAGCCCAACCAAGCTCTCCTTCAAGGCCTCAAAGCTTTGAAAAACCAACACAACACCGACACCAACACCACCAACAACAACAACAGGCAGCAGCTTGAATCCTTCAGCTCTGACGACGACGACGACGACGACGATTATTCCGATGATGATGAACTTGAGTTCCTCGACATGTTAAAGCAAGCAAGCAGCGCAGCAAGTGCTAAGAAAAATGGTGGCAACAATGCTGTTGATGGTAAGAACCAGAACCAGAAGCAACAGGGCTCAGTCAAAACCCCAACCGGGTCAGACCCAAGAGCCAAAACTGTTGCACCAACAGGTGAGCCCAAAAGGGCCGGTACTGAAATGAATGGAATGATGATGAACCCACACCCGCAAATGTTGAATTTCCAAGGCTACCAGAACCTTAGAGGCCTCAACAACAGCAACAACCACCCCCAAATGATGCAACAACCACCACAAGTTGTGCACAATAGATCACCTCAGGTTCCTAATCACACCGGCTACTATAATCCTTACCCTAATACTTACTGCCCCAATCCTTATGACAATGGGGACTATGGTGCCAATCTCTTCAATGACGAGAACACTGGGAGTTGTTCTGTTATGTGATGGGCAAAATATGTAATTAGTGTTTTAATGTGCTTGGTGTCAGTTGGGCATCCAAGAATTGTTGTGAGAGATGCATAATAATATCCAGCAAGACTCTATTTATGTGTTGTGTTTGTAAACCCAATATATATAATATGCATTCACAATTCTGAACTATATCAATAGATCGAAACAGAGCATTCTTTTTTCGCCGTAAAATGGGGTCACGTGCCCCGGATTCAAACGTGGGTCCGCCCCTGATTGCAATATGGGATTTTTTGATATTTTATTATGCTCTAATTAGCATGGCCATGTGAAGATATGATGTGAATAGTGAAATCGATTTTTTTTTTAATTGGAGCAAGTACGAGTTTATGCCTCCTTGGCTTTTGACACTAGGAAAAAGAGATATCATGACATGAGAAGGATGTAGCAGTAGCAGTCCATGTGACAATCTTTTATTATGTAGACCTTTGGAAGTGATTTGGTTCTATTGATGGATGTTTGATCTTCCTTTCTCTCTCTCTCTCTCTCTTAAGCATGACATGCAAGGCCCGTTCGGTCCGCCGCTGCGGCCGCTCAACGCCTCGCCGCTCCCTGTTCGGCCGGAGTGGCGAGCTTTTCCACGGCTCAATTTGAGCGGTAAGAAAGATGGTGCCCCCCTTGAAAATATTTGTTTTTAAAATTATACGGGGAAGATGGTGCCCCACCTAAAATAATTTTAAATTGTGGGCCCCATTTACTCTATGTTTTTTAAATATATTAAATTTTAAAAAAAATATATATTTACAAAGCCATGGTTTTACACAACTCTGCTGAACACCCCTCAAAATATGAACTGGTTATAAAACCATGGTTTTACACCGTTCATTCGAACTGGCCCTCAATCAATGGAGCGGGTTTAGACCTTTTTATGTTCCCCTTTTGAGGGGGAAGAGTGGGGATATATAAATTCTATAAAATAATGCATAAAAGATTACATGAAATTCGGTATACATACCCGTGCCTTGAACAAGCTAATTTGACTAACAATTTCAGATAGATTTATCATGGAGAGGCTTCATAGTATTATGAAAGATTTCCATAACTGATGCAGATTTTTGTGATTACAAATTTTTCAATAACTTTTCTGGTTTTATTTGTTATGAAAGATTTTATTCTTGTTAGGAAAGATTTTATTTTATTTCTTCATGTATATATACATCTTTGGGATTCAATACAACTCAATTAAGTTCAAACATTAAATTGCATCTTCTTAAAGATCTTTTATGGTATTAGAGTCCTACGATTAGAAATTTGAATCAGTTATGGAAATCTTTCCGAATATATAGCAGTGTTTTTTAAGTGTCGACGGTGTTATCTCAAAACCCTTCAAAAATTCAATTGTACTTAACTTACCTTAGGCCATGTATACTCTGGCACAATGACATTGAAAGGGAATGAACAAAAGATATGGGCAAATGCTGTCTTCTTATGAATATGAAATATGAGAGTAAGGTTATTAGCCTGCATTTTCGAGTGGATGAGAGAGGGGATACCCTTTATTATCCTACTATAGATAAGATATGATATCTGAGACACAGCATGAACTTTGATCATCATTCACCAATCATCAATTTATCCAAAATACCAAATCATGCTTTATTCATCCCCTTCCATGAAAACTAGAAATACCAGTACTTTTATAATCAAAATAATTAGGGATATAACATTGCGCGGAAGCTAAACTGCAGCGCGCTTACTTAGCCAATACTTCAATCCGGCTCTACTGAGACTTATTCAGTCGGCTGATGATAATGATTGGAATATACATACAACTAGCTATATAATAGAGCTACTATATTCAAGAAAAAAACACTCGTTTGAAGAGAAAGGACTCCGTTTCTTTTATCACAAGAGTTACAAATTAGTTCAGGAAATAAACATTAGAAATAATCAACTGGGCTTAGCTCAATTGGTATCAATTTAAATATTCAAGAGATCGCAAGACAAGGCCGAGATTGATTTCAAAAGAACAAACATTTTAAATAAATAACAAACTAAAGTGTATAAAATGAAATAACTCTTTAAAAATTAGTTCATATTGTAATTTTCGATTCGTCCACCAAATACATAGAGCATTGAGACATGATGGTCCGCCCGAATGTCGTTGTCGTGCTATCTTGTTATCTCTTAAATAACATGTGAGTGAACATGATGATCTACTTCTAAACAAGTGAGGAACGTGAAAGAATCATTTTGGATCAGTTATTTACAAAAGTCTAAGGAAAACTTTCCTACAATTATACATAATTGAGGTGAGCTGCAACTCAATTTTTCATTAAAAGGAAAAACAATTTCCTAACATGATTTATTACCATGTTCAAATATAACACATTTGAGCATTTTTAACACTATTTAATAGTTTCATTTATAATGAAGGATACAGTAGTCATTTAAAATATATAAAATGAGTAACGGACGGGTCTAGTCATTTGCGGGCGGATAATTGCGGGTAGTGTGAAAATGGTACATATAAATATGCCCGGATTCAAACGAGTCTTCAATTTCATGCCAATCACCCGACCCACTATGAGCGGGTCAGTATGCCGGTATCTCGTGAATTGATAAACGGATCATCCATGTATGGGTTAATGAGTAACTTAAAGTATTATGAAAAAATTATGCAATTTAAAATGAGAAGAATTGTGTATAGATTTTTGGAGTTTTCGTACATAAACAATCTTAATTAAAGACAATGTATGCATTCAAATATACATTCTCACAAAAATTCTTAGCAGTATTCATAACAAATATTTTAAATATAAAATATTTATTCTCATGTTTAAGAAAATAGCTGAAAAGTCTTTGACTTTATTCAATACGGGCCGGATAAAACCTATGAGCCCTGATAATGCTCATAAGTGGTGTCTTCTCGGATTACGACATGTGGCGGACGTGTCCCGAACGCTACGGGGGTGGAATAAATGAGTTGCATCGGGGACATTCCTCGGGATCTCTTCTCGAGGAACGTATCCGACCTTTCGGGAGACCTCCCTGAAGACATTCCACCTTCACTTTGGAAACTACCAACAGCTCGTCTCCGAGCTTTCTCAGTCTCCTCGCTCGCCTCCGAGCCGTCTGACGTGCTAAGCTTCCTCGGCCTCCCGCTCGACTCCGAGCCATCTGACGTGCCGAGCTTCCTCGGCCTCCCGCTCGTCTCCGAGGTCTTCACATGCCGAGCTTCCTCGGTTATCTCCGATCAATCGAGAATGGAACCCAAGCGTCTCTGCAACGGCTTCGCGTATATCTCCAGGGCGAGATATCCGCCCCCCACGATCCGCGTCCCACGCTAGCACAACCCTCCATTAATGGGCGCCCAGCCATTGAAGGCGAGGATAACGCGGAGGCGTAACTGACGGCGATGATCTCGCAACTACTCGCTCCAAGCGACCCCTATATAAACCCCCCTCTCAGACGATTCAGGTAACTCGAATTCATTCCAATACGCCGCTACTCTGCACTTTTACCTCGGCACTAACTTGATCGTCGGAGGGTTCCACGGCGGTCACCCACCTCGGGACTTCTTTGCAGGTAGCTCGACATCTAATCCAACCCACTGAGATCCACACTCAACAACCTCCAGAGCAAATCTCAGCCATACAAAGCCGCCCTCGCCAGATCGACGGAGATCAGCATCTGAAAGAGATAAAGCCCTCTATTAGTTGGCACCGTCTGTTGGAATTATATTTTTTCCAATATAAAAGTTGATCTTCCGCCCTTGACCCAATGGCGAGCGACGATCGCAACGATCCAAATACGAGCCGCCATACTCCTCACAACAGAGATGGGGACGGCTCGTCTCCCCCTCCTAACGCCATCAACGTCTTATCCGCTCGGATAGACAGGCTCACGTCACTTATGGATGATCTCATCCACGTTCAAGCGGCGGACCCTACCCACCAGGTCGTCGTTCCCCCTCCTCGGGACCATGACGCCCATAGAAGAACTGATGGGCCTGCTAAAGCCATCCATCCCACTCAAGCTCCTCTCAGCGCCGCCGAGCACTGGCGTGCTGACTTCGGCCACCATGACCCACATGCGGCGATTGATTCCATTACCCGCTGGGCACCAGACAGCTCTACGCCATGATCCCGTGGAAGAATGGGTCGTCACTCTAATGCCCGACGCGCGTTCTCTCCCCCGGAAAGAGGTGTCGGTCAGCTCGCCTGCTTCCAGGCATGACTGACGCCCTCACTCTCGTCGGGGCGCGCGAATGACGAGCACAGGGACTACTCAAGAAGGGCCTCGCCCGAAGATTTGAGAGATTTGATAGAGCGGAATCGGAGCCGCACAATCGCACATACCCGGAGCGGGGGGAGTCATCACCCCGACTGTGCGGAATCCTCGGCGTACCACCATCGGTTTGAAGCCTTCGAGAAGAAAATCGAAGGGATACGACGGGACGGCCATGCCCCCGGCAAAGGGGCCAGGTACTCCGCCGATTCGCTCACAAAGCCCTTCATGGAGGAGCTGCTGGCCGAGCACGTCTCGTCCAAGAACAACCCGCCGAAAGTAGCCCTCTTCGACGGGAAATCCGACCTAAAGGACCATCTGGATGGATTTACAACCGGCATGAGCTTTCAAGATAACTCGGACGTGGCCCAATGCCGAGCTTTCCTAACGACCCTCATCCGGGCTGGCCGGGACTGGTTCCGAGGGCTCACGCCATGCTCCATCTCGACTTTCGACGAACTGGCTTCTCAATTCCTCGGTCACTTCGTCAGGAACCGACGACAGAAGAGAACGGTCGACTACCTGTTCACTATCAAGAGCGGCGACAAGGAGTCCTTCAAAGGGTATGTTACCCATTTCTACAACGCCCTGCTAGAGGTTCCCGAGCACCGCAATGAAACGGTCATCACCATGCTGAGGTCGGGTCTTAGGCACAAAGAGTGGCTCCGCTTTTTTGCATTGGCGCAATCTAAGACCATGGCCGAAGTGAAAGCCTGGACCGAGCGAGAGATCCAACTCGAGTCAGAAGTAAACTCCAATCTGCCCCGAGCTAAGCAAACGGACCAAAGGAAAAGGGACAGGGAGGAGAAGAAGAAATTCGACTTCCCAAAGCCTTACACCTCGAATTTCCAGGAGTATACTCCTCTAAACATTTCTCAGACTCGGCTTCTGGAGGAGGCTAAGAGCGAGGAGTTCTTTAAGCTCCCGCCAGTTACTCAAAGAGGAAACTAGCGTCTCCGCGGCCTGTACTACGCCTTCCACAGGTCACAGGGCCACCCGACAGAGAACTGCAAACAACTCCGCGACTACATCGAGGAGTTGATCCGCTCCAGCCATCTGGCGAAGTATCTGCGGGACAAGCAGAAGGCGGAGCGAGGACAACAGGACCAAGTCCATCCTGGGGAATTAACGATAAGGCAAATCATGGTCGTTATCTCGAATAAAGCTCGGGAAAGTAGGGGGAGCCATCACATCCTCCCGGTCAAGGGTACAAGCGAATACCACATAAGAGGTGCAGGAGGGACGAACCGATCACTTTCACCGATGAAGACCTCCATGGCATATCGCTCCCACACAGCGACCCCCTCGTGATAATGGCCAGGGTCCACAACTACGAGGTTCAGAGGATATTGGTCGACTCGGGGAGCTTGGAAGATATCCTTTTCCATGACTGCTTCCAGCGTATGGGGCTAGGACCTTCCGACCTTCGACCTACCTCCCATGTCCTCTCTGGGTTCACCAATCATTCCATCCCTGCCGAGGGACTGGTCACTCTCCTCCTCAACATTGGAGAAGCGGGTCATACGCGGACCATACCGGTGAACTTCCTTGTCGCTAAAATCCCTTCGTCTTACAACATTCTTCTGGGATGCCCAACATTGAATGCCCTCCGGGCTCAAATCTCGACTTATCACCTCACCATCAAGTTCCCTTTTGATAAAGGGGAATAGGCCGAGCCTACGGAAACCAGCAAATCGCTAAGGTTTGTCTCGCCTCCACATCACCCACCGGAGTGACGGGCTACGATTTTGAAGATGCTTGTCATTTCCAGGGGTCTTTGGATACGCGCGACGACCAAAGTGAAGTCCGAGGATCCCCGGTAGAAGCACTGACGGAAGTCCCCTTCGTCGAAGGGGTCGACGGCCGGACCGTCCAAATCAGCTCTCTCTTAACCGGGGACCACCGTGAGGACCTGATACAGTTCCTCAGACATAACTCGGACGTGTTCGCTTGGACTTCCGCGGATATTCCCGAGATCGACCCCAAAGTGATCTCCCACAAGCTCGGGTCGACCTGAAAGCAAAGCCCATCTGACAAAATAAGAGGAGCTTTGCACCAGCCAAGTGTAACGTTTTAGAAATCGTTATGCGAATTTGTCCGTTTTAGGGTTAAGTTGTCGGTATTTGCCGTTTTAACCCGACTGTGAACAAACGACTATATAAACTTACCAGCATATAGTTAGGCTAAAATAAAGCTAGTGCGCAAGCTTTGGGGGTATATGAGACGTTTTGGTTCAGATAGAATTTTTCCCAATTTTAATGTTATTTTAATGTGGTATTCTCATTTTGGGAAATTTCTGTTAAGTGATCTTTTCTTCAATTATTCTTGAGTAACCAAACCCACATGTATCTAGATATTTGTGTGGAGGTTAGGTTTATTGGATTAAAGAAAAAGAAAAGAAATAGAATGTAGATGCATGCATGTGTGCATGTTTGTGTATGAATGCATTAAATGGCATTTAATGTTGGTAATTGCTAGGAAACCCTCACAAATCACTCACCTCACTCCCTTGGCCGAGATTATCTCTTTCCCTACCGCCCTTGCTCTTTTCTTTCTCATTTTATATCAATCCAAACTCACAAATCTTCAAAATCCCAAACATATCACAAAAATACAAAGAAATCCTTGTTCTTGCTTTTTGGATCACTTAAAGCTAGGAGCTTGTGAGCAAAGTTGTTAGGTTTAATCCCTATACTGTTAAATTAGAGTTTTTATGTTGTTTTATTCGTTGGTTGTAGCATAGAACGCTTTTTATATCGATTAGCGCGATATCGGTTTTTTAGTGTCTTTTTAGAACTTCTATACCTGCTGTGACCTGGAGATTTTAGTGTTTGACCAAACAAAATTTTAGAGATGTACTAATGAACCTGAGACACCACCTGAGAGACGGGGACCACATCACCGGCCGGGGCCGGCGACCCCTAAGGCGCGATCCGGCGATGCCGGCTAAGTAGGAGGGGGTTGGGGTTGGTCTTCTGTGGGTAGTTGTCTGCTGTTGGTTAGGTGTGTTTGGTACTGTTTACTTTTTTAGTAAATGCAGTATGCAAAATCTGGGATCGATTACCTATAATCTAGTGTTTTGAGTCCGCGTGATACGTGTTGCGACACGAGTCGTGAGTTTGTGCTGCTGCTGTACTCAGTTAGGTTTTGAGGTATCGCAACGCGCGTTAGCCACTAGACGTGCACTCGCGAGTTAGTTTAGTGTGTTGGTACGTGTAGCGTCTTGAAAAGTCGTTTTGGTGTTTTTCTGAAAATCGGTGAAAATTCGGTATTTTTCCGAAAACCGTCTTTCTCGTTATTTTGCAGTTTAGGACTAATTATACCTAAAATGGATAGGTAATTGCTTTTTTTTAGTAGCTAATGAGTTACTTATGAAATTCTGGTCGTTTAAAAATTTTCCCTAATTTTTCATTTTTTTAATATTATTTTAAGCCGGTAAGAAAATACATTAAATTAGCAATAAATACAAATTTTTCCAGGCTAATTTTAATCTTTAAAATTATGTTAATTAAAATCTAGTTGTAACATAAATTTTTAGTATTTTACTTTGATTTTTAACAAATTTTTATGATAGGAAACGAATTTATTGAATTTTAAGCTAAAACTTGCAATTTTTGAGTTGTAGGGGGTCTTTTTGCATAAAATTTCTTTTGTAAAACCCCTCTCTCTTTTCCCTCAGCCCTAGGACAGCCCCACCTTGATCAAGTCCAGAAATTTCTGGCCTCATTTTTGTTTTCTTTCTTGTGTTGAATTGTTGGTTTAAGAAATTATTTTAAATATAGTTCAAGTAATGGTTGTTTATGGAAAATAGGTTTTGAATCTTTTCTAATGTGTTGTAATTATAGTGTTTGTAGATTACTTGTTGTGTGGTTGGATATTGTGTTGGATTGTGATAACCGTATCGCTAATTTTCGATTTTTGCACCAAATTGCTATTTTTGTGCTTACTAGGTTTTTATTAAATTTAATTGGTGAATTGTTTGTGATACCTTGGGGATGTTTTTAGCATCTCCTATGACGTTTAGGATGCGTGAGCGCGGAGTTTTGAGTAGTCGGGTTTTAGTTTTGCCGGGCGATCAAATCGGCGATTTTTGGCAGTTTTTGCGATTTTCGCGTGTGTTCCGCGCACTTTGTGCACGTTGTACCTAGCTAGTGAACATTAGTAGTTTCATTGGGGTTTTGCGTAGTTCTTGATATGTAACCTTATGTTTGGTATTGATGTAAATTCCAGGTTCGGTCGCGGAGACGTCAGACGCGGCGCGAAAGGGGAAAGCGGTGATTGGACACAGCTAGCCAGGGATTCCGGTGAGTAGATGTAATATCTACGGGGGACTATCGTTGGATGGCGCAAGCCGCCCGATAGTTTTAGTAACTTACAAGATTCTTAGTGATGTTAGTAATTAGGGGTGAAATACTTATATGATTATTTGCTGTATCCATGCATTATATTGACATACATATGCGAAACCATTTTATAGGACACCTGCACCATTGCCAGGGTTTTTTTTATATGCAGTACGAGCACTATTCATGCTTACACACACACCCTGGTAATTGCCATGCCACCACACTAGATAACCTTTAAATTTAAACCTTTTACTAATTGATACTTAAACTTGTGCTATTGCCTTTAATTCCTTAAAATGAAACCGTAGGATTGCTATTCATGTGCATGTACTTCATCATATTAATTGTTCATGCTTAATCCATTAATCACACATCGCAACTTGATTATTGATACCATATGCATTCATTATCACTGATATATGCACTTATGAGGATTTCTTGAGATTTTATGATATTGCTGGATTTCGGGGGAAAGCCGCAAAATTTCTAAACTTATTATATTTTTAAAATATGTAAATTGCGGTTTTCTAGTGATGTAAGTGTCGTCCACCATGAGTTTGCTATGGTTTTGGAAATCCGTGTCGAGGAGTGGAGGAACCGACACGGGTACATGGTGGGCCCGGTAAGGTACCCCGGGGCAAGAGGAATGTGGTGTTGACGTTGAGCCTGGCAGGGGATGGATTACCTACCGGTGACTGTTTGGGACGGCGGATATCCAGAGGATACCGACCGTGGCCGCTAGATGATGAGATATTGATATTTGAGATGGGTCAGCCGGACGGTTGAGGCCAGAGATACATTTATGAGATTTGAGACAGCTTTTGGGTGTCGTTGCTGGACACCGGTTCTCGTCGATTCTTTGAGTATTATGCTGGAATTCTAAAAGAGTTTCAAAAACAAAAAAGAGATAAATGTTTCTTATATATACCTATTGAGACCTCAGATATTCATGTTGCATACATATTCGTACACTGATGTTGTATACACACCTGCTAGTGCACCCATTCATACCTGTATTTTAGATGCTAGGATGCTTGTGTGCATGCATACGATAGCCTTTGTAGGTGTTATTTATTACTCACGAGTTGGCAACTCACCCCCGTTGTGCCACAGTCTTTTGCAGGTCCGCTCCATCAGTTCAGTAGCGGCTGGCGCACTTGTTCTTTTGCCTCCTTTGCCTGGACTCGAGGTTTTTGCTCATAGGTGGGTTATGTTATCATTTTTGTACCACCTTGTATATTCTTTGTATCTAGTGTACTCCATCTACTGTTTCTACCAGTATTATTGTATATTGACCTAGAGATGAGACTGTGAGGTTTGTGGACTTTTATGCTGTATTTTGGGGTCGAGCTCACTTGAGTCGGCATGATGTTTTCTTATGCTTCATTATGATTATTTCGCATGTTGTTGCTTTACATTGCGTGGGATTTGTGACCGCCTTGTGGCGAAGAGCTAGCTCCCGCTTGGGGATGCCTTATTTGTTGGATTCATATATATTCTTGTTGTACCCATTTTGGGGGCCAGTATTTACAAAGGAGACTCTGCCGAAATTTTCGGAAAAATTGGTATTGTTTTTAAAAAGTGTTTTACATGACTTATTTGATAAACTCGCTTTCAATTGATTGGGTTTTCTTCACTCTTTTGCTTAATTGGTTTTGTTTTCTGGGCTTTGGCTTACTTATTTTACGGACGTCTTTAGACGTTTCGTAAACTTAAGTGCCAGTCACGTTCCGTACCCTGCGGGTCGTGACAGTACGTTTTTGAATACGTAGTTTTGTGTTATATTGATCGATTCTGAGATGTTCGCTTTATTTCTTGTGTTTGTGAAATTGTAGCGTCGCAAGCGGGGACTTCGGACGCTGTGAACAAGGGGAAGCAGATGGTCGGATTTTCATAGCTGGAGACCATTTGTGAGTAGATTTAACATCTACGGGGAAATCGCCCGTATGGCGCTAAGCGTCGGGGCTAGATATGATATGATATTATCCGTATGTTTATGTGCTTATATAGAGATATTGCATGATTCGCATTGCATATAGTTACTTGTTGTGCCTGATACCGTATCTTTTGTACACTGCACTATTATTGACAGTCCATGTTGCACGAGTGTTCATATCATAATATTGCATTATTATATTCCCTATTCTTATTCTTTTTACAAATAAACAGGTGCTTTTGACGCATGTCTGCTACATGTTACAGGTTACAGGTTCTTAGACAGAAAACAGTGAAAACGATGTAAAGACGATGAAAAGCGGACTTTGACCAACAAATAGAAGACTCTTGATCAAGCCTACATCAAAGATAAAATTCACAAAGTACAAGGCAATGCAAGGTCCAAGATTACAAAGCGAACGGTTAAAATTCCACCGCAATTATTCACTGGAGATCTGGAAGAAACATAGAAGCTATTTTAAAAAAGAACCAAATAATAAGGAAGCCCAAAGATCCAAGGCCCAATACTTTCTTTTAAAGAGACATAAAATTTTACCAAAGCTTGAAGTCTACTTTGACTAGGTCTTCCTAAGGATATTTTGGTAAATGTAGACATGCAAATCAATTGTAACCTAGGGTTTCCTATTCTCTATAAATAGGAACTCTACTCATTGTAATTTCTCATGCCTCCCTTCATTAATAAATTTTAGAATTCTTTTGGAGAGCATCGGTGTTTCTTTTCAATTCATGAATTCAGATCTGACAACCCTGCGTTGATGATTGGAGAGATGCATCTGTAAGTAGATTTAATTCCTTGCTCTAGTTTAGATTTCAATTCTTGCCCTTGGTAATTTTTATTCTCTGCCCTAGATAAATGTTCTTCAATTCCTTAATGAGCGAGTAGTTTCCTCGCTTGTTAGGGTTAGGAATAGGGAAGGATTTGAGAGATGAAGATCTCTCATCTCTTTTCTTTGCCAATCTTTTATGAAAATTAGAACTCCATGCATACCTTCTTATTCCGCTCCCTACGGCACTCTACCCTCGAGGTAACGGTGATTCCGTAGTGTAAAGGCCCGGATTTTAAGGTTTTCCATGGAGGTTAGGGTAAAGATTAAGAAAGGAAGGACAAGGATCTAGAGGAAGAATCAATCTTCCCAATCATCCTAATCCCCTTTGTTAAGATTTACCATAACACTAATATGATATCTTTAATTAAAGGCAATGGAAAGAGATGTAGATCTTTGTTTACCAAATTTTCTCTAAACCTAATCCTAGCAAGTTTCTAATCCTAGTATCATACAACTTCAATTTTTAGATTTAATAATTAATCCGAACACCCTTCGGAATTAACTCGTTAGCGCGATTAGGAAATTCACAACATCCCTGTGGACCGACCCGTACTCACCGGCTAGCTGCAAAGCGACGCCGTTCTTGATTGCGGTTACAAATATTTTTGATCTATCTTTTAGAAAGCGCAAGCACGCTAAATCACATCAATCAACGAGCACCAATGATATGCTACACACACACTGTCGGTAATTTCCATGATACGCACAACACAAATGCTCATTTATATACTTTGCTATTGGTTAGCGACATTGAAATAGTTATATTGGTGCGATAGCGCATATGACATATAGCATACCTGTATATCTACATGTTTATATATATGCCATACTATACCTACATGTTCGCACATATACCTTGCTATTGTTATATGATCAGTTTTTATAGCATATATATCGGTGGTATGGGACGCTGTATATATATGTATTCTGTATTTGGATTTTTGGGAGCCGCGAGATATATTTAATGACTTGATGCATTTAAATAGCGGACTTTTCCCGTGATATGCTCATATTGATGTTTTATGTTGCATATGCTATTTTACATGGATTTACGCATTTGAGATATGTTTTCATGCGTTATGGGAATTTCAAGTGTCGATATTAGGCACTTATATTCCGAGAGATATATGGATTTGACAGAACGATACGTGGAACACAAGTGTCGAGTTGGGATACTTGGGTTTCGAGGAACGTATGGATATCAGAAAGACCGATACATAGAACACAAGTGTCGATGTGGGATACTTGGGTTTCGAGGAACGTATGGATGTGAGTATTTACGTGTCGATGTTAGGCACTGGTTTTCATGATGTTTTAGAGTGTCGATGTTTGATTCCAGGTTCCATGAGACGACAGGATTTGAGGGCCGATCTGAGGGCCGATCTGAGTATTTTGGGATTCGAGGTGTTGTTGAGTTACACCGTGTTTTTCCATGCTTATGATTTGTGCATGAGATTATTTACTATCCCGCACCCAGTATTCAGTTGATATACATTGATTCATGTAGATATAGTACCCTGGTGGTGTACCCTGATCATGATAGTTGCATATTCATATTGTCATACTCATGCTACCAGCTTACATGTTATTGATCATTGCTGTTAGTGCATACTTGCGATTTCGGTATGATGTTATTTACTATTCATGAGTTGTCAACTCACCCCGTTGTGCCACAGGGTTTTGCTGGACTTTCCCTCAGAGTAGTCGTGGCAGGGCGTCTCATCATCTATACTTGTGCGGATACCGCTACGTTAGGCAGTCGGGCCTTTGCTTTTAGGTGGGTTTGCGGTTATCTGCCTGTACATTGTATATCTTTTTGTTGGATCTAGTATTCTCCATCTACCACTGTTTGTATATGTCTTAGAGACGACTTGTGAGGACTCTTTGTTGTATAATTGGTGACTTTGGGTGCCGTGCTCGTGGGAGCCGGTTATGTTGGAAAGTTTTACCTCTTTATGCAGTTTCCTTTGATATTTCTTAGCTTCGGCGTCGTATACTTGTTGCGGTGTTTGTTTCCGCCGTTGGGCGTGATTTTGCTCCCATTTGGGATGCTTTATATATTATCTGTGTTGTACCCGTTTTCGGGGCTAATTTTTACAAAGGAGGTGCTGCCGAAATTTTTAAGAAAGAAAACTAGAGTTAGAGATTTTACTTGTGATTTTTTAAAAATGTTTTAAACTATGTTTTTCTCCATTGATCCAGTTCTGGGTGGTTTAGATTTCTGGGTTTTCGGCTTACGCCTGTAGACGTTACGTAGTTCAAGTGCCGGTTACGGGCCAAACTTGGATCGTGAAAAAGTTGGTATCAGAGCATTAGGTTTTACCTTTCGGAGTCTAGGATGACCTTGATATGATGGAGTAGGTAGCTTAAGCAGAGTGACGTAGCGTGTGTATGTTCCGCGGCATACTTATGACACGGTACTCTGCCTAAGTGACCTTAGGACTTATTGATTGATATTCCTCCGTGATGATATACATCTTTGTGATTCGATCCCTGTTTCCTTATTGAATCTTGTTTCAATTTCTATCCCATATGCCACCGAAGACTACGAGGATACAAAGAGCGGCCGCGAGGGCCGAGGTCAGAGTTGACTCGTCTGAGGCGAGGACTGACCAGGGCAGTACACCTGTTGTACCGGAGCACATTGCTATGATTGGAGCTGGTATGCAGGATCTGCGCCAGATAGTGGGGACTTTGGTAGAGACCATCCGAGCGCAGGGGCAGGCAGTTGTTCCACCCGTTGCGGGGACCACGATGGTACCTACAGTTCCGGTTGTCGCAGTTATAGCTCCGGAGGTTATTGCGGTGTCACTGACAGATTTTATGAGGCTGAGGCCTCCGATGTTTACTGGCACAGATGTTACTGAGGATCCGCAGTCGTTCATCGACCGGATAGCCAGGATTCGTCGTTCACCCCAATGCTCCGATGAGAGATGGGTGGGGTTTGCCAGTTTTCGTGTAGAGGGTCTGGCCCAGAAGTGGTGTGGGTTGTTCGAGAGGGGCAGAGCCGCGGGTCTTGCTCCTATGACCTGGGCCGAGTTTGTGACGGTATTTCTCGCCCGTTTTCTTCCACCGAGCGTTAGGGATGCGCGAGCGTGTAGATTTGAGTCGTTACGCTAGACTCCGGGGATGACGGTGTCGGAGTATGATGTACTGTTTACCGAGCTGTCAGTATATGCTCCTTACTTGGTGGTGACAGAGGAGATGAGGGTGAAGAGGTTTGTTCGAGGCCTGCTTACCCAGTTGTTCCTAGCCATCAGTATTCAGCATTGCGACACATATGCGGCAGCGGTAGATGCAGCCCTATTGGTCGAGGAGCGTCTTTCTGAGTCGTCAGTTGCTCCGGAACCGAAGAGGGTTCGTATTGGTGATTCGGAAGCGAGGCGGGCGTTTAGACGTCGTGACAGTTCCCATTCAGATAGTGGAGGTTTGGGACGAGGTCGGCTTTTTAGCTCTAACCCTTAGGAGGGTCGGCAGTTTGTATCTGGATGTTACCGGTGCGGGAGTATGGGTCATCGGGTTCGAGATTGTGCTGAGCCGCATGTGAGCGAGGCAGCTGTACCGCAGGTTACCTTACCACCTTCTCCACCTCAGAGGGCGTTGCCCCTTATGCCTGTTGTTGCTCCGCGTCAGACTCTTGTGCAGAGAGGTCGGGGTCCCGGTGGTTTTGTACCGAGAGGGCGGGGTGGTAGAGGCGGAGGTCAGCCAGTTGCCGGTAGAGGGCAGGTTCGGGTGTTTGCCTTGACTCACCAGGACGCTCAGGCGTCCAATGCTGTGGTTTCAGGTACCCTTTCTGAATGTTCTTTTGATGCACATGTTCTTTTTGATCCGGGATCTATGCATTCGTATGTTTCTTTACACTTCGTGCCGAGGTTAGGCCGAGAGTCTCATTGGCTAGATCAGCCGCTGGTTGTGGCTACTCCTGTGGGAGAGTCGTTTGTTCCACGACACGTGTTCCGGTCGTGTGCTGTCCGTTTAGGAGACAGTGTTTTGCCCGTCGACTTGATCCTTCTGGAGATGTTGGACTTCGACGTTCTGTTGGGCATGGACTGGCTAGCTACTTGCTACGCGTCCGTGGACTGCCATGAGAAGACAGTTAGGTTTTGTTTTCCCGGCGAGTCTGTGTTTGTTGTGCAGGGGGACCGCGGTGCCGCCTTTCACAGTTTGATTTCTGTTCTGTGCGCTAGTCGGCTTTTGAGGAGGGGATGTCGGGGATTCTTGGCTTTCATTCACAATACTGGAGCCACAGTGGAGTCGTTGGACCGGGTTTCTACCATGCGAGAGTTTCCCGATGTCTTTCCCGATGAGTTACCTGGGTTGCCACCAGAGCGCGATATTGAGTTTTGCATTGATCTGATTCCTGGCACGGAGCCTATTTCTATACCGCCTTATCGGATGGCTCCGGCAGAGCTTAGAGAGCTTAAAGATCAATTGCAAGAGTTGCTTGATTTGGGACTTGTGCGTTCGAGTGTTTCGCCGTGGGGAGCTCCTGTTCTGTTCGTCAAGAAGAAGGACGGCAGTTTGAGGCTATGTGTGGATTATCGTCAGTTGAACCGAGTTACGGTGCGGAACAGGTATCCTTTACCTCGCATTGACGATTTATTTGATCAGCTCCAGGGTGCGAGACATTTTTCTAAGATTGATTTACGTTCGGGTTATCATCAGTTGCGGGTTCGGAATGATGACATTCTGAAGACTGCTTTTCGTACGTGCTATGGGCATTATGAGTTTTTGGTGATGTCGTTCGGACTCACCAATGCGCCAGCAGCATTCATGGATCTGATGAACCGGATTTTCAGGCCGTTCCTCAACCAGTTTATTATAGTGTTTATTGATGACATACTGGTCTACTCTGGGAGTCGGGAGGAGCATGAGCAGCACTTGAAGATTACTTTGCAGATATTGAGAGAGCACCAGCTGTATGCTAAATTCTCAAAGTGCGCGTTTTGGCTTGATAGAGTTGACTTCCTGGGTCCTGTGGTGACTAGTGATGGTATTCTTGTGGACCCGAGGAAGATCGAGGTTGTACAGCTTTGGCCCAGACCTGTATCGGTGACTGAGGTCCGCAGCTTTTTGGGCTTAGCTGGTTATTATCGCCGTTTTGTGCAGGATTTCTCGAGTATCGCTGCACCGCTGACGGGACTGACCTGGAAGGGAGTTCCTTTTCTCTGGGCTGATGCGTGCGAGCAGAGTTTTTAGCAGTTGAAGACTCGGTTGACGACATCACCAGTTCTTTCTTTACCTTCTGGATTGGGCGGCTATGTTGTGTATTGTGATGCTTCTCGAGTGGGGCTCGGCTGTGTTTTGATGCAGCATGACAGGGTGATTGCGTATGCTTCTAGGAAGCTGAAGAAGCACGAGCAGAATTACCCTACTAACGATCTTGAGATGGCCGCGGTAGTCTTTGCGTTGAAGATTTGGAGACACTACTTGTATGGAGAGTCGTGTCAGATCTTCACGGATCATAAGAGCTTGAAGTATATCTTCCAGCAGCGGGATCTGAACCTGAGACATCGCCGATGGATGGAGCTAGTGAAGGATTATGATTGTGAGATCCTTTATCACCCGGGCAAGGCGAATGTGGTAGCTGATACTTTAAGTCGTAAGCCCGGGGGTAGCTTTTCCTAGTTGAGCGCAGTTCAGCGTCAGTCTTCTGCAGATTGGCAGCTCTTGTGTGAGCAGAGTGCCGTTCGAGTTTTCTTCCACTGGGGGACAGTTTGCTTATGTCCACGCCCGTCCACTACAATATGATCGTATCCGTGAGGCGCAACCCAGTGATACCCGTTTGTCCGAGATTCTTGAGCTTGTTCGACAGGGTACAGTTTCGAAGTTCATGATTGATGACCAGGGTGTGCTACGATGCGGGACTCGCTTGTGTGTACTAGATGCTGATGGGTTGAGACGTAAGATCCTAGACCAGGCACATCAGTCGGCCTTTAGCGTTCATCCAGGTTCCACCAAGATGTACCGTGATTTGAGAGACTTTGACTGGTGGGAAGGGATGAAACGCGATATTTCGGACTTCATTTCGAGGTGCCTGACTTGTCAGCAAGTCAAGGCTGAGCATCAGAGACCGGCTGGAGAGTTGCAGCCTTTACCCATTCCAGAGTGGAAATGGGAGCAGATTTCCATGGACTTCATTGTGGGTCTACCCAGGACCAGTAGAGGGTATGACTCCATTTGGGTTATTTTAGACCGGTTGACGAAAGCGGCTCACTTTCTTCCAGCGAAGACCACTTTCGGGTATGCTCAGTATGCGCAGCTATATATAGATGAGATTGTGCGTTTGCACGGTGTTCCCACATGCATAGTATCCGACAGAGGCACCCAGTTTACTAGCCGTCTTTGGCAGAAGCTTCAGGAAGCTATGGGTACCCGGTTGAGTTTTAGCACCGTTTTTCATCCGCAGACCGATGGTCAGTCGGAGCGGACTATTCAGGCTCTGGAGGATATGCTCCGTGCATGTGTGCTAGATTTTGGTGGCAGTTGGGATCGTCACTTGCCGTTGATTGAGTTCTCCTACAATAACAGCTTTCAGAAGACTATTCAGATGGCGCCTTTTGAGGCTTTATATGGTAGGAAGTGTCGATCGCCAGTCTGTTGGACCAAGCTTAGTGAGAGTCTGGTTTTGGGACCTCAGCTAGTTCAGGAGACTACGGAAAAGATCCAGCTGATTCAGGACAGGATGAGAGCAGCCCAGTGCAGGCAGAAGTCTTATGCCGACCGTCGTCGTCGCAGACTTGAATTCGTAGTGGGGGATCATGTATTCCTGAGGATTTCTCTGATGAAGGGCGTTATGCGATTTGGGAAGAGAGGGAAGCTCAGTCCCAGATTTGTAGGTCCTTTCGAGATCCTTGAGCGAGTGGGTCCCGTTGCTTATCGTTTAGCGCTCCCGCCTAGTTTTTCGGATGTTCACCCTGTTTTTCATGTGTCGATACTTCGTAGATACCTTCATGATCCTTCTCACATGATTCAGCATGAGACCGTTCAGCTTGAGCACGATCTTTCGTTCACCGAGCAGCCGGTAGTTATTTTGGATCGGTAGGTGAAGAAACTTCGGTCAAGGGTCTTTCCGTCTGTGAAGGTTCTATGGCGTAGCCTTACTAGTGAGGAGATCACTTAGGAGGCCGAGAGCGAGATGCTGAAGAAATTCCCTCATCTCTTTGAAGGTACGCTTAGTATGAAATTTTAATTCGGGGACCGAATTTCTATAAGGGGGAGATTGTAATGTTTTAGAAATCGTTATGCGAATTTGTCCGTTTTAGGGTTAAGTTGTCGGTATTTGCCGTTTTAACTCGACTATGAACAAACGACCATATAGACTTACCAGCACATAGTTAGGCTAAAATAAACCTAGTGCGCAAGCTTTGGGGGTATATGGGACGTTTTGGTTCAGATAGAATTTTTCCCAATTTTAATGTTATTTTAATGTGGTATTCACATTTTGGGAAATTTCTGTTAAGTGATCTTCTCTTCAATTATTCTTGAGTAAACAAACCCACATGTATCTAGGTATTTGTGTGGAGGTTAGGTTTATTGGATTAAAGAAAAAGAAAAGAAATAGAATGTAGATAGATGCATGTGTGCATGTTTGTGTATGAATGCATTAAATGGCATTTAATGTTCGTAATTGCTAGGAAACCCTCACAAATCACTTACCTCACTCCCTTGGCCGAGATTATCTCTTTCCCTATTGCCCTTGCTCTTTTCTTTCTCATTTTATATCAATCCAAACTCACAAATCTTCAAAATCCCAAACATATCACAAAAATACAAAGAAATCCTTGTTCTTGCTTTTTGGATCACTTAAAGCTAGGAGATTGTGAGCAAAGTTGTTAGGTATAATCCCTATACTGTTAAATTAGAGTTTTTATGTTGTTTTGTTCGTTGGTTGTAGCGTAGAACGCTTTTTATATCGATTAGTGCGATATCGGTTTATTAGTGTCTTTTTAGAACTTCTATACCTGCTGTGACCTGGAGATTTTAGTGTTCGACCAAACAAAACTTTAGAGATGTACTAATGAACCTGAGACACCACCTGAGAGATGGGGACCACATCACCGGCTGGGGCCGGCGACCCCTAAGGCGCGATTCGGCGACGCCGGCTAAGTAAGAGGGGGTTGGGGTTGGTCTTCTGTGGGTAGTTGTCTGCTGTTGGTTAGGTGTGTTTGGTACTGTTTACTTTTTTAGTAAATGCTGTATGCAAAATCTGGGATCGATTACCTATAATCTAGTGTTTTGAGTCCGTGTGATACGTGTTGCGACACGAGTCGTGAGCTTGTGCTGCTGCTGTACTCAGTTAGGTTTTGAGGTATCGCAACGCACGTTAGCCACTAGACGTGCACTCGCGAGTTAGTTTAGTGTGTTGGTACGTTTTTGAATACGTAGTTTTGCGTTATATTGATCGATTCTGAGATGTTCGCATTATTTCTTATGTTTGTGAAATTATAGCGTCGCTGTTCCCCTCCGAATGGCGGCGCGACGTAGAGACGTCTTGCCTGAGATTCAGGGCAGATGCTATTTAGTTTTATCCGTCCACCTCTCTGAAGATGCCAAGTTGATTTATGGCACCGTGTATCGGAGGTTTAGACGGATGCGGCCGATGTAGCAGACTTCGTCAGATTCCCCCTCGCTTGAGGGGTTTTTGATTGTGGGGACGCTCTTCCCTGCAGGCGCAAGCCCCTGCAGTTAATTACGCTACTGCATCGCGGTAACAACTTTCTCCTTCTCCAGATGTTCACTTCATGTCGTGGGTGTTTGTTTTGTTTGTGGTTGCACGTGGATTGTATACGGAGACTAATTTATGTCGTCGCCCATAGGACGTGGATTAGTCCAAATCCGTATTTTCTTAGATTTGGGTTTGGGGTTTTGGTTTGAGGATACGTTAGCCATATTTGAGGCTAAGATCAACTCAAATGTTTGTTAAGGATACGTTAGTCTAATTTGAGACTAAGATCAGCTCAACAGGATCGTTTAGACCCAACAAGAGATCATTTGGGGGCTCTATTGTTCTAGTTTAAGGACATAGTGGTCCATTGCCAGTTTAGGGACATGGTGGTCCAACATTCCTATTTTGGGGACGAATGTTGGTTTAAGGACGCATAAGTCTATGAGTTTAAGGACCCCACAGTCCGTATTACCAGTTTAGGGACATGGTGGTTCAACATTCCCGTTTTGGGGACGAATGTTGGTTTAAGGACGCATAAGTCCATGAGTTTAAGGACCCCACAGTCCGTATTACCAGTTTAGGGACATGGTGGTCCAACATTCCCATTTTGGGGACGAATGTTGGTTTAAGGACGCATAAGTCCATGAGTTTAAGGACCCCACAGTCCGTATTACCAGTTTAGGGACATGGTGGTCCAACATTCCCATTTTAGGGATGAATGTTGGTTTAAGGACGTATAAGTCTATGAGTTTAATGACCCCACAGTCCGTATTACCAGTTTAAGGACCTGGTGGTCCAACATTCCCATTTTGGGGACGAATGTTGGTTTAAGGACGCATAAGTCCATGAGTTTAAGGACCCCACAGTCCGTATTATGTGTGGTTGTCGGGACCCGTCACCTCTCTGACGACGTTGAAGGATTACAACGACAAATATCAGGGGAGTTCAGAGATGTACCCTTGAACCGGGTGTAAATTGATTTGGGAGAGCAGCTGTTCTCAGTTCCATTTAATTTGAGGACTTATGGCCAGAATTGGGTTAAGTCCAGTTAGAAAATATCTAACATTTATTCACATTTGGCCTGTTAGGCCTTTGATTGGGCTCTGCCCTTTTTTAAATGACGCACAGCATCTAAATTGGTCTGTTAGACTTTTATTTGGGCTCTGCCCCTTTTTAATAATGCATTGCATTTTTTATTAGGCCTGTTAGGCTTTTTAATTGGGCTCTGTCCCTTCTTTAATAATGCAAAGCATTTATTGTTCTGACAGTGCGCCGCGTGGCTTGTCAGGCGCTTTGCGCCAATTGAGGAGCGCAAGGCGCAAATTCATATGGAGGTGACACGTGTCGCGCTCTGGTGAGCGCAAGCGCAGTGCGCTGCGTCGGTGCGCTGCGCTAGTGCGGTGCCGACACGTGGCGCGCTCTGGTGACTTGCGCCAAACCAAGAGAGCAGTACTCAGTTTTTAGAAGCACAAGGCGCAACTGTTCTGTGATTGACACGTGGCGCTCCTTGGTGGCTTGGGCCAATCCAAGGAGCGCAACAGTGCAAATTTCAAAAGTGCAAGGCACTGTTTAATATCTTGATCAATTTTAGATCAAAGGGAACAAATTTTTCTTGTTTCCAGAGAGGTTCTACCTCAAATCTCAAGAACCAGTGGTTCATCAAAAGGCAATGCCTTTTTATAGATCAAAAGATCTAATCTTTTCTGGTCCTCTCTTTTTTTATGTTGAAGATCTTGATCTTGTTCTTAGATCTTTGATCTTTTTAGAAGAAATTCTTCTCCCTTTTTCTAAGAATTAAATTCTTTAAATGAAGAAGATGATCTTCTTCTTTTCCAAAGGTTTACCTTTTTTCTTTTTTGAGTTCTTTCTCAAAGTTTTCAGAGGATTTCTGTGTTTCTCTCTCTCTCTTTCTCTGTGTCAATGTCTTTTAGACTTAGAGTATAGGGGCCTTTATATAGTGCCAATTAATTTGTTAAATCAGTTAAAGAGATCTTTCTCTGAGTGATTTAGAGATTTTTCCCCACCGTTGGATCTTTGATCCAAGGGCTTCTGTTTTACAGAAGATAATCTTCTTGTTTTAACAAGATTAGAAAGATCTTTCTGGAATTTTAATTCTGTTTTAGTGCTGGCACAGTTGGCTCAAGCGCACCTGCGCTTGACACGTGTCGCGCAGCGCAGCGCAACTGCGCTGACACGTGTCGCTCAGCGCAGAGCGCAGATTATCTGAAGCGTTGCTTCCTTTATCTAAATTTAAAATTTTAAAATAGAGCCTTGCTCTGATTGGGGGTGCGTTGTCTTGGGCGCAAAGCTCCTTGCGCTGGCGTGTCTGCTTTTGACACGTGGCGTGCTGTGCGCAGCGCAAGGAATTTGAAGCGTTGCTTCAATTTGATTTTCAAAGTAGAGCTTCCCTCTGATTGGGGGAAACAGAAGCGTTGCTTCATTTCCCGCCTTAGAATTTGAACAGAGCTTTGCCTTTATTAGGTAAACAAATGCCCCCCCACCGTTGCGCTTACGTGGCCCCAAACGTGAGCGCAGCGGTGGCAGAATTCCAACCGCTGCGCCTACTTTTGGAAGTTGAAACGACTCTCTTAATGACTATAAATAGGATCTTTGGTCTCTTAGATGATTTTGCATCTCTTTATAAGGATTTTCATTCAGAGCCTTGCTCTTTTGTTTAAGCACTTTTAAGAGTTCAAACTCTAGAGAAATTTTAGGTAAAAATTAGATTAGATTAAATTAATTTTAAGAGCCTTGCTCTCAATAGATCCCTGATCTAAAGAAAACCCATTTAGGGTTTCACTTAGCAGAGCTTTGCTCTATAGGTCTAAAGGGATCTAAAGAGAACTAAAGAGAACCCTATTAGGGTTCCATTATAAAGCTGTGCTCTTTAAAAGATTTTCCTTGTATTTTCTTAATTCATCAATGGAGCTTTGCTCCTTCTAAATCATACAGAAGAACTCTTAGGAGTTTTTCATGGATCTTGGAGTTTAAAGATGGCATTTTATTCTTCGATGTATTATATCGTTTTGCTTAATCAGTCTTTCTGATAATTTTTTTGATTCTCTTTTACAGAAACAATGGACGCCCACATGTACGATCTCGACGAGATTATCTCTTACGGGGACATCCGCCGACTCGGCCGTTCTTAGAATCGAGAGTTCACCAACGCCGAGTGTGCTGAAATCATGAGTCGCTTCGATGCATACAATGGTCAACTGCTTCCCCGGCGTTCCTCTCTCTTGAAGCTTATCATGGGAGTAATCTGGGAAGCGCTTCCCTTGTTCTATACTGGTGTGCCACTTGGGGCATTGGACGTCGCCGAGGATAAGGTGCACTCGGTGTACCTTATGAACCTAATCTCGAAGAGACGGCGAGACAATCTTGTCGATCTCTTGCAACAGGCCTTCCAACAGTCCGCCATTCTTGCTGCCTATCGGAGGGTGGAGGACATCAGTGGAGATCCCGACGCCCGTGCTCGCGAAAGGAAGCACACTAGGATGGTTCGCCAGGCTTGGAAAGTTTTGGACAAGGCCACTTTCGAGTTCCTCAACCCATGTCCGGGATTTGAGGTTTTGCCGTTGTAATCATTTGGATAATGTCTTTGTTTATTTCTTTATAATTGTAAGAATTTTCCAAGTATGAATGACAAATCTTTTGCCTCCTTCCTTCCATTTTCTGCTTTGTTGTTGGCATATTCCTTAAGTAAGCGTAGCCCGTAGGTGATATAGAACTTTCCATCCTGAATACTTCGGGGATTAGTGATGGCTTAGGAAGCAGGTTTAGGTCTGCTACCTAAGGCTTTTCAACTTTATGAGCCGTGAGGGTCTCACAAAGACTTTTCTCCCTACGGATCGAGAGGATCTCGTAGGTGTGTTTTCTCCTTAGGAGTCGTAAGGACTCCTAAGTGCGTTTTCTCTTGAGAGTCATGTTCATATCATAATATTGCATTATTATATTCCCCATTCCTAGTCATTTTACAAATAAACAGGTGCTTTTGACCCATGTCTGCTACTTAGTTGCAGGTTACAGATTCTCCGAACAAAAACAGTGAAAAAGACAAAAGACGATACAAAAGTGAGACTAAGACCAATAAATGGTGGAATCTTGATCAAGCCTACACAAAGATCAGTTCACAAAGTACAAGGCAGCGCAAGGTTCAAGACTTCGTCACGAAGCAACGGTAAAAGTCCACTACAATTAATCACTGTGGAAATCTGGAAGAGAACCCGAAGGTATTCTGAAGAAAAAAGCGAAAGAAAAAAGTAGCCAAAATGCAACAGACCAAGCCAAAGAAAAATCAGCCAATGAAGCCCATATATGGCCGCGGAACTGCGGCCAAACGTGGGCCTTGGCCGCGGATCCGCGGCCACGTGTCCCTCGTATCGAAGCAAAAATCCAGAGGCGGCTGAGAGCGTTGACTATGTCTTTTTCTTAGGGGGTATTTTTGTAAAAGCAGATATGTGAGCCAATTGTAACCCTAGGGTTTCTTTCCTCTATAAATAGGAACCTTAAATCTTGTATTAGGTTATGCCTCCTTTCATTAATAAAATTCAGATTTCTTTTGGAGAGTATCGATGTCTCTTTTCATTTCATCTATTCAGATCTGACAAGTCTTGTGTAAATGTTTGGAGAGAGCCATCTGTAAAGTAAGTAGTTTTATTTAATTTCCTTAGTATAGATCTTTAATTCCTTGTCCTAGTTAGATAGTTAGATATGTTCTTCAATTCCCTAATGAGCGAGTAGTCTCCTCGCTTGTTAGGGTTAGCTTTGGGGAAGGCTTTTGAGAGATGAAGATCTCTCATCCCTTTCTTGCCCATCACATATAATTAATAGGACTCCATGCATACATGCACACACCGCTCCCTACGGCACCCTATCCCTCGAGGTAGCGGTGATACCGTAGTATAAAGGCCCGGTTGAGCGTATTTTCTATGGAGGTTAGGGTAAGGATCGATAAAGGAAGGACAAGAACCTAGAGGAAGAAACATCTTCCCGAATGGTTCTAATCCCCTTTATTGATAATTACCATAACTCCTCATAGATCTTAATTTGGGTATAGAAAGCGGTGAGATTTATTTACATTTCCAAACCTACCCTAAACTTAACCCTAGCAAGATTTAGATCTAGATAGACTTAGTTTTTAGATTTAATCAATCCGACACCCATCGGAATTAACTCGTTAGAGCGATTAGGAAAACACAAAATCCCTGTGGACCGACCCGTACTCATCGGCTAGCTACCAAGCGACGCCGTTCTTGATTGCGGTTACAAATTATTCTTTGATTTCAAAATCTATCTTTTTAAAACGCACGCAAAGAATTGAACAAATCAAATGGCGCCGTTGCCGGGGATGGCGTGTTATTTTCTTTTTGCAATTTCGGGTTAATCTAAAATTAAAAAATCATAAAAACTGAAAAATCAAAAAAATATAAAAATTTATCATTTTGTTATTTTGTGAAGGGTATCTTTGTTTGAATTTTGCAGGATCTACAATCAAGTTCGGATCTGGAAATCTCCAGAGATTAAAACAACAAATATCAAATCCGAACAAACAGAGAAATATCACAACAGACAACAGAAGAAATTTGGAGGACCGAGTCAACAAGAAGAACCGCGGCGATCTGGTGACATAAAATAAAAAACCGTGCCGAAGCGACCAACCCGCGGCGGATCCGCGGTCGGAGGGGGCAATTCGCGGCGGTTCCGCGGTGGAGGCGACGGATCAGGACCAAAAAAAATAATTCTCTGTAAGTCTTCTGATCTCCTCCTCTGCAAATCTCTGATATCTCCTCTGAAAAATCTCCTGCAGGATTATTTGCGCTTAAAAATCTTCCCCCTTCCAATAACAAATCTTGTGCAGGATTCTTTACGCCGCGCTTAAAATAAAAAATTGATTGCAAGTGATTTACTGTTTTGCATATCTTTAATCGGACTTTAAGGGGCTTGAGACCAATTCAAATTGGGTGGGGATTTCATCACCCTTCCCAGGACCCCAGAAATCACATAAGGCATATGCATTGACCATTATTTAATTAAAAAATACTAGACTCAGCCCTAAGGACGTCGCGCTCAATAGGACAGAGGACTAGTTGTAGGCATCGGCTGTTGATCCTAACCTGACTTTGTGGTGTCTAGGCAAGTGTGTCTAAGGCGAGTGGTTACTTAATTAGGGACACTACTTCTAGTTGAGAGCCTCCCACTCACCTGGCACTTACCTGGCCGCAATTGGCGGTGAAGAGGCGGTTTGAGGTCATATTTCTAGCCCTTTGGAACAGTTAGGAGCTGTTTAGTAGACCTAGGTGACCTTAGATCTAGGCCTGATTGTGCATTTGTGCTTGATTGAAAGTGTGTTTAAGCCCTTTATCGAAAAAAAATTTTGCAAAAAAATAGGCTCCACATAAAAAAAAAGAGAGGAAAATTTTATAAAAACTTGCAAAATTTTGTCGCTAAGAACTCCTTGCACCACCCACCTTCTTTCTCTTCTCCTTTTTAAATCATGGGTACCCCACCTCATAAATCTCTTGCCGAACTTTGGTATCTTGAACCAAACTTTGCCTGTTACGCGAATTGTTTCGGTCGATTTAAGGACGACCCCTCCATACCCAAAATTTCTTTGAAAGATCGAATAGAAGTATCTAGGAGAAACAGTTCGACTTTGCAATCCACTTTGTATCAACCATCTCAACCTTCACCACCTTTGTACGTTGATACCACTTTTTCGAGTCCTGTTGTAACTCCTAAACCCATGTCTATTGCTGAGCACATTGAACAATCTCGTAACCGATCTTTCACTCCTCTCCACATATCCAGTTTTAGGGATCAACAAGTCCATTCACCTTTTTATCCAAATATTGATCCTACTCCTGTCCAACCATCCAATTCCTACCAGTCCTACCCAACTTTCACACCTCCCCTCGACACTGTTTCTACACAGCCATTTGGGAGTTTCACGTATCCAAACAATTTCGAATCTTTTACCAAAACTCCTTCACAACCCATGTCTAGTTTGGAACAGTCGTTGGAAGCTTATATTTTAGCAACAAACAAAATGATGAGGAATGTGGATGCGTCCATGGCCGCCCTTATGCAACCTAGTGAACCGGTAGCTAGTTTTCAACTAGCTCCACAAATTCCAATATATGAGGAGGTGGTTGGACAGAGTGAGAATTTAAGAGAAGAGAGTGAGTTCTACACCTTTCCAAATCAAACCTACCCATACTCAATTGAAGCCCACAACTCCAGTTTTCCATCGATTGTCGTAAATGGTTCACAAGTTGAAAATAAAACATTTAACGAGTTGTGTGACTTTGTAGTGCTTGATTTGACAGATTGTGAAGATTCCCTTTCGAGTGAAACCATACCTAATACTTTTGAACTTTACTCCTCCACTCTAGAACCTAAATTGATAAATATCCATGCTTTTGATGAGGTGTCAGAAAAAATTGATTTTCACTTGATTGAGGATATAGACGCCGGGAATATTTTGGATGATGAACCCATAAATTTGACTGAAATTTTATCTCCAATTCATCATCCCGAGTCATTAATTGTTTCTTCCGAACCTCATATGCGTCTTGATTTTGATGATAATGGCATGGATAGGCTAAATTTTGAGGAGAATTATGAGGATAGTATTGAGGAGAGTATTGAGGATAATATTGAGGATGAACCATTTTTGTTTGATGTGTTTGATTTTCCAATTCATCCTCCTGAACCTTTAACTGTTATACTTCCTAAATCACCCTCCCTCCTTTCCATCGTTCCGACCACGCAAAAGATCACGCTTGAAGACTGTGAGCTTGAAAAATTTCTCTTTGAATCTGACACAGTTCTCACAGACGATAATAATTATGAGTATTTCACTTTTTTGGACTACGTTGACAACTCACTTCCCGAGTTTGAGTCCTTTACATTTTCAGATGAGTTAGTTGAACCATCAGACTAGGTTGCTTATAGTCATTTTGAACCATTGATGGAATCCTTCAAGTTCGAGACAGAGTATTTAGGTGAGAATAAGACTATCCCTAAATCACTCCCTTTCGTCCTTCCTATCATTTCGACCACGCAAGACTCCGTCGTGTTTCCATCTTCAATGGATGGTTTACCAAGTTCGAAGTACCCATGTTTTCTTGCGAATCTTAAGGGATTTGACCCCATTTCTCGACGGGTTGATAAATTAGCACAATCTCTTTTAACACATCGGTCATCACATATTGCGCTAATTTATTCACTCGATTTACACCCTCAAGATCGTACTACACTTCTTTCTCTTTTCCGCCATTCTCCTCCTCCAACTAGACCGTATACCGTTTCTATCTCCACACGATCTCGTGTGTTTCTCATTTCTTTCCTTAACATTCCATTCTTTCACCAGCCCTATCATTATCACGATAAATTTTTTGAATGGTTGGTGCTAACTTTTGGCTTGTGTAAGGCCTTGTTTAGTTTGGGGAGGACCTTGTTGTATATATGTGTATATATGTATATATATATATATATTTGTTTTCTTTTTCTATTAACAATAAAAAAAATTAAAAAAAAAAACAAAAAAAACTATAAATAAATAAACAGGGGAGTGCCGGCATTTTGACTCTCTTGGTGTAGTATGACAGTGAGGACACTGTCAAGTTTAAGTTTGGGGGTATGCTCGGTAAGCCTTCTTCCTTCGCATTCATGTGTATATTTTTGCATTTGCATACTTATTTTAAAACCCATAAAAAATTGAAAATTTTAAAAATTACAAAAATTAAAGTATTCAATTTTGGCCATATTTGACTTGAGTTTGACAAAAAGGTTAACTAGCTAGGAACAACTAGATCCTATACTTAGTAAATTAAAAACCCTAAAAATAACCTTTCCGAAAATTTAACGGTAGAAAGTTTATGTCTTTGTAGTTTATTTAGAAAAAGGCAAATTTTGAGTTCACTTCTTGAGCTAAGTTAAAACAAGGGAAGAGTATTGATGTTTTTATTGAAGTATAAGTTTGAAAAATAATTCCTAGCTTAAGTCTAAATTTTGAAAATATATACCCTACAAATTGCACAAACACGCACCTTGAAACTTGGAATTAGTATGAGAGACCTTGAAATGCTCTTGTCTAAAGCCCTTAGTACGAAGAAAATAAAATAAAAATTCAAGTGTGAATAAAGAGATAATAAAAAAATGAACACTAGTTTTTGTGATTACTTAAAGCTGCATTAATAGAAAAAATATTTAGCGAGGGTGCTTCATCACCTAGTGCCTTAGACCAACTGGTTTGGGAGTCACTGCTAAAGCCTTAGGTGTTGCAAGACTAGGAATTACGCTTTAATGTGCAAACACATCTTGTAATCGGTTGTTGGTACCTCAAGAAGTATTAACGATCGCATGAAGGATGTGTGAGCGAAATTCATATAAAAATTCACCAATTAAGAAGTGCTTTGGACAACGGACAAGAGTATGATTGCTTGATTTGAATTTCCAAGTGTAGGGGTGATATATACACATACGTAGGGGTATGTGATTGGGATTTAGATAAGAGATATGAATGAAAAATAGGACTTGTATCTTTAGTAGAGATGATAAAAATTCCTAAGTTGAGATAGAACCCTAGAAGGAAAACTTAAGAGATGCCAAAAGCTAAATAGGTCTGCAGAACATATATAATCTTAAGTTAAATGATAAGGAAGCGTGAAGAATACGGGTGGATGATTTATGAGTCAAAGATAATAGAATTCCTTGTTGGAAAACCTAATTGGAGAATAAAAGTCAATGGGCCTAATTGATAGGATTTTGTGGGTAGTATCCGCTGAAAACCCTCAGGAGACAGCACTCCTCTTACTAGGGACACCTAGAGGTTTAACGGCTTGTTGCACGTGCTCAGTGCAATCGCGTTTCCCTGCGAAAGTGAGGTTAGGATTTTTTCGAGAATAAAACTAGGTTTGCTCGAGGACGAGCAAAAGATAAGTTTGGGGGTATTTGTTCATATCATAATATTGCATTATTATATTCCCCATTCCTAGTCATTTTATAAATAAATAGGTGCTTTTGACCCATGTCTGCTACTTAGTTGCAGGTTACAGATTCTCTGGACAAAAACAGTGAAAACGACAAAAGACGATACAAAAGTGAGAGTAAGACCAATAAATGGTGGAATCTTGATCAAGCCTACACAAAGATCAGTTCACAAAGTACAAGGCAGCGCAAAGTTCAAGACTTCGTCACGAAGCAACGGTAAAAGTCCACTACAATTAATCACTGTGGAAATCTGGAAGAGAACCCGAAGTTATTCTGAAGAAAAAAGTAGCCAAAATGCAACAGACCAAGCCAAAGAAAAATCAGCCAATGAAGCCCATATATGGCCGTGGAACCGCGGCCAAACGTGGGCCTTGGCCGCGGATCCGCGGCCACGTGTCCCTCGTATCGAAGCAAAAATCCAGAGGCAGCTGAGAGCATTGACTAGGTCTTTTTCTTAGGGGGTATTTTTGTAAAAACAGATATGCGAGTCAATTGTAACCCTAGGGTTTCTTTCTTCTATAAATAGGAACCCTAAATCTTGTATTAGATTATGCCTCCTTTCATTAATAAAATTCAGATTTCTTTTGGAGAGTATCGATGCCTCTTTTCATTTCATCTATTCAGATCTGACAAGTCTTGTGTAAATGCTTGGAGAGAGCCATCTGTAAAGTAAGTAGTTTTATTTAATTACCTTAGTATAGATCTTTAATTCCTTGCCCTAATTAGATAGTTAGATATGTTCTTCAATTCCCTAATGAGCGAGTAGTCTCCTCGCTTGTTAGGGTTAGTTTTGGGGAAAGGCTTTTGAGAGATGAAGATCTCTCATCCCTTTCTTGCCCATCACATATAATTAATAGGACTCCATGCATACATGCACACACCGCTCCCTACGGCACCCTATCCCTCGAGGTAGCGGTGATACAGTAGTATAAAGGCCCGGTTGAGCGTATTTTCCATGGAGGTTAGGGTAAGGATCGATAAAGGAAGGACAAGAACCTAGAGGAAGAAACATCTTCCCGAATGGTTCTAATCCCCTTTATTGATAATTACCATAACTCCTCATAGATCTTAATTTGGGTATAGAAAGCGGTGAGATTTATTTACATTTCCAAACCTACCCTAAACTTAACCCTAGCAAGATTTAGATCTAGATAGACTTAGTTTTTAGATTTAATCAATCCGACACCCATCGGAATTAACTCGTTAGAGCGATTAGGAAAACACAAAATCCCTGTGGACCGACCCATACTCATCGGCTAGCTACCAAGCGACACCGTTCTTGATTGCGGTTACAAATTATTCTTTGATTTCAAAATCTATCTTTTTAAAACGCATGCAAAGAATTGAACAAATCAAGTCGTAAGGATCCCACAAGAGAATTTTCTTCCTTACAAGTCGAGACAACTTGTAAGTGATTGATGAGTTGATCTACTCCCGAGTTAATGCATTGCTTCAACAGGGAGTCGAGGGTTGACTTTGGGTTGTCTGTGCACCACCGAGTCATGGAACTAGGAACTTTCCCGCGGCTCCGCTTTGCTGACGTTGTATATCCCTGCAGAGACACCGATTTCTCTGCGGGTCGGCGCGAATCGAGATATTCTCGTCAAGGACGCTGATTTCCCTGAATCAAGGTATTTTCTAAGGACACTGATTTCCTCGGAGTTGAAAAGAATCGAGGTATTCCTGCAAAGACACCGATTTCTCTGCGGGTCGACGTGAATCAAGATGCTTTCGTCAAGGACGCTGATTTCCCTGAATCGAGGTAGTGCCAAGGACACTGATTTCCTTGGAGTTGAAACGAATCGAGGTATTCCTGCAAAGATACTGATTTCTCTGCGGGTCGACGTGAATCAAGATGCTCTCGTCAAGGACGCTGATTTCCCTGAATCGAGGTGTTTGCCAAGGACACTGATTTCTTCGAAGTTGAAACGAATCAAGGTATTCCCGCAAAGACACTGATATCTCTGTGGGTCGATGCGAATCAAGATGCTCTCATCAAGGACGCTGATTTTCCTAAATCGAGGTATTGCCAAGGACACTGATTTCCTCGGGGTTGAGACGAATCGATGTATTCCTATAAAGACACCGATTTCTTTGCGGGTCGACGCAAATCAAGATGCTCTCGTCAAGGACGCTGATTTCCCTGAATCGAGGTATTTGCCAAGGACACTGATTTCCTCGGAGTTGAAATGAATCGAGGTATTCCTGCAAAGACACTGATTTCTCTACGGGTCGACGCGATTCAAGATGCTCTCGTCAAGGACGCTGATTTCGCTGAATCGAGGTATTTGCCAAGGACACTGGTTTTCTCGAAGTTGAAATGAATCGAGGTATTCCTCCAAAGACACTGATTTCTCTACGGGTCGATGCGAATCAAGATGCTCTCGTCAAGGATGCTGATTTCCCTGAATCGAGATATTGCCAAGGACACTGATTTCCTCGGGGTTGAGACGAATCGATGTATTCCTGCAAAGACGCTGGTTTCTCTGCGGATCGACGCGAATCAAGATGCTCTCGTCAAGGACGCTGATTTCCCTGAATCGAGGTATTGCCAAGGACACTGATTTCCTCGAAGTTGAAACGAATCGAGGTATTCCTGCAAAGACGCTGATTTCTCTGCAGGTCGACGCGAATCGAGGTGCTTTCGTCAAGGATGCTGATTTCCCTGAATCGAGGTTTTGGAGTCGACTTGATTCCAAGACAGGGTCATTGGATGACGTGTTTTCGTGACGGGGTCATTGGATGACTCCAGGTTGTCTGTGAATCGTAGAGTTTTAGAACTGGGGACTTTGCCGTGGTTCCGATCGATGGTGTAGCATTTGTGTCCTGCCGGAATGAGGAGGCACACCGTTGTTGGTCTTCGGGCTGTAGATGTGTCTATTGAGATTTGGAACTAGGGACTTTGCCATGGCCCCGCTTCGTTGCGACTCTGAGTCTGTTGTTGACGTCATGTCTGCATCTGGTTGGGATGAGGAAAAACGCCGTTGGTGATCTCTAAGTTGTCGATGTTGACGTCGAGACTCTGAAGCTAGGGATCTTCCTTTGCTTCGTTTGTTGACATCGTGTCTGCAACATTGCGACAAATGTCGCGGTTGTCTCTAGGTTGTCTATGAACCGTCGAGATTTGGCTTCGCTTTCTGATGGAGCCTAGGAAGGGAAGATGTGTTTCCTTCTTTGTTTATGCCCCTGGATTGTATACAGGGATTGCTGTGATATCGCCTGTAGGGCATAAATTTCATCATATATTTTTTATTTCTTTCCGCGATGCTCTATCATTTCAGCTTTTATATCGCGAAGGTCATGATTGCCCAATCATTTTGGCTATTTTTCGCGGTGCCCAATCATTTCGACTATTTATTTTATTTTTACTCGCTGCTTTTTATTGCGAGTTGCCCAATCATTTCGGCTATTTTGCATGCATACATTTTTACTTGCTGATTTTGTTGCAAGTTGCCCCATCATTTCGGCTATTTCGTATGCATTTTTAGTTCGCTGATTTTTTATTGCGAGTGTAGAACTTGGAATCTGGTGCCAATATCAGCATCTGCATCGCTACAACTGGAATATTGCCAGGAGCGAATCATCATTTGCCATGAAAGGATTTAGAATTTGATACCGGTTTAGGCATCAACATCGCTACAACTGGAATATTACCAGGAGCGAATCATCATTTGCCTCTGTCGATGTCGAACAAAGGTGGCTTAGTAAACAGGGTTAGGGTCCCGTCGACTAAGGCTTTTGACTTCATGAGCCGTAAGGGTCTCACAAAGGTATTTCTCCCTACAAGTCGTAAGGATCTCGTAGGTGTGTTTTCTCTTTAGGAATCGTGGGGATTCCTAAGTGTATGTTCCCCTGTAAGTCGTAAGGATCTTACAAAAGGGTTTTCTCCTTATAAGTCGAGAGCATTTACAAGGGTTGTTCACCATATGGACATATCCCTAGTCACGGGTGAGACTTTGTTAGGGAAATGTTTATTCGCGCCTGTGGATTGTATACAAGGGTCAGTATTGAGCCACTTGTAGGGCATTATCGAAGGTTGTGGAGGTTTTGCTTAAGAATAGGTTCAGGTCTCTGTAACTTAAGACTTTCAAATCTTATGAGCCGTGAGGGTCCCATAAGAGAATTCTCCTTACGAGTCGTGAGGATCTCGCAAGTGCAATTTCTCCTTAGGAATCGTGAGGAATCCTAAGTGTATTTCTCCTTTGTGAGTCATAAGGATCTCACGCGGGTGGTTTCTCCTCATAAGATCGAGAGGACCTTGCAAGTGTCCTTTAACGAGGTTGCGCCCTTTCGGGTTTTCACAAACACTCGCCGGTAGCCCTGCTGTTTTTACTCACGGAGCCCTTTCGGGTTTTCATCCGTGCCCTTTTTGCTTATGGACATACCGTTTTTATTATTTATTTATTTATTATTATTATTATTTTATTCTTTTTTTATTCTTTTTTTATCTTGTCAGCCTGAGGATGCTGCGGTAGTAGTTTAAAGACGTTTCGGTCATCAGATAGTTTTAGGACGTAGTGGTCCATCATTAGTTTAAGGACGTTTCGGTCCATTGTTGAAGAAAGCCGGCTACTACTTATAGAGTTTGGGCTTAGGAAGATAGCGACCGGACATAGTCGTTGTCATCTATCATTGACCTAGGCCGTTACCCGTCAAGCATAGTATTTCTTCAGGAAGCGACCGTTTATTGGCCTGAAAGGTCTTTCACCGTGCATATGCATGAGTAGATAGGCTCCACCGTGGTAGACCTTGTCTATGATGTACGGGCCTTCATAGTTCGGCTCGAATTTTCCCCTCTTGGCGCGATTGGGGATCATAGGGCTTTTGACCACTAGCACGAGTTCGCCTTGGCGGAATGTCCTTGGCCTGGTCAATCTTTCATATGAGAGCGTCATCTTTACTTTATAAGCCTCCAGATTTTGTTGCGCTATGAGTCGGGTTTCATCAAGGGTATCAAGCTCCTCAAGCCGAAGGTGAGCATTTTCTTCGTCGGACAGCTCGTAGTGGACTGCCACTCGTAGAGAGGGTAATTCTATTTCGAGGGGGAGTACTGCTTTTGTACCGAATACCAACACGTATAGCGTTGTGTTCGTGGTCGTCTTGAACGTAGTTCGATACGCTCAGAGAGCTTCTTGCAGTCTCTCGTACCAGTCCCTTTTATTTCGGGACACCGTCTTCTTCACGATCTTCGTCAAGGTCTTGTTGAAAGCCTCAGCCAGACCGTTAGTTCGGGGATTATAAACTGAGGAATATCTCCAGTCTATGTTGTGCTGTTGTGCGAAGCGGCTGATTTTGTGGTTTCTGTAGGCTGGCCCGTTATCGAAGATGATCCGTCTCGGAGTTCCGAACCGATAAATGACGTGCGTCTTGAAGAAATGGAGGATATTCTCCGTCTTCACTTCCCTCAGCGGTACTGCTTCTGCCCATTTGGAGAAGTAGTCAGTCGTCACCAAAATGAATCGATGTCCCCTGGACGATGCTGGTTCGATGGGGCCGATTACGTCAGTCCCCCACATTTCAAACGGCCAGCTGGCCACCGTTGGATGGAGTGGGCTTGGATGCTGATGGATAAAGTCCCCATGGATCTGGCACGAGTGGCATTGCTTCGCATACTCGAGATAGTCTTGGGTCATCGTGGGCCAATAATAACCCATCCGCTTGATTTTCAGGTTCATCTTTGGGCCTACTTGGTGAGAACTGCAGAGTCCGTCGTGAACTTCTTGGACGACTCTTTTTGCTTCTTCAGGTCCCAGGCATCTCAACCACAGAGAATCAAATGACCTCTTGTACAGAGTATCATTGACGAAGGCGAAAGACAGAGCTCGTTTCATGAGCTGATGTTTTGAGGACGCATCTTCAGGAGTTCGACGGGATTTGAAGTAGTCTATAAAGACTTCTCTCCAATCCTCAGCCTTTTCCTGGTCTTTTATTTGCATAGCCATTTGCTCAGTCACTCCCTTTCCTTCGGATGATTCCGGAGATATTTCTGCTGGGGCAAGCACCCGACGGCTTTGTACCATGATTCTTACGTCATCGAGGTTCTCGTCGGCCAGTTCTTTAGCGAGCTTAGCTAGTGCATCTGCTTTGCTATTTTCCACACGCGGTATGCTTTCTAGCATGTAGGAGGGGATTTGAGTCAGCAATTGCTGTACTCTCTCGCCATATTTCACCAGTTCGGGTTTGCACGTTTGGTAGTCGCCATTTACTTGACTGACGACCAGTTGAGAATCTCCATATATGAGGAGGTTTTCAATTCCCATGTCGATTGCGATCTCGAGGCCTGCTATCAAAGCTTCGTATTCGGCTTCATTGTTCGTTCTCAGCTCTGTTAAGGAGAAAGCAAAGCGCATTATCCCTCCTTGTGGAGTTATGAAGATGAGGCCTACCCCCGATTTGATTATAGGGGTGCTTTGTTTGCGCTTCTTCATGGAAGGCGCTCCATCAAAATAAAGTTCCCATCGGGTATCACTACCGTCGATCGCATCAAACGCGTGTTCGTCTGGCAACTCGCAATTCAGAGAGGAATCGGCAGGTATCGGATGCTCATCGAGGAAGTCGGCGATGGCCTGGCCTTTCACTGCCTTAAGAGGCTGATAAGTTATTGAAAACTCCATCAAGAGTAGGGCCCATTTAGCGAGTCTTCCTGTCAATATGGCCTTTGACATCAGATATTTGAGAGGGTCCACCTTCGAAATGAGACGGACTTTATGTGCCAACGCATAATGCCGGAGTTTCGTTATTGCGAAGATTAATGCCAGGCAGTGTTTTTTGATGGGGGAGTAGTTGCTTTCTGCCCCCAGGAGAACTCGACTTAAGTAATAGAGAGCTCTTTCTTTCTCTTGGTCATTCTCTTATGCCCATAATGCGCCTAAGGAACCTTCGAGGGCGGTTGTATAAAGAATGAGAGGCTTTCCCTTGACCGGAGCAGCCAACACTGGCGGATTCTGCAGGTATTGCTTGATTTCGTCCAGCGCGCTCTGGCATTTGTGATCCCAAACGAAAAGGGTTCCCTTCTTCATCAGGTGACTGTAAGGGCGGCACTTGCCTGAAAGGTTGGCTATAAATTGCCAGATGTACGCGAGCTTCGCTTGGAGAGACCGTAATTGCTTAAGAGTCTTTGGTGGAGGCATTTCCATGATCGCCTTGATCTTTGACGGATCTATCTCGATACCTCGGTGTCGGACGATGAATCCTAGGAATTGTCCTAAGGAAACTCCGAATGCGCACTTGAGAGGGTTCATCTTCAAGTTGTATTGCCGAAGACGTTGAAACACGATCTTCAGATGCTCGAGATGTTCCTCGTACGATTTTCTTTTAACCACGAGGTCGTCGATATAGCATTTGACGATTTAAGGTCATCGAAGATCTTTGTCATAGCCTTTTGATAGGTGGCACCGGCGTTCTTTAGACCGAAAGGCATCACCTTGTAGCAGAATATACCCAAAAGGTTCCGGAAAGCGGTGTGCTTCTGGTCTTCGGGATGCATCTTTATCTGATTATATCCTGATGAGCCGTCCATGAAGGAGAAAACCTCGTGAGTGGACGTGTTATCTATCATCAGCTCGGTGACTGGCACTGGGAAATCGTCCTTCGGGAAGGCTTTTTTGAGATCTCGAAAGTCTACACATATGCGTACTGTCCCATTTTTCTTCATCACCGGGACGATGTTGGCGGTCCAATCGGGATACTGAACTTCTTGAATAAACCCAGAGTCGATCAGCTTCTTGACTTCGGCGTTAATGCTCATCTTAAGCTCGAGCCGCATTCTTCTCGGTGCTTGTTTGATTGGCTTAACGTCCGGGGATATCACCAATTTATGCGTAGCAATTTCTAGATCTAGTCCTGGCATTTCGGAATAGTTCCATGCGAAGCAATCTCTATGCTGCATAAGCACGTCTTTTAACGCAGCCACCCTTTCTTCAGATAGCAGCTCGCTGACGAATGTGGGTCGCGGGTCACTTGCCCTCCCCAACTCAATTTTCTTGAGGTCATCTGCAGTGGGCACCCAAGAAGCTATCGCCTTTTGTGGCTTGATAGTACGGTCCTCTTCCGGCTGAACTTTCACCTTTTTCTGTCGGCGGGGATAATCTTGATCAATTACCGAGTCTTGGACTTGACGCCAGACCTTATAGATTTTAGAGGACAGCCGTTGAGGGAGTTGTTCCGGCTTCACCTTTGTAGCGCTCTACATAGGTGGAGGAGATCTTTTCAGCACAGCGGTTGGAGAGTTCTTGCGGACCTCCCTAAGTGGTTCAAAGCTGTTCCCAGTTGGAACAGCAGCATCAATTTCCGCCGCTGGAGTCGGCGGAGTCAGTCCAGAAGGAGAGTTTCCCCCAGCCTTCCTTACTCGGCGCCAGTGGCATATCCCTAGTAGGAGGAGTGTTGTCTCCTGAGGGTTTTCAGCGGATTACACCCATAAAATCCTTTTTAAAAGAGAGATGGTGAAAGTTATATAAAGATAAGAACTATAAAAGAAAGAACTTGAAAATAAGAGTTTTCAATTATACCAACTTTTCAGTTGCTATGAGCCCTATCTTAATGGTCATGAAAAAATGTTAGAAATCACTTTATCCCTCAATAAAACATCGCCTTTAGTTTTCATTCCTACCTTTCTTCCAAACATTGATCATATACCCCTATGTGTATGAATTGGACATCCCTACACTCAGAGAATTCAATTCAAGCAATCGTACTCTTGTCCATCTACCTTAGTACTTTTTAATAGATATTTAGATGGAATTTGCTCATACATTCTTCATGCGACCGTTAATACTTCTTGAGGTAATAACCGACCGATTACTCATGTGCTTGCTAATTAGGTGTTTTTCCTTGTCTTGCAACACCTAAGGCTCAGCAGTGGCTCCCAAACCTGTTGGTCTAAGGTACTAGGTGATAAAGCACCCTCGCTATATTTTTTATTGCTGCCTCGGTGATAAAAAAACCAGTGTTCATTTTTCTTTTCACCATTTTATCTTTTATTCTCCACTTTTATTTTCTTCATACTTTGGCTTTTAGACAAGAGCATTTCAAGGTATCCTCTACTATCCCGAGTTTTAAGATGTGTGTAAGTGCGTATAGTAGGGTATCAACGTTCAAATGTTTGGCTTCCAGAATAGAAACTATTTTTCAGGCTTATTTTTATCCTCAGATTAGTAATTTCCTTCATCTTACTAACCCTTGGGACAACAGCTCATAACTACTTATTACTAGTTTCATTTAAGAAAACTTCTAACTTTCTTGTTTTTCTTAAACTATTCCTATCTTTTAAATATAATTTTTCACTTTCTATTCTTTTATTATCACAATTTTTTTTGTGTGTGCTTATATATAGTATAATGCAAAGTAGGGCGTAAATAAGTACATGAGCATTGAAAAACGATTTCTTGGGAGCTTCTTGTGATGGTACAGGAGCACTGAAGCTCGTTGGCGGGAGCACAGTCCCAAAGAATAGCCCAGTGGTGGCTTGAGTTATCTGCTTCACTGACATAGTGAAAAGGGAGGCCGCTTAGGGCCCGTAGGTTACTCCTCCAGATGGGACAGAGCGAGAGTTGCTGTTGCAGTTAATGCAGTTTGAAGCCATTGATTTCTTGAAGAGCATGAATATTCTGCCCCCTGCGTCGACCTTGGTCTTTGGCATGCGCCAGTTGTTTGAGGACCGATTCCGTCGGCAAAGCTGCTGCTTGGGGAGCCCGCCTGTGGACAACAGACATCCTCTGGGCTTCCTCCATCGGCGTTGAGGCACCGAGGGTGGGAGGTGGGAGCATCGGCCAAAAAAGAAGCCCGTTGATTTCTTGAATATCCGGATTGCAGAGATTTGAGGCTGCAAGTGACCCATACTTGACTCCGCCGGATATGACAAAGCCTGAGTTGCTAGGGTGGGAGCAAATGCCATTCCTCATAGAGACGAAATGCCGGCTTCAATATCCACTCCCCTAAGGGAAACCAAAAACACACACACTGCGATTATTTGATCGCGGGAAAACACGACACATAAAGTATGGAGTGGAAAGAGGAAATGGTCCCACCGGGCGTGCCAGAATCTGTTTCCCTCCTAATGGCGGCACGACGTAGAGACGTCTAGCCTGAGATTCGGGGCAAATGCTATTTGGTTTTATCCGTCCACCTCTCCGAAGATACTAAGTTGATTTATGGCACCGTGTATCGGTTTAGACGGATGCGGCCGATGTAGCAGACTTCGTCAGATTCCTCCTCGCTTGAGGGATTTTTGATTGTGGGGGCGCTCTTCCCTGCAGACACAAACCCCTGTAGTTAATTACGCTACTGCATCACGGTAACAACTTTCTCCTTCTCCAGATGTTCACTTCGTGTCGTGGGTGTTTGTTTTGTTTGTGGTTGCCCATGGATTGTATACGGAGACTAATTTATGTCGTCTCCCGTAGGACGTGGATTAGTCCAAATTTGTATTTTCTTAGATTTGGGTTTGGGTTTTTGGTTTGAGGATACGTTAGCCATATTTGAGGCTAAGATCAACTCAAACGTTTGTTAAGGATACGTTATTCTAATTTGAGACTAAGATCAGCTCAACAGGATCGTTTAGACCCGACAAGAGAGCATTTGGGGGCTCTATTGTTCTAGTTTAAGGACATAGTGGTCCATTGCCAGTTTAGGGACATGGTGGTCCAACATTCCCATTTTGGGGACAAATATTGGTTTAAGGATGCATAAGTTCATGAGTTTAAGGACCCCACAATCCGTATTACCAGTTTAGGGACATGGTGGTCCAACATTCCCATTTTGGGGTTGAATGTTGGTTTAAGGACGCATAAGTCCATGAGTTTAAGGACCCCACTGTCCGTATTACCAGTTTAGGGACATGGTGGTCCAACATTCCCATTTTGGGGATGAATGTTGGTTTAAGGACGCACAAGTCCAAGAGTTTAAGGACCCCACAGTCCGTATTACCAGTTTAGGGACATGGTGGTCCAACATTCCCATTTTGGGGATGAATGTTGGTTTAAGGACGCATAAGTCCATGAGTTTAAGGACCCCACAGTCCGTATTATGTGTGGTTGTCGGGACCCGTCACCTCTCTGACGACGTTGAAGGATTACAACGACAAATATCAGAGGAGTTCAGAGATGTACCCTTGAACCGGGTGTAAATTGATTTGGGAGAGCAGCTGTGCTCAGTTCCATTTAATTTGAGGACTTATGGCCAGAATTGGGTTAAGTCCAATTAGAAAATGTCTAACATTTATTCACATTTGGCCTGTTAGGCCTTTGATTGGGCTCTGCCCTTTTTTAAATGATGCACAACATCTAAATTGGTCTGTTAGACCTTTATTTGGGCTCCCCTTTTTAATAATGCATTGCATTTTTTATTAGGCCTGTTAGGCTTTTTAATTGGGCTCTGTCCCTTTCTTTAATAATGCAAAGCATTTATTGTTCTGACAGTGCGCCGCGTGGCTTGTCAGGCGCTTTGCGCCAATTGAGGAGCGCAAGGCGCAAATTCATATGGAGGTGACACGTGTCGTGCTCTGGTGAGCGCAAGCGCAGTGCGCTGCGTCGGTACGCTGCGCTAGTGCGCTGCCGACACGTGGCGCGCTCTGGTGACTTGCGCTAAACCAAGAGAGCAGTGCTATGTTTTTAGAAGCGCAAGGAGCAACTGTTCTGTGATTGACACGTGGAGCTCCCTGGTGGCTTGCGCCAATCCAAGGAGCGCAATAGTGCAAATTTCAAAAGTGCAATGCACTGTTTAATATCTTGATCAATTTTAGATCAAAGGGAACAGATTTTTCTTGTTTCCAGAGAGGTTCTACCTCAAATCTCAAGAACCAGTGGTTCATCAAAAGGCAATGCCTTTTTATAGATCAAAAGATCTAATCTTTTTTGGTCCTCACTTTTTTTATGTTGAAGATCTTGATCTTGTTCTTAGATCTTTGATCTTTTTAGAAGAAATTCTTCTCCTTTTTTTTATTCTAAGAATTAAATTCTTTAAATGAAGAGGATGATCTTCTTCTTTTCCAAAGGTTTACCTTTTTTCTTTTTTGAGTTCTTTCTCAAAGTTTTCAGAGGATTTCTGTGTTTCTCTCTCTCTCTGTGTCAATGTCTTTTAGACTTGGAGTCTAGGGGCCTTTATATAGTGCCAATTGATTTGTTAAATCAGTTAAAGAGATTTTTCTCTAAGTGATTTAGGGATTTTTCCCCACCGTTGGATCTTTGATCCAAGGGCTTCTGTTTTACAGAAGATAATCTTCTTGTTTTAACAAGATTAGAAAGATCTTTCTGGAATTTTAATTCTGTTTTAGTGCTGGCACAGTTGGCGCAAGCGCACCTGCGCTTGACACGTGTCGCGCAGCGCAGAGCGCAGCGCAACTGCGCTAGCGCAATTGCGCTGACACGTGTCGCGTAGCGCAGAGCGCAGATCATCTGAAGCGTTGCTGCCTTTATCAAAATTTAAAATTTTAAAATAGAGCCTTGCTCTGATTGGGGGTGCACTGTCTTGGGCGCAAAGCTCCTTGCGTTGGCGTGTCTGCTTTTGACACGTGGCGTGCTGCGCGTAGAGCAAGGAATCTGAAGCGTTGCTTCAATTTGATTTTCAAAGTAGAGCTTCGCTCTGATTGGGGGACACAGAAGCGTTGCTTCATTTCCCACCTTGGAATTTGAACAGAGCTTTGCTCTTATTGGGTAAACAGTCGCAAGCGGGGACTTCGGACGCTGCGAACAAGGGGAAGCAGGTGGTCGGATTTTCATAGCTGGAGACCATTTGTGAGTAGATTTAACATCTACGGGAAAATCGCCCGTATGGCGCTAAGCGTCGGGGCTAGATATGATATGATATTAGCCGTATGTTTATGTGCTTATATAGAGATATTGCATGATTCGCATTGCATATAGTTACTTGTTGTGCCTGATACTATATCTTTTGTACACTGCACTATTATTGACAGTCCATGTTGCACGAGCACCAATGATATGCTACACACACACTGTCGGTAATTGCCATGATACGCACAATACAAATGCTCATTTATATACTTTGCTCTTGGTTAGCGACATTGAAACAGTTATATTGGTGCGATAGCGCATATGACATATAGCATACCTGTATATCTACATGCTTATATATATGCCATACTATACCTACATGTTCGCACATATACCTTGCTATTGTTACATGATCAGTTTTTATAGCATATATATCGGTGGTATGAGACGCTGTATATATATGTATTCTGGATTTGGATTTTTGGGAGCCGCGAGATATATTTAATGACTTGATGCATTTAAATAGCGGACTTTTCCCGTGATATGCTCATATTGATGTTTTATGTTGCATATGCTATTTTACATGGATTTACGCATTTGAGATATGTTTTCATGCGTTATGGGAATTTCAAGTGTCGATATTAGGCATTTATATTCCGAGAGATATATGGATTTGACAGACCGATACGTGGAACACAAGTGTCGAGATGGGATACTTGGGTTTCGAGGAACGTATGGATATCAGAAAGACCGATACGTGGAACACAAGTGTCGAAGTGGGATACTTGGGTTTCGAGGAACGTATGGATACGAGTATTTACGTGTCGATGTTAGGCACTGGTTTTCATGATGTTTTAGAGTGTCGATGTTTGACACTCAGGTTCCATGAGACGTACAGGATTTGAGGGCCGATCTGAGTATTTTGGGATTTGAGGTGTTGTTGAGTTACACCGTGTTTTTTCTTGCTTATGATTTGTGCATGAGATTATTTACTATCCCGCACTCAGTATTCAGTTGATATGCATTGATTCATGTAGATATAGTATCCTGGTGGTGTACCCTGATCATGATAGTTGCATATTCATATTGTCATACTCATGCTACCAGCTTACATGTTATTGATCATTGCTATTAATGCATACTTGCGATTTCAGTATGATGTTATTTACTATTCACGAGTTGGCAACTCACCCCCGTTGTGCCACAGTGTTTTGCTGGACTTTCCCTCAGAGTAGTCGCGGCAGGGCGTCTCATCATCTATACTTGTGCGGATACCGCTACGTTAGGCAGTGAGGCCTTTGCTTTTAGGTGGGTTTGCGGTTATCTGCCGATACATTGTATATCTTTTTGTTGGATCTAGTATTCTCCATCTACCACTGTTTGTATATGTCTTAGAGACGACTTGTGAGGACTCTGTGTTGTATAATTGGTGATTTTGGGTGCCGTGCTCGTGGGAGCCGGTTATGTTGAAAAGTTTTACCTCTTTATGTAGTTTCCTTTGATATTTCTTCGCTTCGGCGTCGTATACTTGTCACGGTGTTTGTTTTCGCCGTTGGGCGTGATTTTTCTCCCATTTGGGATGCTTTATATATTATCTTTGTTGTACCCGTTTTCGGGGCTAGTTTTTACAAAGGAGGTGCTGCCAAAATTTTTAAGAAAGAAAACTAGAGTTAGAGATTTTACTTGCGATTTTTTAAAAATGTTTTAAACTATGTTTTTCTCCGTTGATCCAGTTTTGGGTGGTTTAGATTTCTGGGTTTTCGGCTTACTCGAGTTGCGTACGCCTGTAGGCGTTACGTAGTTCAAGTGCCGGTTACGGGCTAAACTTGGGTTGTGACACCAAGATAAAAGCAATAGAAGACAAAGTTGACCGATTGCTTGCAGCCAACTTTATCAGAAACCTGGACTATTGAGAGTGGCCGGCGAACGTGGTCATGGTCAAAAAGGCGAACGGGAACTGGCGCATGTGCCTCGACTTCATGGATTTAAACAAGGCCTGCCCCAAAGACTACTATCTCCTCCTTCGGATAGACCAGTTAGTGGACTGTTCAGCCGATCATGAATTTCTTAGCATCATGGATGCGTTCTCCGGTTACAATCAGATCCGGATGAACCCGGCAGACGAAGAACTTACCGCGTTCACCTCGGATCGGGGGGTATACTTCTACAAAGTGATGCCCTTCGGTCTTAAGAATGCTGGGGCTACATATCAGTGCCTCATCAAAAAGCTGTTCAAACCACAGATTGGGAGGAATATGGAGGTCTACGTCGACGACATGCTCGTAAAATCAACCTCATCGGACGGGCACACCAAAGATCTCGGGGAGACATTCGATGTCCTGCGCAAGTACAAAATGAATCTGAATCTAGCTAAATGTGCGCTCGGAGTCATCAGTGGGAAATTCCTCAGGTTCATGGTCACCCATTGAGGAATCAAAGCGAACCCAAAAAAGAACAGCGCCATTCTCAATATGGACACACCGAAAAGCAATGTTGAGATCATGCGGCTCACAGGGATAGTGGCCGCTCTGAGTTGCTTTATGTCAAGATCCGGGGAGAAATGCTTCCCGTTCTTCAAAGCCTTGAGAAAAATTCCAAAGTTCGAATGGTCGGAGGAGTGTCAAAATGCTTTCGAACAGCTCAAGGCGCCCCTATCAGCTCCCCCACTTCTCACTCGACCGATCGAAGGCAAAGAGCTATTATTATACCTCACGGTCTCCGATCAAGTGGCAGGCTCATGCTCGTCAGGGAATTCGATGGTGTATAGAAGCCGGTTTACTACGTAAGCCACGTTTTCAAGGACGCAGAAACAAGATACACGGCCATAGAAAAGATAGTCTTGGCACTTGTTGTCGCCTCAAGAAAACTATGACACTATTTCCAGGTGCACATCATCCTCGTCCTCACCGAGCGACCTATAGGGACTATTCTCGCTTTCCCTGAATCATCAGGACGACTGGAGAAATGGAGGTGGGAATTATCCCAATTCGACATCAAGTACCGCCCCAGGCAGGCCATCAAAGCGCAGGTCCTAGCAAACTTCATGGTCAAATGCACTATCCCCACTAAAGAAGAAGCGGTAGTACGGAGCCCTGAACCACGTCCCTCGGTCGAGGAAGTACCTGACTCCATCCTCGATTGGGTGCTCTACATGGACATATCATCTAACGAGGAAGGAAGCGGGGCTGGCCTGATCATCCGAGGCCCGAATGAAGCGGAGATGGAATACTCTTTGAAGCTAGGGTTCAGAGCTTTGAATAATGCCACAGAATACGACACTTTATTAGACGGATTGCGAATCGCCTCCGGGGTAGGGATAAAGATGATCCGAATTCGCAGCAACTCTGCATTGGTCGTCGGTCAAGTAACCGGGCATTTAGAGGCCCAAGAACCACTCATGGTCAAATATCTGGCCGAGGTAAAAAGGCTTCGCAAAATTTCAATGAAGTCCAGGTAGAGCAAATTCCCTGGACCTTGAACGCTCAAGCTGACGCCTTAAGAAAGCTCGCTTCTTCCTATATTGCCGACCATAAAAGAAACATCCTCTTCGAAGTCCTGCCACGGCCTAGCGTGGAAGACGAGGAGGTAACGCTCCAAGTATATACTACTCAGGAGGAAGGCCAAGATTGGAGGAATCCCCTCATGGAGTTCCTAAAGGATAGTATACTTCCAGAGGATCGAGGGGAGGCTCTCCGCCTTCGGGCAAAATCTCGTCATTTCATCTAGAGCAATGGAAACCTCTACAAGAAGTCGTACACTCAGCCCCTGCTCCGATGCGTCAACCCCCACAAAGCCGACCACGTTCTATGAGAGATACATGAAGGGGTTGGAGGAGCACATCAAGGGGCTCGCACCCTAGTCCAGAAGACACTGCTCCAAGGATATTATTGGCCGAGGATACACCAGGATGCCGAGAAGCTCATCAAAAGATGCAAGAATTTCCAACTCCACTGCAGCATACCTCGTCTCCCTGCTACCGAGCTAACGCCCCTCAGTTTGGCTGTTTGCACAATGGGGGATGGATATGGTGGGCCAACTCCCCACCGGTACGGGTAGACACAAATACATCCTTGTCGCGATAGACTACTTCACGAAGTGGATAGAGGCCGTGCCCATCAGAAAACCAGACGCCGCCTCTACTATAAAGTTCCTGCAAAACAACATCATCTCTCGATTTGGAATCCCGAGGTGCATCGTTACCGACTACAGGACCAACTTTGAAAACGAAAAAGTCAAAGAATTTTGCAGCGACTACCACATACTAATGAAGTTTACCACGGTCGCGCATCCACAATGAAACGGACAAACCGAGATAGAAAACCGAGGAGTCATACGCGGACTCAGGGCTTGTTTGGAAGGAAGCCAGGACAGCTGGGTTGAGGAATTGCCGCGGGTGCTATGGGCATTGCGAACCTCAAAGAAAACACCCATGGGAGAAACCTCAATTTGCCTCTGCTATGGTACCGAGACGATGGTCCCGGCTGAGATAGGACTACCCAGTTACAGGGTCGAACACTTCGACGACGAGGCCAACACCATGGAGCCCTAAAGCAACTTGGATGTCTTATTGGAAAAGTGAGACCGAGCACAAATCAGAGTGGCCGCCTATCAATAGCAAACCGCTCGCTACTACAACACCCGAGTTAAACATCGGGCATTCAAGACAGGAGACCTGGTCTTATGAAGGAACAAGTTTATGGACCAAGCAAGGATACATAAGTTCTCCCCTAAATAGGACGGACCATTCCTCATGAAAGAAGCATTGCCCAGTGGGGCGTACTGCCTGCAGGACGCCCGGGGCCATAATTTTCCCCGGCCTTAAAACGCTGAAAAGCTTAAACTGTACAAATAAACATGTATCCTCTTTCTGAAGTAAATAAAGTTGTTCCTGTTGGCATTTAGTTAAAGTCTAAAAATTGTATAATAAGAGAGAAAGGGTCGACGCACTACTGCCAGAAACAAAGTTTATTTATTAATTAAGAGGTATTATGGGCTCCCCAGCCTTACAACAATTACAACAAAGGGGGACGGGGGTTAAGGAAATATTCTCTGTAATACTCCGAGGAAATCTCCTCCAGCCGAGCCCAAGCATTCTTGGCCCACTCCCTCTGACGATGCCTGTAGACCCTAGAAGCCACAGATACGCCGGGGACCCCAACCGCCGAGCAGGATGCGGTGACCTGACGTTTCTGAAAGTACTCCGGAAGAAGATCCATCGATCGATCCCGCCTGTTCTTCGAGATCGTGTGCATCTTGTCGTACGCCTCATCCATCAGCTGCGGAGACAGGACGTTGTATAGGCCCGAAGAAGTCCTCCAAATCGCATACATCAGCACTTGGAGGAGAGGCGATCGCCGAGGAATTAAACGTCCAAAATGGTCCTCCACGCGCTCGATCACCGCCTCGTACATCTCCTCGGAGCGATCGAGATTGTAAAAGTGCACGTCGTCATGAGAAATGATCTCCCTGATGAGGAAAATGCGCCGAGTCATCTTCGAAGGAACACAAGATTGAGAGGAAATCGCCCCCCCTCAAAGGTGCACCTTCGGTATTTATAGCTTCTACAAAAATCTTCCAACGGTCGAGATTTACTCGCGGAGCAGCGCGAATCACGGGATATCTTAAATCTCCCGATATAGAACTGCCACGTGTCGTTCATGCCGGTCGGCACTCCCGCTAATATAGGCCACGGAAGGTTGAACGACACCATCACTCCCGCCAATACAGACCACGAAAGGTTGAACGATGCCCCAAAAAGCGCCAGGGAGCCCAGAAAGCCCTCCTTACGAGGCCACCGGGTAGCTTCTGTTAGTTGTATGTATGCCCTAGAGGCCATTGTTGTACATGATTGTATATTATAGTGGATGCTTGGACATATATAGAGTGGACTTTCTTTCTCGACATGATAGTATGCTATCTGGTTACTCTTTATCTTAACATGTATACTTGTATCTTTATACTGTCTCTCTGTTACATGTTGATAAAGCCTTTAGGATGTGGATTTGACTACTAAGATTATGATGCAGATCATACTAGTGGGGCCAGGGTAGTCTACAAGTTCATCCTTTAATTGTTTCTAGTTGTGGGAGTATCGAGACAGGGCATCGATATTCCAGAGTAGACTAGCGTATACGTTTCTTGACCCATGTGATGGGCGATGAATGATCCCACATCCATTGGTATTTGACATCAAAGATTGTATACGGTTACTTAGTGGTGACTGGGTATACTGCACGGACTTGCCGAGAACTCCTAGATGGTATTATACATATCGTCAGTCTCTCTGTTACATGTTGATAAAGCCCTTAGGATGTGGACTTGACTACCAAGATTATGATGCAGATCATACTAGTGGGGCCAGGGTAGTCTACAAGTTCATCCTTTAATTGTTTCTAGTCATGGGAGTATCGAGACAGGGCATCGATATTCCAGAGTAGACTAGCGTATACGTTTCTTGACCCATGTGATGGGAGATGAATGATCCTACATCCATTGGTGTTTGACATCAAAGATTGTATATGGGTGCTCAGTGGAGACTGGGTATACTGAACGGACTCGCCGAGAACTCCTAGATAGTATTATACCTATCGTCAGATAGCAGTTCTCAGATAAAACTAGTACATGTTAGTCTGTAGACCCGAGATCTATTGGGTTACGGCAGCGCCCCGGCCAGCAATCCGTGGCCAAATGCGGAATAAAATTTTTCTAAACCGGCGCTAACGCAACCCGATGCCCGGATCTACCATTAAGTGTATGCTATCAAACTAAAGAGGAGTTTAGAAATAGTTATACCGAGTTGATCCGTGTCCTACGGTCTTCAACCACCTTCCCAAGCTCCTGGAGGTCTCCATGATCAAGCTTGATCTCCGGTCTTCTTCCATCGAAGATGATCCACCCGAGGATTTATGAAACGAGCTTCTACTTCATAACTGGAATAATTAGGGTACCTAGATCGCTAATTTAGATAGCCTAGAGAATGTAGAGTGTAGTGATGGATTAATTTGTCTCAAGACACCCAAGGATTCTCAACTCATCAGAGGGTTTGGATAGAGCTAGAGGAAGAAGAAGATGAAACTTCAGGATGAGAGTAGAGAGGAACTCAAGAAAAGAATAATGACTTAGTTGTTTTGTTTGTTGTGAAATTATTATAAAAAATAATGGAGCCATCCTAATAAATATCTCATGCCACCAAAATATCTCAAGTCAACCAAAATATCTCAAGTCAACAATAATCTCACAATAAACAAAACCGTAGCATGCTTAGAATAATAACCATGGTTTTATAGAAGGGTTCGATCATATACGTGCAATTGTGCACGGATCATGATTGGACGGATAATACTAGTGGGCTTTGGTTTAAGCCGGATCCTAGTATTATATTGTTAGGTTATTTTCGTCTCGTTGTATTCGTATTCAGTCGGAATACGGATGCAGGTATGTATATACGGATGATGGGTATTCTTGTAATTCGTTACGAGTTTACTTTAGGGTTGCCATTTCTTTTCTTTGATTTAAACATTTAGCTTAATATTTAATATTGTTTTGATGGAAATTGTGAGTGCAAGTTTTGTTTTGGTGCATTGATGGTCTTTGGAGAGTTGTGAGATATTTGTGAAGGGTTTGTGGTTGATATTTTTGGTGCTAAGATATTTCTTGAGTGGCACTATTAAACCATTAACAAATATACCTCACAACTCAAGAGAAAAGAAATTGGAGTGGCTGTTTTTTTTGGCGTGCAGGGGCATTTTTCGTGGCTGTTATTTTGGGGGAGAAAAATTTCTTTAGTTGCCAATTAAAAACCTATCACAACCTCACTCAAAATAAAACCATAGCCACTTCTTTTCCACAACCACTTCTTTTTCATTTCAAGTCTTGGACAAAATTCTTGAGTTCACATTTTTCCTCTAATGGAAACTTTTTCAACCTCCACCCATTCCATCTCATGAGTTGAGAATCCATGGGTGTGTTGAGACAAAGAAATTGAATCTTTAGGTTCTATTTAAATTTTCAGTAATCATTTGTGGTTCTGGAATCACTTCCAGTTCTACCATACTACCACTACTGTTTTCTGAAAAAAAATTCATTTTACTAAAATTGTGGCGAGTCATGACTATATCACTATTGATCTTCCTGATGGTAGAAAGTTAACCCTCGTCAAAGCCCGGGATAACCCACAAACTATCATTACTGAAACGTGCCTTAAGTTTATCCGAATTCTGGTTTAAGCATTAGCCGGACAACTCCATATACCTTAACATCGTTAAGATATAAATTGATTCTATATATTCAATATAGAAACAAATGCACTAATTTAATTCGAAGCAGATTAAAAAATCATGCTGCTGTCTCCAGTGCATATCAACCAAATGGAATGGGGACTATCAGCATTACTCATCAAGGAGTGCATCCATATATGAGTAACCTCAAAGAGAATCAAGTTCTCAAAACCATTACTATCAACGGAATACCTAGAACAAGTATTTACATCTTCGACTACCCCAAAGAATCCTGATACTTGCAACATATGGTTCTCTACTTTATTCTTATACCTATAACTTCTCAAAATTTAGACCTTTTATTTCAACGAAATATTTGTCTAAAACTAGAGAAGTCATGAGTAAACAGAATATAGTATGAGTACCAACCCCTTTGTCCTAATGGACGCTGGACAATACACAAACTTTGTATAAGTCCCCTTGAGTTCAATAACTCAGACCATGTGCGTCGTAGGTTGAAAACTATACTATGGTTAAGAAGAATTACACCGCTGTTGAATGCACCTTACCTAATTACCAACTGATATAGGTAAATGTCACGGACATAATTTCAAAAAGTTATATCTCACTTTATAAAATAAACGTAAAGATATATTTGTATGAAATTGGTGCATAACGATGGATATTCAAAACCAAATATTTGCCGTTAGACAAAACCCAGATGATTTTCTCAAATATCACCAATTATAACGAATTCCGATATAATGAGGATCTAATCACCCAATTCCCAATATCTTACTCCTACTCACCATTTGTAACACCATACAGATGTGAGAATCAAATCTGGTAAATACATATCCTGGTCTTAGATTTCTATTGGGAAAACCGTTTTCAATTAACATCGCACAGTCGAAACATTAGAATGTTGTTAGTTATATGTATGCCCTAGAGGCCATTATTGTACATATGATGCATATTATAATGGATGCTTGGACATATATAGGGAGGACTTTCTTGCTCGACATGATAGTATGCTATCTGGTTGCTCTTTACCTTAACATGGAGATTAGTATACTGATAATGTCTTGCTCTCACATGTTGATAAAGCCCTTAGGATGTTTACTTAACTACCTGGATTATAATGCAGATCAAACAAGTGGGAAAATGGTAGTCCATAAGTGCATCCTTTAATGTTCCTAGTCGTGGGTGTATCGAGACGGGGCATCGATATTCCAGAGTAGACTAGCGTATAGCTTCTTGACCCATGTAAATGGGCAATGGATGATCCCATATCCATTGGTGTTTGAAATCAGAGATGATATACGGATGCTCAGTGGAGGCTGGGTACACTGGACGGACTCGTCGAGAACTCCTAGATGGTATTATACCTGACGTCAGATAGCAGTTCTCTGGTGACACCAGTACAGGTTAGTCTGTTGACCCGAGATCGTCATAGAGTCTTGTGTGATTTCCACTGTGCTTTGATTTCCACCTTACCACGTTCAAGAGAACGTGCAAAACGGTAGTTTTTGGGTACAGTCCCGAGTCACATGGAGGTAATGAGCGATAGGAGGAGATTTCGTCTCTCCCAGTATTGGGGGTTGATGTCGTGCTGTGCTGGATTGGCTATAACAAGAAGTCCCTGGCCAGGGCTGTTTCTGAAATTTACTGGTAAGTGTTATCAGTAGTTTCTCGACCCGTTATGAGCCTCATATCGGCATGACTTATCGAGTTACTGGGGTCTGACGTTTACCACCCCTAGACGAGCTATGCGACATATCAGAAGAAGAGACCAGACTGTATGGTAGTGTTACTGTTTGGATTCGTAGAAGTATGAGCATGCATGCTTGTTGATCTTCTAATCGCTTAATACCCGGATGGCCATTACGTTTAGCAGACCGCTTGCGGCTTGTGGGTGTTTGATATGATCATCACCTGCTGCCGGTGTATTGACGAGTCTTTAGAGTCCTACACAGAGGTTTCCTGGCTCAAGTGAAATGAAGTAGGAGCACGTATGCGATATGTGCAGGACCGAGATTAATACGTGTATGTGACACCGTATTCTATTATCGCGATATGTGATATTAGTCGGTTGTATGTGATATAGCCGGATTATTAAATCAAATGTTGATTTAATAATTTAATGTATAATTATATATTTGATATGTTAATTTACATTAACTAATATTAGCTCACTTAAGATTTCTTTTCTCACTTGTGTGTATTTACTATATATGTGATATATATTAATATACATTTTTTTGTGTCATGCTAGATGATACATGAAATATGGGTGTGTAGACTTACACCATGCTTATGATAATATAGGGATTATTTATTTAAAGTAAATCATAAATTAGTTGGAAATTAGTCATATGGATGAAGCTTGTGGAAGTTTGTGGATCCATTGACTTAGTCCACTAATTTTGTTTTACTTAAGATATTTTTAACCCAACCATTATCTTAAGGCATGGTTAAGTCTCTACATGAGTTAGTATATGATATTAACTCACCCATGGTTGCCATTCTACACTTGAGTTTTTTCCATGGTTGCTTTTCTTCATCTCCTTCATCAAGCTCACTAGCTTTTTAGGAGGTGAAGAAAATGAGTGAGAAAAATATTTCTAAAGTGAGCAAAATTCCTACTTCATCATCCTACACTAGATTAGCCATTTAGTATAGGGTGTTTGCTTCACTAATTCCATATTAGTGAAGAGGTAGCTTGGTTTAGTGTCTCCTCGACGTGATCATCTTCGGCCTTGAAGACTTCAAGCAAGCTTGTTCATTTCACCTTGAGGAGCCTTACTAGAGTCCGGAAGATCACTACTTGGAGCGAAGGGACTACTACATGGAGCTATTGAAGTGAAGGACCGGTCTACAAAGGTTGTATTCCTTTTTCACTTAGATGTAAAGTTGTTTACATACTTGTTATTCGTCGGATTCTCTAGTTTAGATTCTAGGTTTGGGTTCGTTAGCATGCCAATTTTTGAAAATGGCATGGTCGATGCCACCCGAAACCCCGCTGTCATGCTAGGGAACCCAGTAGTGGTATCAGAGCAATGCTAAAGAATCTGACGATGTTTGTTGGATTACGAAACTGAAATTACTCCGAAACTTGAAACATCATAACCTAGTTTCTGTCAAATTCAAAAAGGATTCTAAATTTTTTTTAAACAACCACAGAATGTTGTATGATATATAACATGAACACCACAGAAATTTGAGATAATATGATTGGTTTTTGGCCGGCCACATTAAGCAAATACCCGAGCTGCTTGGCTTTTCTATGGAGTTTGGGCTTCAAATTTCTGTAGTGTTCCAGTCTCTGGGTTTTGGTGTTTCAGGTGTTGTTTGTTTTAGTTAAAGATTGCATGTGATGTTATCTTTCTGTACTAACATTCGGAGTGTTTCGTATTCGTAATTCTAACTTTGTTTCGGGTATTCACATGTTGTCTAGGCGAAGTTAAAAAGTTCGAACGAATATCAAAAACTCATTTTTCCAAGTTTAAGGTATTCAGAAAATCATGCAAGTAATTCTGTGGACCCTCTAGAAGAATGAAACCTTAACTCGACATAATGACCATGGAACAACTTTCGCACCTTAGGGTTTGCGGCAGTTCCGCGGTGCCATTAATGAGGCTTAGGTCTGCCCTTCTATGGTTGGTCCATAGGTACTGTGGCATATTCTGGGTATTTTTAAACTGTGCTCAAGTGTTGAGCTCTCAGGGAATTGTGAGACTTTGATGAATCGATCGAAAAGTTTAATATCGTCCAGATATCATGTGATGGGATACAATACTTGGAATCCACAAAAGTCGGTTTTGTGAAAACTGATTTGAACTTTATAAATCTAGCAATTTAGTCTCATTTGATCGGTTGCCATGGGATTTTGATGTGGATCAAAAGTCCGTCGCAATCACGTAGCGTATGCGGATACTCGCCGGGTAAGCTTACTAGATAGCCATGCCCCATAGCCCTGACCAAGTGACTGTAGGAGAACCCCGTCGCCTAAAGCAGCTGTACGGGTGCTCGCGGCCGTGGTGTTCCGCCTAAGTGCACTTTGTCGACGGTATCGGGGGTGCGTCCGTCTACTAAAGTTTCCGACGAGCATTCGATCAGGATGTTGGGAATCTAGTTGAATTGTCCGACTTGTTATTGAAAAGTGTTTTCAATATCGAGACTAAAATGCGAGATTTATAATTGTTAGGCATGCGATGTCTAAGGAATTCATTTGGTTAGGCATGAAATCCGAAGTATGTGATACATTGTGTTTATGATGTCTAAGGTGGTTACGGATTCCAATTATTGTAGCTTTTCACTTTTTTTTCTGCGACCGTAAGTGTAATATGTAGTGTATCGCCGGTTTCGTTGCTATACGTCAACGATAATTAGGATACGCATATTTACTTACGTTGATGATATGTGATGCTGGGATATGTTATATTGGATCATCGTGTTTGAATAGCCGGGTTTTTTTGCGTGAGATGAGAGTTTTTCATTTTCATTCATGTAAAAATGTATGTAATATTCTTTTATTGGGGCACTTCCGGGTTGAGGAAGATGTCACTGTTGATGTATATTATTTATTTTTCCGCATTAGGATAGTCCCAAGGAGGGGATCACAAGTAACCGGGTTCTAGAGTCCAGTGGGAGACCATCTCGAGGAGTCGAGTCCGGGTCTCCTAACTCTAGAATTGGTAGGGTTGCTTGCTGCTTTTGCAGGAGTCTAGAGATGTGGGTTTGGCTATTCATCATGACCGTGGAATCCATGTTTTATACTGGTTTAATTTAAAACCCAGAAATCCTAGTATATCCAATATTTCATATGTTGTTTCTGTTGCGATATTCTGTGATGTGATCACTTTATATAATGAGATGAATACTATATATAATATATGTGATATATTATAGACATTGCTTATGTTTTACACCCGCGCTAGTCCTGCCCGCTCTGCCGTTAGTTACTTAACCTAACGGTGCATGATAGGACCCGTGACGAATGCGGATGGCATATGCATACGTTGTATTTATCTGTGATGCTTAGGTAACTTAAATGATGGGACTTCATAAATGAGATTAATGAAAGAAAATAAATCTAAAGATGTTATAGAATCTTGTTTTAAAAAAAATGGTAGCTCTAGTTCTTGCTTTGCATAGAGGTATTCTTTGTAGAATATCCAGCACCTTATTCGATAATGAAAGAGCCAAGATCCTTTCACGGGAGTGACCTTTTTAGCAATAACTGGAAGATGCTACAACCCTCGGTTTTGTCTTTTGATTGCTTATGTAGTTCTTGCTTTGCATAGTGGTATTGTGAATATCCTGCACCTCATTCGACGAGGAAAGAGCTGAGATCCCTTCACCGGGAGTGACCTCTTAAGCGAAACTAGCAAAAGCCTAAAAAACACTCCTTCTCAAAATCACTCGATTCTACAACGAGATCAAGTTCATTATGCAAAAGGCTTTCGGAAAAACCTGTCGTATCCCTCCGTCATTTCAGATAAGTAGTATTTAGTATTCATGCTACGTTTGTTGGACTTCATCAAGGCATAGTGTGCGGTAGCTACTTAATGCTTAATCTGCTAAAGCATATGATGCGATTGATTTAGGGTAGTCGTGTGACTTTGTTGGCCTTCGTCAAGGGTCGTGCGAGTGGGTTTAATTTAATCATGAAATGTACGGATTGAACTTGACTAGCGGCCTATGGTTTGTTGGCTTTCGTCAAGGTCATAGGAAGCTAGGGGCAAAATATTATCATGGATTTCAAGTGTTGAAATTTGCAATGAGATTGCATACCTTCTATGAGATAGTTGGACCCCGATACCCGCTGTGAGTAAGAGTTACTCCTGAGAGAGTTTTGCACTTTACAATTAGCTGATCAAGTAGGTGACGAGAAAGATGTCAATGAGGTTATGCCTATGGGAAAATGAGGTTTATTTTAATTAGGTCCGTGCGAAAGCACGGGGAACCTCCCTCAAAGTACATGCACTGGCCTGGCTGAAAGATTGGTGAACTTGTAGGGTGTAATTAATCCCGGCTAGTCTTTCCTTTTAGGGTTTGAAGGAAGATTTGATAAAAACAGCGGGAGCCATCCTGATTAGATAAAATAATAACCAATCTAATCTTGCAAGAGCGCACGCAGAGTGTTTTCTTCTATCTCTCTCTAGGTAGCGACCATGTCACGCCTTAATTAAGATAATAATATGGATGTATTGACCGAACCTGCTTGTTATGCTGAGCTAGGGAACGTTGGTTCCGTTCTACCTTATAATTGTTATAAGACCGAGCAGCAAATACGGGATTACTAGGATTCCCTTACCGCCCAAACGAAGATAGTGCATGATGATACATCTTTTTCGGGTGTGTTCGTTACAGAGAACTCTTTCTTGGTATCCTCTACGTCCTGGGTATGAGATACCGGATCAGGATCTCATATATGTAATCTGTTACATGGGCTACAGAAAGGTAGAGAACTGAGAATAGGTGATAAAGTTTTAAGAGTTCGAAACAGTGCAATTGTTGCAGCCAAGGTTGTTGGCGGTTATCACCTTGTATCACCAAATGGTAATACATTGATTCTGAACAGATGTTATTAGATACCGAACCTGATATACAACATCATATCAGTCTCTTTATTAAGTAAGGAAGGATATTATTTTCTATTGTTGGATAATGTTTTGAACATTTTCCTATATCAAGAGTTGATCGGATCAGGCACGTTATCTAATGGCACACACGTTCTAAATCAAACTACAGTTCTTAACGTACAGAACACACACAAGAGGAAGAGTTCATAAATGAACGAATCCTTCTTGAGGCATTGCAGACTAGGTCATATCAGTGTGACCCGACTAGCTAAGTTACATTAAGATGCATATTAAATCAGTTTGAATTTATATCTTACGAAACTTGCCAGTCATGTCACAAAGATAAAATGACCATAGCTCTGTTTACTGGAAACAGAGAAAGAGTTAGTGAACTCTTGGGATTGATACATAATGATGTATGTGGTCCCCTATCTACACATGCCAGAACTGGTTCTTTGTACTTCATTACATTCACTAATGATCTCTCAAGATTCGGACAGGTGTTCCTGTTGAAACATAAGTCTGAACCTTTTGAGAAATTCAATGAATATAAGTGCGAAATAGAGAACCAAACGGGTATAAGTATTATGTCCTTTGATATGATCAAGGAGGAGAATACTTAAGCATGGAGATCCCGGACTATTCAAATGGAGAATGCAATTCTCTCTCAGTTTACTCCTACGTATACACCACAGCACAACCGGTGTATCGAGGTGGAGCAATAGCACCCTATTAGATATGATGCGCTCTATGATGAGTATTGCTGAGTTACCTGTTTCCTTTTGGGAGTTATGCACTTGAGAAGCTGCATACCTATTGAATTGGGTTCCAACCAAATCAGGTGCCTACCACTCCATATGCGATATGGTATGAGAAGAGCCCATGTCTTAAGAAAGTTAAGATTTAGGGCTGTCCGGCCTATGTCAAAATCAAAATCCGGACAAGCTCGAGGCAAGGTCACTTCTGTGGAAGTTTGTTGGATATCCCAAGCATTCGCAAGGGAATATCTTCTACCGCACCAAGGAACAAAAGGTGTTTTATTTCTCAGCATGCCACCTTTTTTAGAGAAGGAATTTATTTTGGAAAGAAATTAGTGGTCATGAGGTAGAACTGAAATAATTTCTAGCTATACAAACTACAGTTGATGATTTGGTAGAACCGCAGGATTCAATAATTCCTGACGAACCTCAGCCTCTCCGCCGATCTGGTAGGGTTCCTCATCCGCCTGAGAGATACTTCGGTTTTCTCTATGACAGTGGGAGAGAGGATTGCATCATGAGATGATGACCCAACCAGTTTCGAGCAGGCCACCAGGATTAGGGACTCTGTGAGATTGGCTGGATGTTATGCGATCTGAGATGGAATCTATGTACACCAACAAAGTATGGACTTTGGTTGCTTCTTCTGAAGGGTTAAATCCCTATCAGGAGCAAGTATATCTTGAGAAGATTACTTGGTGTAGATGAAAATGTTGAGACTTTCAAAGATAGACTTGTTGTAAAAGGTTCTCGTCATTAACCAGGTGTGGATTATGATGAAAACTTTTCTCAAGTAGCTATGCTTAAGTCCATCCGGATCCTACTTACCATTGCTGCATACCATGACTACGATATCTGGCGGTTGGATGTCATGCCTGCTTTTCTAAATAGTGATTTAGAAGAGAGCATCTATAAGTACACAGCCAGATGGCTTCGTAGACAGTGGGAGCAGCAGAAACGTGTGCAAGTTGCTTTATGGTTTAAAGAAAGCATCGTGGAGTTGGAACAACTGTTTTGATGTGGTAGTCAAAGCGTTTGACTTCATCAAAATTGTAGATGAACCTTGTATATACAAAAAGGCAGTAGAGAGTAAGGTGGTCTTCCTCATATTGTACGTGGATGACATACTCTTGATAGGAAAGGAGTTTCCTTTGCTACACTCGGTCAATCTCCACTTATCACAAGGATTCTCCATGTGGGATCTATAAGTCCATGTCACGCACCCCACGAACTTGCGGGGAGACGGAATATATGAAAAACGATTATCAAAGCTTCGTAACACGGACTTGAGCGCATGAATCGTGTCTAAACCGTTACTAGCAAACTACGAGAGGTATAACTACTCGGATTCGAAGTTATACCTCATGTTACTTATCCTTCGGGTCTTCATCGCTGTCATCCACTCCTCGTAGTCTCCTTGGAATATCGACACCTCAACGGCCTCCTCGAGTCAAAGACGATCCACCCGAAAGCTCCTTCTCCAAGCTTGATCTCTAACTTGAGATAACTAGGTTGCTCAAAGTGCTAATCTAAGCTACCTAGGGGATATAGAGTGAGGTTATGGATGTATTAGTCTAGCTAACCCTTGATCTCAACACATGAGAGGTTAGGGTTTGGGTTTCAAGAATGGGAGAGCTTGAGGAGAGAGAAGGTGATGATAAGAATCCTTTTTGGATGAATGAAATCATTTGTGTATATATGAAACATATGATAATATTAAGTAAATAATAAATAATGAATTATCACCATGTTTCATTAATACACTAAGTGATTCATCACATGAGTCATATAAAACATTAAATGAATCATTAACTCAATGTATGAATCACTACATGACTCATTAATCCAATTAATGCAATGCCACCTTAGCCTCCATCTCATCATACTTCTAGAAGCTTTCTGGAAAATTACGAGAACGCCCCTCCAATCCGTGAAAACACGGAAAAACAATAGACTGTATAAATCCAATAACCCGATACTAGAATCTGGCTTAAACCAAAGCCGGCTAGTATAAACTGTCCGAACGTCGAACGTGCGTTTAAACACGTATGCGTCCGAACCCTTGTCGTAAAACCATACGACCTCTATATCGTTTCGCCTGGAGCAGGGAAACTCTCTGTGTGGGACTCTAAAGACTCGACACTACACTGGCAGTTGGTTTAACCACAGACTGCAAGCGGCACTAGCTGTACGTAACGGTCCCCAGGTAGATGTCGATAAGAAGGCCGATGAGGAAACCCATCCGAGCTCCTACGGAGCCTGTCCGTGACAATATCCGCGCAGTCCAGTCTTTTCGTCTAAGAGTATCGCATGTATGGTCTAGGGAGGTGGAGAACGTCAGACCCCTAATAACCGTACAAGTCGTGCCTGGTATGGCTCATGACCATTTGAGAATCTACTGATCAGTCCACCAGTAATTCTCCATCAGCCCTGGCCAGGGACTTATGGTAATGACCAACCAATCACAGTGCGATATCAACTCCCTATACCGGGAGAGACGAATCCCTAACAGTCGCTCACTGCCTCCATGTGGCTCGGGACTATACCCAACTAAAACCTGTTTGCACGACTCCTTTGAGCCGTGGTAGGGTAGCAATCAAAGCATAGTGGGAACTCACATGAGATAAATGATGACTTTAAGTCAACAGACTATCTGCATACATGTCACCTGAGAACTGCTATCTCACGTTAGGTATAATACCATCCAGTCAGTTCTCCTGCGAGTCCTGTCCTGTGTACCCGTAACCTAACGAGCACCTGTATACTATCTCCAGTACGACGTACTGATGGCTGTGGGACAGACCATCTCCCTAACTGGGATGAGAAGCGTACATACTAGTCTACTCTGGAGTATCGATGCCCTGTCTCGATAATCCTACGATTAGGGACAAGTATAGGATGTTGCTTATAGACTACCCAGCTCCCACTGGTGTGACTGCCATTATAACGCTGGTAATCAAGCAAAGATTCTATGGGCTCTACTAATATGTATAAGTGATACGTTACAAGAAACATATTAAAGTAGACAAAAACCAAGTAGCATACTACCATGTTTAGTAAGACTGTATATATAACTGTGAATATCCCAAGCTTCCATTAAGTAATATACAATCTAGTATGATACAATAATGGCCCCTAAGGCATATACACTAACAATCTCCCACTTGCACTAGGGCCATGAGCTGGTATATCGTAGACCTATCATCTCAAATAGCCTCTCGAACTGCATCTGAGGAATGGCTTTTGTGAATGGATCAGCAATGTTATTCTCCGTCTCTACTCTTTTCACTTTGATCTCCCTGATCAGGTGATACCTCTTTAGGATGTGTCTGGACTTCTGATGGGACCTGGGTTCCTTCGCTAAAACTATAGCGCCGTTGTTGTCACAATACAGAGGTATTGGATCAACACTAGTAGGAACCACCTGAAGTTCTGTGAGGAACTTCTTCATCCAGACAGCTTCTTTTGCGACATCGCAAGTAGCTATGTACTCTGCTTCCATTGTTGAGTCAGCAACGGTCTCCTGCTTGGAACTCTTCCAACAGACCGCCCCTCCATTGAGGGTAAAGACATAACCCGACATGGACTTGGAGTCATCTTTGTCACTCTGGAAGCCGGAGTCGGCAAAGGACTCAATCTGGAGGTCTTTTCCGCCATACACCAAGAACATATCTTTAGTCCTCCTCAGGTACTTGAGAATGTTCTTTACTGCTATCCAGTGCTTCTCCCCTGGGTTTGCTTGATACCGGCTTATTACGCTCAATGCGTATGCTACATCTGGTCTGGTACATAACA